>JANAVB010005796.1:9670684-9800684 GCA_029216955.1 Iris pallida
TAATATATATAGAGATATTATATATATATATATATATTATTATACATAAAATATATAGATACAAACATTAGTATATAAAATATTTATATACTAATGTATAATATAATATATATATATATATATATATATATAATATAATATATATAATATATATATATAATATAATATATATATAGAATATATATAATATATATATTATAATTAATTATTAAGAACATGCAATAAATATACACAAAAATCATTAATATATATTTCATCTAATCAAAAAACACACACAATATATATGCATACATATACTGTTCTAGTCAAAGGTCCCACAAACCTAAAATGGCATTTCAGAAAACGTATCATGTTCGAAAATAACAAATATAAAAAATATAAATATAACTTTAATAGTAATAATATATTTTATTTAACTATTATTTATAATTAGTCATTGATCATTAAAAAAAAACACCAATATACATACAGTATATCTATGTGGCCGTCTTGGTCGCACTAAGGGTCTACATGGCTTGGGCTCGGTTCGAGTCTAGTTCGGACTAGTTGAGTTCAACCGGGTCTTCTGCAAGTTAATAAATCTTAATAATAAATAATTAAACTATTTTAATGGTCATGTCACAACTTGGTCTGGTTTTCCTAGTTAGGTCACACTTATGGCTGGGTCTACCTGGCATGACTAATACATTAGTCAAGGCGCACGTTCATGCTATCCGTGCCACAATTTCTAGTCGTCTTGTACTCCAAATTTAATCATGATTAAAGCTCTCTATCATAATAATTAATTATTTATAAAATTCTAAAATCACGTCTAATTCAAATAAATAATTAAAAAAATACCTTCAAAATTTCGGAAAGAGGAGTTACAAATCTACCCACCTTAAAAATAATTTTTTCCTCGAAATTCTAATTCATAACTATTCCTTAAAATTCAAAAGAAAGTATACTTTTACCTTAATCTCTTAAAATTTTAATTCCTTAAAAATAGTTTATATCTTTCTCCTAGCCATTTTGTAACTATGAAACCTCGAGGACTTTACCCACCTTTAGTCATACTACTCCATCAAAGGTATGTCACTAAAACTTTATAACCTTTCATCTAGTTGCTAAAACAATTACCCATAGATATCTAGGACATATGGCACCTATAATTCCCCCATATCTATCAAACAACCAAAAATTAAATAATCAAGCAATATTATACTCTAACTTAAGAATTTTGATAAATTCTAGACAGCACGATCGTTCGTCACCCCGAAATAGAAAGAGATAAAAATTAATGGTTCGGAAGGCAAGGAAGAATAATCGAGAACAAATATGAAATTTCAAGGACGTAGAAAAATTCTAGGAGAATTTACAAGGCAGTATGGATTGAGATTTCTTAAGGTTTAATCATAGTCGCAGGCTCGTATCAGTACAGTTACGTAACCGATACGATATGCTCAGATCTGCATGGACCACCAAAGAACCGATTTTGATAATCGTCTAAACTCAGACTCGATATAAAGGCTACTCGCAAACGGGCTACGACAACCAGTACTGCTACCGTTCGAGATTTGCACAGTCATCGCGTCTTCTTTATTTTTTTCAAATGTATTTTTACTATTTTTATTGAGTCTAGGAAGCAATATAAACTGCGTTGTACTAGTAAATAGGCTTAAACCAAAATGTTTTTTGAACTATCCAACTTGTTTTTCAAAGCTACCCATTATTTTTAAACAAGCTCAAAAACCTGTGTTTGAAAAACAGTCCCAAAAGCCAAACAGTTCCAAAGAGCCCAAAACTATGTTTAGACCCTAGATTCTGACCTAACCAGAAGACCAGAGTTCAGACAGAGTTCAGTCCGAACTCGGGGATTGGTAAACCCTGTAAACCTGTTCTCCCTGCAGACTCGGCTGCAACGGTCAAATTTTTGAACGTTTGCCATCTGAATTCGGCCAAAACTCGATTTTCAGCAATCCTATAAATAGAGAAGAGATTTTCATTCTAATCTTTCATTCACTTACCATCTTCTCTTCTCTTAAGCTTTCTAAGCTATTCAAAGCTCTCATTTTTAAATCACAAGCATATTTTAAAACCTCGAGCCTACTTGTCAGTACGGTACGGTCTAGAAGTTTTAGAGAGTTGTAATTAGAGGCTTAATCTAGATGTTCATATTTCACTATTGAAGTTGGTCGAGCACTTCGAATTTAAAGCTCGTTGTTGTAAGAACGACAGGCGCTTTGGTTTAAAGCTTGTGCTTCCAAAAGTGGATTTCAAACTCGGAGCAAGAGTCCTCCGGCATGGACTAGTCCTCACAAAAGGAAAAGCATGATACATCGCTGTGTTTGCGTTTGCTCTATGTCCTTCTTATTTACCATTTATATATAACTGTGACATAGTCACTGCGACACGATAGTGATATAGTAGTGCTTAATTTTTAATTTGTAAGCTTCCTAAATTTTTGGATATATTTTTTTAATGTGAATAATTAATATTCATTTATATTTTAAGACAAATTAGACTTTTGTATATTTTTTATTTATTGTAAATCCTAATGACATAATCTCTAGTCCTATTGAGCTACCAGTTGACTTAGCTAGTCCAAACTCAACCCAAATATTCCCATACCTTTACATGGTTCATACCAAACATTATATACTATTGTCCTCTTTACAAAACACCAAACATAATGATATGACATCCTAAACCTAATATTTAACCTACTAGAAATAATTCCAGCCCTATACAGTTTGGACTTGACCCAACCATTAACTCACCACTTAACCACTATAGGTTGGACTCAAGTAAGGTCAAGTATACTAAATGGGCAGCCAATCCTTTTCACTTATTCATCTTCCATAACCCCCAAGCACCCTTAACCATTCCCTTTCCATAACCTACAAAAAACTCCCAACCATTAACTCTCCACTCAACCCTTCACCTCCTCCTTAATGGCTGGCTATATATAGACTTCTCCTCACCTTATTACCTCATAGCATCTGAAAAAAACTTCTTCCTAACCCACGTCATAATATTTTCTCTTCACAAACCATCTCCAAAATCCTTCTCAATTTTTTCCCAAAAAACCATCTTTCCACCCCTACCCAGGCTGAATCTGAATTCAACTGGTCTCCACCATTCTGGCCATATCTCTCTCTACATTAAGTATTTCTCTCTCAAATTTAGTATGCTTCTTCCTCACTCTGTTCTCACCATTTTCTCTTCACAAATGTTTCTGCAAAACTCAATCTAACTCTGTCAAAACAGCCCCTCCATCAGAGGTGTCCAGGCTGAAACTGAATTCGGTGCACTTCTGTTCGCGCACCCTTAGGAGACCCCATGGCAGCAACTAATCCCTTGATAATGTTCCTAACACTCTTCTACAACATCCCACTATGTCCAAAATTTATCTCATAAAATTTTATGTATATATTTGCTTGCAACTTCATTATTTTTGTCACCGTAATCATTGATTCTCAAAATAGAACTTGTATAGATTTATGTCCTATTTGTCTTACTGAAATTCGATGGTTAAGAATCTTAAATTCTATGATAATATATTCTGAATATTATTTATAAGTTTATTAATTTCAGAATATAAAGTGTTATATTTTCAAGATTTCATCTAGTCCGAATCAACCGAAATTGGACAACCTAGTGAGATTACTTGCATGTGCTAACTGACTAGCTTAATTTTTGTATATAAAATAAATATGATATGTTTGAATTATTTTCAAATATTATTTTATAATTAAAATATTAATTTTTCTATTTTAATTGGTTCCAAATAAATAGGTATGTTGGCCATATTGTGTCATTAATTAGACATACTAACTAGATAATTATTTCTTGTATATATTATCATCAAATAATGTTTATAAATAGTTTTAATTTATATTTCAAAATATAAATTAGTATATTTTATATATTAAATAATTTATTTTTACATAAGTTGGCAACTTTGCATACACAAACTAGTTGTCAAGTTGCTAAAACACCTAGTCGATATGCAACAAAATATTGTATATGCAACGACAAATATTTTAGTATTTTTTAACTAAATAAATATAAATTCCAGAAATTAATTCATATTAATTTCAGTTTTATTTGTTGTCGAAATACGTGTTTGAGAGGCTACATGCATGTTCAAAGTATCGTTTAGCGTCGTAGTGAATTTGGGACATCGTGTCGTATCTACGTATGTTTAGGATTGCACGTATTGGAATCATATAAATGTCTAAATATACGTGTGATAACATGATGTTCGAGACCCACATGACGTAATAGAAAGTAGCATGGTACGTGGTTATTAGCACGTTGTCAAAGGCCATACAACTCTTGGATCGTTGGTATGAAAGTCACCATACTAGTTGATGTTGTGAAAATGATCACATTCTTTTTATATTAATTGAATTAGATTGTGTGCATTGATTAGAATATCTTATAATAGGATAACTTGGATCTGCTGTACCTCCAACTGAAGACATCAGTCAGGCGACACCGCAGCAGGCAACAGGCAAGTGTACCTTGCCATCATGTATCTCAGTTCTTGCTCTACTTATTAGTATTTAGTTACTATAGATATTTGATAGGATTGGGGTGTGTGTCTACCCTAGGGCCGTGAGACGATACTTATTGTCCGAAAAAGGTTCGGGTGCCGATATCCGTTCGCGGAGTCGGGTATCGTCAGTTAGAGAGTTGTTACCACGAACCCATGGTACGTGCTTGTATCCTGAGCACGACAGACTGTAGAACACTTGACACTATTACATATAACAGAATCCTTCTTAAGGTATTCATGGTAATTTTGAGTAGGCTTATAGGATACATGATATGAGATAGGTATATAACATATATATTATTATGACTCCTTGCATTAGTTAGAGGTCATGATCTTGCGTGTTATGGACATGAGACATCGTGAACATGAGACGTGAGGTTACATTGGGAGGGGAGGGTCATCATCGTGCTCTGGGCATATTCTATATATTACCTATCTACATCAGTACTGGACTTTGGGTTCTCTATACGGAATCTAAAGTGCATATATCTACATATACTATCCTTTATTGGGTTCCCCCACACGGAGCCTAGAGGGTACTGTCTAGCATACAGATGAGTCCGTGAGTACCAACCCGGGGTACGATACCATACTCTCATTTGCATATCACTTAGATGGTTACAGTAGTTTATCATTGAGTATGTGGCATTATATTTTTTTACTTTTGGCATGTTGTTTTTTGTACCTTGTTACGTCCCTCTGAGGACCTGGTCCCCTGCCAGTTTTGTAGCTTAAACGGTTGTGGAGCCTGTCTAAAGATGCTGAGACTAATCGCCTTGATATACGGGCATTGGTATAAGGTACTTATTTCATTTCTACCGAGGTATGTTATTTAATCATATTAGTTACTCCTCTGTTGCCATAGCCTAGTTTTTATAGACTCATATTTCTTTCTTGAGTCTATTCGAGTTCCTGTGTTATTGGGCGGCCGACTTTAACACCTGTGGCTCTTTCTTGTGTTTTATTTCATTGTGGATTGAGACATAGATATAGTTTTTATTATGTAGATTGTGTCCATTATAACACAGCTTATGTGTATTCGAGTCGGACCAGAGTCTGGTCGAATGTGCAGCTGGCATGTTACGTATTCCTAGTCCTACGTATTTTGGGACTGGGGCGTTACATGTTTTTGTGGTGGCCCATACAGGTCAGAGTATACCGTTTCGGTTATATTACTCTGCCGAACGAGCTTGCAATAGGATATTGTAATAAGATCTCAATCCACAATTACTTTGAAAATCATTTTGTTTTATCCATCGCCTTTGGAACTCATAATTGAAGTCGATCATCCTTCTTGAACTTCTTGTCTATGGACTCTCGTTTGTTTCTATTTTGGTAGGACGAATAATTGTGCTTGATGAACTAATTGGATTATGTTCTATCATAGCCTAGATGGTATTGATAGAGTATTTTATAAAGGGAATTAGTTAACTACGGTGGTAAGGGTTTGGATAGACATCTCACTTTGATTGACTGAGTAGATTGGACTGACAATCTAGAATTCTTATAGGCTAGTTAACCTTAACGAGAGACCCTATGAGAAATTGACTACAACCCTTCTACTATTCACCTATGGTGGATGGAGACAGATTAGAATACATTTGTTATATAAAGATGGGGTAGAGGTATAGCAAAGTTTAATTGGGGATTAGTAAGGAAGGCAAGTTATGTTCCTATATCCTAAATATAGAGTGGTTGAAAGACTATGAAGTAGAATTTTAGAGTTAGACACGATTTCCTAACTAGAATATGATCACCCACATGAAAGACTATAGTTGAAAGAATTCGAAAGTCTTGATATGAAAAGGATGAGGTACAATAGATAGATATTAATCGTTATAGACATTGTATTGTTACAAAAGGTTTTTTATTCATTTGAGGGATATATAAGTTATGATAGTATGCATAGGTAGGAAATAAAGTTACTTTGGATATGAAGGATCTTCACTAGGGAGATTCTTATCGAAGGAGTGAGACAAAATGATGCTTGATGATAGGTTGTGCCATGGTGTGGATCTAGGAATATTTGTTGTATAATGGCGAGGACGGTGTTAGACTGGATATACCCCTATACATAGGAGGAATAGCTTGAAAGGACCTATTAACAACCATGACTAGAAGATTAGTTGAAAGGTAAGTGGTTGTTAAGGTATCATACATAAGCTTGTCCACTGCCTAGTAAACAAGCATAAAAAGATTAAGCGTACTTGTAGGCATTGCATGGCTTCTTTTAAATTAAAAGGGTGGGTTGTTAGCCATATTAATAAAATTTTTTGATAACCTATAGGAAAATGGGATAATGTGATTAAGGAATGATTTATAGCAATCCTAACCGCTGTAAATAACACTTGAGAGTAGGATTAGAAATCTTAACTTAAGTAGACAAGAAGTCGTATGCATAATAAAATCCTTCATCGATACAGGTTAGATGGGAACCCCAAAGGACTTATAGTTACAATAATTGTATTGTAATAAAATACACATAGGGGTATGAAGATGAAGGATCATAGGAGGAGCACTATATACAGATTGAAAAACTGCAAAGGATTAAGGATGGTTAGGACCTAGCGTAAAAAAAAAATTGCCATGAGTGACGATTGGAGAAGATCCAAACCACAGAAGCGGGTGAACTGGTTGGAATCAATATATATGACCTCTACGGTAGTATAAGTTAGAACATAACTTTAAAGGTTAGCTAATCTCATCCTTAGAAAATCTTGATAGGTAGTTTATACTTTAAAATGAGTCGGGGATCATCATCTCCAGGCAGATTGATCATTGAAGCCCAATATCGTTCTAGTGACTCGAAGTAGAGTTCTCCATCAATCGGTTCAACCACCTGACAGGAGCAAAGGTATTTAGATCAGGACAGCATAGGTGACGGTACGGAAAGATGATACTCCAAGGACACATTCAGATTTCGCCACGACAACTACAAGATTGTTGACACTTATTGGATCGATGAATGCGCCTGCTATAATTATGTGTTTGATGAACAAGGTGTCCCATCAGTACCTGGACTAGTGATGATAGATTTGATTATATTTTATCGTAGGATAAAAATTATATTGGTAAAATATTTCACAGGAGGGTGATTATCTAAGGTATGTACGAGTAGGGTAGAACAACTATGCTAGAAAGACCAACTATAATGGTGGCAATCTATTTTCTATGAGTTTTAGTTTGGTAGAAAATCGCTCTTAGTCGAATGATAGGTATTCCTAAATATTTCCAACTAGATATGATAGATTAGAGACTTTTTGTATGAATTGAATGGTTTGGTAAGCCTTGTATTTAAGGCTAAGCTTGTATAGAACCATTATTCTAAAAAAAAAGGAGATAGGAATCCAGGATTACAGGATTAGGTAAATAATTAAGGTGTGTAGAATTTCCTAGATACTTTCGCAAGGAATAAGTTAGAATACAGTTCAGTATAAAGCCTAACCCTAACAAGCAACCATGGAACCATTAGACCAAATCCTGCTATCTTTTGCCTAAGATAGGGCCTATGATAGAACTACTAGAGAAATTATTATTAGGATGGTATATGAATAGATAAGAAAATATGTGTTAGAAAAGACGACCATCGCTATACATGGTAAGACTAGTCTTAAAATGACCTATGGAAGTCCAGGATTATAAGGATGACAAATAGGTTTATGTGACTGTCTAGTTCAGCCTCGACCTTTACCCTATAGTTAGGAATCAAAGGGTAGGCATACTTGTAAGGATTGTATAGACTGCTTATGAATAGAAGGGGTGGATCGCTAATTGAACTACTATAGAAGTTAGTGATGTAACCTATAGGAATATTGTATAGATTTGAAGGATTGACAGAGTTACGGAGGGATTGTGATTTTTTTATCTCTATGGGTAGTTATAGATAGAGATTTAATAGCCAAGTTAGAAGCCCTACCTCTAGATTAGTAACATCTCGATATTAGAGATCGTGTTAGAGAAGTGGCATTTCGTCTTGCATTACTCTCATCTCTGGAGGGAGTGTAACACCCACTTTCTAAAATGAGGATAGTTTTGAAATTTTGTAATTATAATCATTTAATAATGATATTTAAACCATGTTATGATTTTTGGTGATTTTTAATTATTTTAAAACTATTTAAAATGTTGAATTGTGATTTGATGGTTAACTAGTGTAACCCTAGAGACTGCATGACCTAGAGACTAACCATGACCATGGGGACCTAACCATGTGATTAAGATGACTAATTGTGACTTTTAGCCTAAGGGTATTTTGGTCATTTTTGACTTATTAATGAAAATAAATTTTGATTAATTAGTATTGTGCTAATTGAATTGTTTGAGACTAACCTAGTTTTGACTAAACCTAGATGTTAATGATGCTCATGGAGGTTTAGTTAAAACGTTAGAGACTTAATGGTTAAGTTAGATTAACAATATCTAGATATTTCATAGTAGGATATTTACCCCTTAGGATATTAGTGAAAAAGAAAGCCTTATGACTAGTTGAACCAATAGGAAGGCTTAGAATTGGGTGGACAACTCCTAGCCACTCATCTACATGAAAAACTAATCCTAATTCATCTAATGACCAGCCATCAAGTGCCCCCTCCCTTCCTATAAGGAATTCTTAAGAAAACCCTTGCCTCTTTTTACCTCTACATAGAACCTAAGTGTTCTTCCACAAATTAGAGAGCTTCCCTCTTTGATTTGATTTCCTTTCCCTCACATTCCTCCATCCAAACTTCTCCTAATCCATCCCACACCATCAAGGAAGGATTCTATCCAAGAATTTGGGCAAGGTGCAAAGGGAGGTGTCCTTTTGGATAGATCTTCGTATCGGAGCCGTGTCCTAAAGATTTTTATTGGGATTCCACTCCCAATAGGCAAAACCTATCCTCTAACTTGATTTCCTTTGTATATTAATTAGTTTTGAATCCAAAGGATCCACCCCCATGCATGTGTCCCCTTTAGATTCAATTTTGAGACCATTTGGAGTCCATTTGAGGATGTTATAGATGGGTCTTGTGTCCTACTTGATAGATCCCAAATTAGGACACCACATGCGTATGTATGTATGATAATAGTTTAAATAGATATTTAAATTCGGTTTTAGAATGGTTAGAGAGTGGATTGATCTTAGTTAGAATGGTTAGAATGAGTTTCATTTGGATACCTATGTTGGTATCCAAGTATCTTGGCCAACCCAAATTCGTCATAATTTTCATCCACGTTTTTATTAACCAAAACAACTTAGAAATGTCATAACTTTTAGCTTAGAACTCCAATTTATCTCCCATTTTATTTAAAACAACTGTATCGAAGTTAGCTTTCCAAATATATATTTTAATAAGCCAAATTCGTTCTGAAACTTTCTGTAAAATTATTTGAGTGTCAGCTGTACGAAAGACGAACGTGTTTCGGTGTTTTTGCGATTCCGGGAGCTTCCAGACACGAAAATGCGATCCGTTTAAAGTTTCGGAAAGCTAACACAAAGGGCTATGACATACTTTAATTCTAGAATTTAGTGAAGGCCCAATTGGTACAGTATTGATTTTAAGTAGAAGAGTGACTATACGATATATGCATTTTGTGTAACCTATGAGCCTATGTAGTATAGATATTAAATGAATATAGAGTATATAATGCATGATATGTTAGATGAATGAAATGATATATATGATATATATTCTCTTTACATTAATGTATATATATGGTTGAATGCAAGCATGTAGGAACACAATTAATATAATGTATGTAAGCAATGCATAAATGCATGAATGAAAGAATGATATACAATGTATGCATGAAAGTATATAATGAATGCTAGATATGAATGCAAGGTATACATGTAATGATAGATATGAAAGCATAATGTATAAATAATGTAATGCAATATATAATGATAGCATGTATGGTAATGTAGAATATATGATGCAAGCATGTATATGTCCACTGTTTTTTCTTTTCCTTATATTTCCTTTCCTTTCCTTTCCATTTCAATTTTTCCCCATTTTTTTCTCTTCTATTTTGACATGGTGTATACAATGTATATAATGTATAGATACATGTAAGTATGTAATATGCATGAATGACATGTATGTAATAAAAATAAGTATATGCATGCAACTTAATGGTATGTGAATGGATATAATACATGAACTGAAGTAAGCATGTATATGAGATATGAATGAATGATATATATATGTGTTAAGGTAATGTAATGTATGTATTCACATATTTTTTGAGTTAAATATATGAGTTTGTATACATATATTATATGTATGCATGTATGCAGGAATGAATGTAATATAATGTAGAGTATGCATATATGAATATAATGTATGCAAGTATATAATGTATTCAAATATGTATGTATGCACCTATGTATGTATGTATGTATACATGATATGTATGTATGCATGTATGCAATGTAAGTATGTATGTATGCATTTCTATAAACTGAGTTAACCTATAACCTTTTACACACATGCATTCATACACCCTTTGACACCATGTATCCCATGTCACATTCACCTACCTATCACTAAATCTGAGAACATTAACACATATCCTTTCACACACATGCCAAACACACACATACTCACGTACTCTTTTACCTCTCTTTCTCTCTCTATATATATGTATGTGCCTATATATAGCTTTCCTATATATATCTATGTATATGAATATGTGAATGTGAATAATATATATGCATTATATGACTAAGTTTGTGTGCCTTGTTAGCATATGGTTTAGTTTTGTGCTTGGTTTAGCAAGTGACTTAGGCTATGAGTTAGTAGCTATCTTGGATACTTGATTTGCATATACTTAGTTTGTTTAGACCTAGAATTGACTAACCTAGACTAGTTGACCATTGTTGACCCAACTCTAGCTAGTTTGACCACAGTTGACTAGAGTTGACCTAGTTTGACTTTATAGTTGACCAAAGTTGACCAAGAGTTGACTTTGACCTAGATTGACTTAGAATCATGTATATTGTATTATAATTTCAATTACCATATAAATTAAACCCTTTATAACCTGTGTTGCTATAACTAGGACTCTGTGACTCCAGTTGGCCATCTTTTTATATCAGCTGTTCAGGGTATCAGGCGAGTACATTCTCTGATCGTTTCATACTTGCTATAACTTATATTCCTGCTCTAGATTTACTTGTATGTTGTCACGTTGGTAACACGGATTGGTACTATATGGATCTTTTCATGAGATGTTATCCCCCTCAGGAGCATCAGGTACTTCATGTCTTGTGCGTTTCACTTACATCATGTATCGTCATGCTTCACTATTCATGTATTCTCTGGAGTCGCATGTACTCTCATGTTCACAGAGCCCCCATGAATCAATTTCACGTGTGCTCTATGAGGCAGTAAAATCTAGAATCTTAACGTAACATGTTTGGATCCTTGTGTATTGATTGGGGCTGGGGGAGTAGAAATAGCATGTGAATAATTCCAAGTAGTATAATCATGAATCACCTCTCTTGATTCACCTCCACCTGTTCACATGTCTAGCTTGTGTAGGACCGATTGTAGGAACGAGTTATAAAGCACAATACTCTAGAGGGGGTGAATAGAGTAAAATATTAGTAATAAGATCACATAATATATATATATATATATATATATATATATATATATATATATATATATATATATATATATATATATATATCACAGATATATAAATGAAAAGTAGAGAGTAGAGAGGAAACGCAAACACAAGGATGTATACTGGTTTTCCTCTTGTGAGGACTAATCCAGTCGGAAGAACTCTAGCTTCCAGTTGAATCCACTATAAAAAATCATCACAAGTTTTCATCCGAAGTTCTTGCAACTTCTACAACGCGAGCTTTGATCCGAAGTACTCGACCAACTTCAATTGTGAAGTGTATACCTTCAATCAAGCATCTGATTACAATCGTTCTGAAACTTCTAGACCGTACCGCACTGGCAAATCGACTAGAGGATTGTAACTGGCTTGGATTTGAAAATGAATAGCTCAGAATACTTTGGAAGAAGTAGTAGGCTTATAGAGAAGAGATATGAAAGTGAATTGGTGTTTGAGTGAATTGAAATAATCGAAATCCTTCTCTATTTATAGTTTTTCCAAAGGCAGAATTCTGACAGAATTCGGGCAGAATTCTTGCAGAACTCTATGAGAAAATCTCGTTGGGATCCGTAACTGCAGGAAGACCAAGTTCAAAAAGCAACGTTTACTAACCGATCTCTGGCCGAACTCTGGCCGAACACTGGCCGAATTCGGGCCGAGTTCTGCTAGGGTTCTGTTAGGGTTTTGTAAATTAGTTTTTGGGCTTTTTGAAAAGTCAAACAGTTAGGAAGTAGTTTGGACTTTTGTAAGTGGGCTTGTTTTCAAAATGAACGGGTATTTTGAAAACGTTTCTTGGGTAGCCTATTTGCCAGTACGATGCAGTATACATCGTATTCCTAGACTCAATAAATATGAAAAATACATTGATAAAATAGGAAAACCAAGAGCCCTTTGATGACGCCTTTCTTCAAATATTGAGCAAACTTGAAGATGCCTTTTTCACTTGACGGTAGTCGTCCAAAGATAAACAGATCTGGAAATCTGAATACCGGATAGGTCGTTAGGCGGTTCAGAGAAATCTTTTTGTATAACGCCGTCTTTGGCCCATCAATAATTCTCTATTGCATATGTCCTGGTTTGATCATGTTTGATCATGCTTACAGCATGTCTACAAATACATGTTAGAAGAACAAAGCAGTATGATGCATTATGATACAAACATAGCAATATGTTATAGAACATTTAGGACAATGCTAACATTAGGACAATGCTAAGTTAAAGTAGCAACATGATAGTGATTACATGAATATTAGTGATGTTATTATGTTAAACTTAATTGATTAGCCATATTCAAAAACATGATATAATCATTGGGCTAACAATCTCCCCCTTTTTGATTATGGCAAATCCTTTAAGTTTAATATAAATATAATAGATACATGTATCACTAATAAACACATAATACTAGAGTATTGTATGCTGACTTAAACTTATTTCTTCCCCTTTGACATGATCAAAAAAATAAGCTCCCCCGTAATTAGAGCTAAAATGAACTCAAGCATGAGTAAAGGAGGAAAGCAAAAATAATCATGATCAAGGATTAGGAGAACAGTGTAACGACAAGTTCAGAAAATTGCATAACTAAAGTAGAAAAACTTGTCAAAAATAGTTGGTTGAACTTAAAAATATTAAAATCAATCAATACATAGTTTACCAACTAAAAATCCACAAATGACATTCTCATAACATAAAAAATATAATGAGACTTTTAACAATGATCACAAAAAAATATGATTCATAATTTGCCCATACAAATTAGTGAATCAATTCCATAAAGAGTATAATCATTGAAAAAGAAATCAAAATAAATATACTAGGATCTATACAAAAATGCCAAAGTTCATGCATTTGAATTCAATTACCATAGCATGATATATGTATATCCATTAGATAAACATGAAGGTAATGAAGAAAAATACTTGAGAAGGAGAAATTCAGTCGACTTGAATGCTCCTCCGCAAAGTATGATCAGTCTAAATATAGATAATCATGAACTTTGAGATAAAATCTCAATAAGAAATGCCAAATCAATTTAAACTCAATCAAATAAGGATAATTAGATATATATATTTGGCAAAATAACTTTTAAAAATTCGAATGAGAGAATTAAAAATAAATAATAATAATCATATATTCTCTCATCTAATACAAATCCAAAAATCATGAACAACTCAACAATATATTAGGTAAAAGAATATATGCCCATGATGAACTAGCTATACCATATATTAAGGACATAAAAGAATTGAAACAATTAATTTGCTCCCCCTTAAAATATGCGTATATATTTCAAAAATAATTTATATGCATAAAATAGATAAAATAAATAATCACAACATCTAAGGAATATCCAAGATATGCATCTTTTCTTTCCTTTGATCAAATGCGTATAAAATTCCAAACTCAAAACAAAATATCATCTTTAGGCAAAAAAAAATATATATCCAATAAATAAACGCTTAAAGATGAACAAACAACATATTTCAAATATATATATAAAAGAAATATTTGAAGACATTAAAAAATTTTGAAAACTGTCTTTAATAATAACATTTGAGTACCGGACAGATTCAAAAAAGAAATCAAAAAGACTTTTAAAACATGAAATTTATTACGAAAATCTGTCTTTATAAATGTTCGAATGCGTCCATTTAGTCCTTAGACTGAAAGCTGTCGATTCGAATCACGGAAACTATTTTAATAAAAGAATCCATAAATCAGAAATAAATCCATTTGAGAATAAACATAACTAGATAAATGTCCAAAGAAAAGTGTATTCTAGATCATATGGCATGTCAAGGGAATAATTGACTTGAAACAATTAAATGCTCCACCTTTACATGGCTATATCCAAAAATAATAATATTGGCAAAATTTAAAAATAAAATTCAGAGACATATTTTCAGAAGTAGAAAATTAATCAAAAATATTAGGTCTTCTTATCAAAGTTTATTTCTTCCCTTTTAAAGCCTTAGCACGGTGTCCACCTGACAACCGTAAGGTTTAAAGAAAAGAAACGCTTTGAGAGAGATTCAATATGCATGACTTCTCCCCTGCAAAGAGTTACTGTTGTAGACAGTAAGTAACTTGAATAAGAAGATAATAATATAAAGCTCAAAATTATTGAATATTACACAAGTTAAAGACGAAATCACAAGACCACAATATCAAATCAAGTTTAAATATAGAATAAAGTGACAGAAAAAAGAACATAACAAAAGATGACAAACATTAACCTATGAAGATCAATATATGTTACCTTTTGTAAAATTAAATCATTAAATAATATTATCCATCAAATCTAAAATCCAAAATCTATCAAATAACAATTGCAACTAGATCTCAATAAATCTTTAGTTTATAAAGCGTTGATCAATCTTGGGTTAGCTGTAGGGGTAATGTCCCAGCTAACGGAGGTTCACCGGAGAACACTTAAGTACCTCTTCGCTTCGACCGTAGTCGTGGTGACAGACAGACCCTTTGTAGGCTTGTACCCAAAACAAATCTCTTGTTTAATAACCGAGGATTTAAGAAGAATTAGTGCAATATAAAAAAATTATATTCTATGGACTTAAAAATCTTAGAACAATGTAGCATACGGTATAAGATGTATGAATTACATTTATCCATATGTGCTACAAAATTATTGGGTAACAATAAAATATAAAACATTTGTAAATCAAAATGTAGGACCTAGATACGTTGATGTATTTTGGAACCTAGGGGACTGTGTTTAGTACCATGGATCAAGAACTAGAGGATAGTTGCATTTAGACCTTAATAAATCTTAAGTCTATAAAGTATTGATCACTTCGGGTTAGCTGTAGTGGCCGGTTTTCAGCTAGCGGTAGTCTGAAGATTAGTACACCGTGTCGCTTCAGGCTATTTACACCTGTATGACAGAAGGACCCTTTCGGCTTGTTCCCAAAATGATCTCTACTCTTAAGAACTTAGATTCAAAAGAATATATGCAGTATCATCGAACAACATTAAAATCCAAAATCTCTAAATATAAAAGAATTAAATATCCAAAGAATGGTTTATCAAGATCAAGATATTAAAAATATCATGTATCCAAAATGTCAACCAAAAAGCCAAGAAAAACATACTTAAAGAGGCTTTGAGGAAGAAGCTGATAAAGATAAAACATAAAAAATTGTTCAAAGTAATCAATAGCTGAAGTATGAGATAAGTACAAGTTTGAAACTACTTTTCAAAATAATATAATATAGAACTTGAACTTAACTCATATATCCCCATAAATATATTTATACAAAAATATAAGAAACATATCAGCAATATATAAATGAAAATGAATTATTCATGTATCCTTAGTAAGTATAAAAAAATATCACAAGATCAAAAACATGCATAAATATGCTTTATCAGACAAAGATGTAATTGATTCATAAAATAATAAAATATGAGAATCAATAGTGAAGTATATTATGCAAGCACAAGGTTAACATAAAAAATATATATATATACTTTCCAAGTAAATAGAAGACTTGTGCTAAAGATACATGCTCACAAAATACTGATCAAAGTAAATACAGCATGTTAAAAACAAATCGGTAATAAGTGACCATTAAAAAATATTAAATAAAGAGAGTCAAAAACATATTAACTCAAAAAAAAGGCTCCTATGCATGCTTCAAGAATAAAGATTAAAAATAAAGAGCGTACATAGACAAATATGTCACACTAGTAGGAAATAACATACTATATAGTGTGAACTAATTATTTAAGCTAAAAAGCTAGTCAAGCTAGGATTATATCTCACATTAATTCAAACAATAAACAATTAAAAGATACCAATGAAAGCTAATAGTAAGAAATCAGTAAGAACATGCTAGATCATGCTAGATATTAAAAACCATTTAGGAAGCATGTTACCGAAGAGGTTCTAGTGACCACAATTCTGTTGGTACAATTGCTTGAAAGATGACCTTTGTAGCTTTGCAATCACCAATATATTCCATGGTTCTATTTGATATGAGAAGCTTCACCTGCAATATTAGGTGAAGACTTTGGTATCCAATACTTGGATCCACATTTGTTAGCTTTGGGAACCCATTTGCACAAGTTCATATCAACAAGTTTTCTAATCTAACAACAATTAGAAATGTGTCCATTCATACCGCA
Source organism: Iris pallida (assembly GCA_029216955.1). NCBI lineage: Eukaryota > Viridiplantae > Streptophyta > Magnoliopsida > Asparagales > Iridaceae > Iris > Iris pallida. Next base: position 9,687,984 of record JANAVB010005796.1, read on the forward strand.
ATAATGACAGAAAGAATTAACATTAGTACTATGTACAGCAGTATGAGAACGTGCAGCAATGTGATATGATGTGTGTGGATACTTGTAATAGAAAGCATGGTTGTGTGAAGCTTTAGCTTTGCTTGCTTCCTTTCTAAAAGATCTGACGTGTGTGACTTTGTGATGTGCTAAGTGTCCTGTGTTAGGCTGAGTGATAGGTTGTATTACCTGCTTTCCCAGTCTAATCTCTAATTTTTTAGAGTTAGCACAGATCTCATCATATTTAGCAGAAATAGCATCAATTCTACATGAAGCAATAGAATACTTCTTCTTTTCTGAATCTAATTCCTCCTTAAGTTTAGCATTTTTTTGAGTGCTTTTCTCAATGCAATCAAGTGCCTCATGCAATCTAAACTTCAGTGTGGAAATTTCAGTAGAATTATCAGAAGGAGAACTATTTCTAGCATCATTGAATAAGCAAGTAAGCTTTTCAATCTCACGCTTATAGGATAAAATATCCTTTCTAGCTTGCTTATACTTACCTAATACTTTCTTGTGTTCTTCTAACAGATCACTGAAAGCATCAGGTAAATCATCATAAGAAAATTCATTCTCTTCGAAAGAATTGTTTTGTACCTCGTTTGATAATGCCATTGAGCATAAATTTACAGCTTGATGAGGTCTCTCTTCTTCTTCAGAATCTGTTGCTTCGCTTTCGTACCATACGCTCCTGCTAGTGTACTTGTGAGACGATGATCTTCCTTCATTTGATTGTTCGTAGTGACTCTCCTTTCTAGTAGTACAATCTTCTTGGATGTGATCTATCTTCTTGTAGTTGTCACATACAAGCTCTTCTTCGTATAAAGGATTGTGTTGTACCTTAAATCCCAATTTCGTCATGCACATATTTGCATCATTAGGAAGACTATCCTTCTCTCTGGAGTTGCTAGCTTTGCTTTCATATCTGCACTCATAAGTAGCTTCAAGAACTTTCCAAATTTTATGAGATGCTGTGCAAGTAGTAATAAGATTAAATACATTTGTGTCTACAGCACAATAAAAGATATGTATAGCTTTTGCATCAAGGCTAGCTAACTTCTTCTCTTCCTTCGTGTAACTATAATAAGGCTTATTGATTATAGAGAATGTGAGAATATAAGTGATAATAGGCTTTTTGTACCCATTGACAACAATTGACCATAAGTCAAAATCTAGAGACTTCAGGTAGAAGCTCATCCGTGTCTTCCAATAACTATAGTTTGTTCCATCAAATAGTGGGAGTCTATTTGAGGATTACTTTTCAGTTATGAAATACATACTTGCCATATGTGATATAGTGATCTATGTAACAGCAGTTATACAATAACAATATTACCCCGCTTTACCTGTATAATCCGCTCTGATAATGAGGATCTACTCCAAGGATGTTAAGCCAAATAATAGAGTCATTGCTCTGATACCAATTGAAGGAGCAATTGGTATAAGCAATAATATTTCTATAAGGAGCACCTGCAATAATATCTCTAGAAGGAGTACCTGCTCTGATACCAATTATAGGAACAATTGGAATCAGAATATATTACCTCTAGTTGCAGTACTGGCTCTGATACCAATTGTAGGAGCAATTGGTATGAGCAGCAATATCTATATACCAAGCACCCGCTCTCTAGTTGTAGCACCTGCTCTGATACCAATTGTAGGAACGATTGTAGGAACAAGTTGTAAAGCGCAATACTCTAGAGGGGAGGTGAATAGAGTAGGCAGCGAAATCCTTCTCTATTTATAGTTTTTCCAAAGGCAAAATTCTGACAGAATTCGGGCAGAATTCGGACAGAACTCTATGAGAAAATCTCGTTGGGATCCGTAGCTGCAGGAAGACCAAGTTCAAAAAGCAACGTTTACTAACCGAACTCTGGCCGAATTCGGGCCGAGTTCTGCTAGGGTTCTGTTAGGGTTTTGCAAATTAGTTTTTGGGCTTTTTGAAAAGTCAAACAGTTAGGAAGTAGTTTAGGCTTTTGTAAGTGGGCTTGTTTTCAAAATGAAAGGGTATTTTGAAAATGTTTCTTGGGTAGCCTATTTGCCAGTACGATGCAGTGTACATCGTATTCCTAGACTCAATAAATATAAAAAATACATTGATAAAATAGGAAAACCAAGAGCCCTTTGATGACGCCTTTCTTCAAATATTGAGCAGACTTGAAGACGCCTTTTTCACTTGACGGCAGTCGTCCAAAGATAAACAGATCTGGAAATCTGAATACCGGATAGGTCGTTAGGCGGTTCAAAATTTTTTTTTTGTATAACGCCGTCTTTGGCCCATCAATAATTTTCTATTGCATATGTCCTGGTTTGATCATGTTTGATCATACTTACATCATGTCTACAAATACATGTTAGAAGAACAAAGCAGTATGATGCATTATGATACAAACATAGCAATATGTTATAGAACATTTAGGACAATGCTAACATTAGGACAATGCTAAGTTAAAGTAGCAACATGATAGTGATTACATGAATATTAGTGATGTTATTATGTTAAACTTAATTGATTAGCCATATTCAAAAATATGATATAATCATTAGGCTAACAGCTTGTACTCTGATTCACTAGTCACTGATAGTTCTCTACTTATAGTAGATATTTCCATTACAGTTATCTCTTTTATTTCATGTACATTCCTTCAGTTATTCATGTATCTTACGCTATTGCATGTTTATTATCTTCTGACATGATATGAACTGCGTGAGATGTATTGTGCTCGTTCCTGTCCTGACTGGACCTGTTGAAAATATTACAGATAACATAGAGATTCACAGCTAGCCTAGAGGACCAGTAGAGCTTGGAGTAGATTGCTAGTTTATGGTTTAGTTTTCTCCGTTGGAACTTGTATTGTAATAAGTGGAGATTTGAGTTGTATTATGTTTTGTTATTGTGTCGTTTAGACACTTAGACTTATTTCCCCTTCTGTTTGTATCTTCCTTTGAGATTTTCATATCTATGATATCGTGCTATTTCTGTCTTAGTTGTGATTGAGACTGTATTCTGTATTGTCACCTCTACTCGGAGTGTATATACTGCACAGGTACCTTATATTGTTAGATGTTGTGACCTAGGACAGCGTTGTACCACCGATACTGCGGCGTAGGCTGGACGTACCCACTTCTCGTGTCCTTACTCTAGGGTACGGGTTGTGACACGTTTTTAGTGCTGGCCCATGCAGGTCGAGATTCACATTTGTGCGAAGTCGTCGTAGTACGGCGATTAGTTGTACTGCTGCGCACCTGCGATTAGAGATAAGGAATATGTGTTAGAATGAGAGGATACTCAATCACTGTTAGAATTTCTTGAGAGATTCCTGGGATGAACCTTGAGAATCTTATTCTAACTTCGATTTGAAATCTCTTTTTTCCTTGATTTGATTCACCCTTACTTCCTGTTATTGAATTTGATTTTGATGGATTATTGTTGAATTTTGAATCTTGATGTTAGTTGTTGAATTGGAGTTTGTATTTATATCTATATATATATACATCTTTTTGGAATTAAGGTATAACATGATAACATACTTGATAAGGACAGTGAGAAAGGTAAAAGTCTACTTTATTTATGGAGTTTAGAATTTATCGCAGTCATATTTGCCAGCATGACAAGGACGTAGAGCCTGATTTAGATATACTTATCCTAGTTATGAAATCTAGATTTTTTGCAGCCATACCGGGTGGCGTGGTAAGAATTCTAGATAACATGACTATAGGGTGTATACCTTCGTTATGGACTCTATTGTTTATTACAACTACGCTTACTGGCGTGGCAAATTCTGACAACATAATTTCAGGAAGACGTGTATGGTATCAGATTTTATCTTAAATGGGTTCATTTCCTTTTAACAGTTGATGAAGAACATATTTTATCACTATTTCTTTCTTGCCATTATTACTTGTATTACCATTTTTTCTAAAAAAAATAAAACTGTCCTGGTTACATTAATCACCTGTCTCGTATCTAATTCTGTCAGCTATACTTTGAAATCCTTGAATCTCTATATCTTTTAACCTTCGAAAGGTCGAGGAAGTAACGTAAATCATCTAACTCGGAAAAGACTTAATTTGTTATCTTGTGATAATCTTGCTAGGGGTATTATATGATGGACCTTGATATAGGTTTGGGATAGAGATGCGACTGAATTTGAGGATGAAATTAAGAGAGTTATATTATAAATTTAGGAACAATTATACTTAGAGAAATCTTTTGGGTATGAATAATTCATAGATGTATTTCATAACTGATGAGGATATTCGAGGTCAACTTTGGTTCGAGAACTTGGATAAATTTTGGTTATTGATTCTTGAGATGTTACATTTTAAGGCTATGCTGTTAAATTTAGGAATTTAGTAATAAAGAAGAGATTTTAACTATATGCAATGTTGATACGAAATTGAATAAGATATTGTAAGAAATGGCTAGAAACAGAAAGAACGCAAGGATTTTGAGTTATATAAAATACAGAGATTTTGTGAAAATTTTAAATTTTAGGAGAATAATATTGAAGGTGTACGTTGAAGAAAATATGAAGGTTGAATTTATAATGAAGAATAAGTTTTGTAAGGCCTAGTGGGTTTAGATTTAAATAATACAAGGAGAGTAAATTGAATAAGTTCAAGGATTACATAAAACTTGATTTAGAGGCTTCGGATCCAATTCAGGACAAGGTGGAAGAATTTAGATTTATGATGATTAAGTAGTCAGTTTTGATTCCTAGTAAGAAGGGTATGCTTCATGAATAATGTTTTGGAACTTAGAAATTTAGCCTATGGTGATCATAGCAAGGTCAAATCTTTATGACGGAAGGGTATAATTTTGATGGTAGTCATATAAAGGTCTATTTTTATACTGGAACTTGTGAGATAAAAATATGATTGGCAAATGATAAACTTGATAGTATCAGAGAGAGATGATTAACTTGACTTTTCTATGAAATCTTTTTTCTTATTTTCCCTTTAAAAGGAGAAATTTGACTTATTCTATATCTTTGAATCACCCTTTAAAAGTTTTCAATATCAATGAATCCTAGCTCCCTTAATCACGACCAATCGACTTTGATCATCTTTTTTTTTTCATATTAATGTCTTGGGTCGTACTCAATTGAATTAAATTTAATTATGACCTGAATCTCTATCCTTGTATGCTCTTGCTCAGACTTCGATGACCTTGTCCTCCATATTGCCTAAATCTTGATTACCGAGAATTGATCAACTTAGATCGTATCGAGACTAAATTTTCTTAATATATATTGTGATTGGATTTCAATGCTATTGGACTTTAGTTCTTAAACTTTTGATTTTGATTTTTCTTTGACTAGTACTCCTTTATAGATAATTACTAGTTATCATTATTTTATTTTTGATAATTACTAGTTTTCATATAGGATGGTAGACTGCCTTACAGCCTTGATGATTTGTTGTTTCTGTAACTTTTTCAGTTTAGCACCCCAGATTGCTTGTATGTTTTGATACCCTATGACTGTTTTGGTTTAGCATGACTAGTATACCTAGATGAGACCTTCAACTGCCACCGTATGCCATGACCCGGTATGCCATTCTTTTAAATTGTATGATTTAGGTAAGTTCTGAGACCTTGATTGTTGGGGACGAGACTCTAGAAGAAGTACGACCATCTTAATTTCGACGACGAAATTCTTCTAAGGAGGGTAGACTTGTAACACCCACTTTTCTAAAATGAGGATAATTTTGAAATTTTGTAATTATAATCATTTAATAATAATATTTAAACCATGTTATGATTTTTGGTGATTTTTAATTATTTTAAAACTATTTAAAATGTTGAATTGTGATTTTGAAGGTTAACTAGTGTAACCCTAGAGACTGCATGACCTAGAGACTAACCATGACCATGGAGACCTAACCATGTGATTATGATGACTAATTGTGACTTTTTAGCCTAAGGGTATTTTGGTCATTTTTGACTTATTAATGAAAATAAATTTCGATTAATTAGTATTGTGCTAATTGAATTGTTAGAGACTAACCTAGTTTTGACTAAACATAGATGTTAATGATGCTCATGGAGGTTTAGTTAGAAGGTTAGAGACTTAATGGTTAAGTTAGATTAACAATATCTAGATATTTCATAGTAGGACATTTACCCCTTAGGATATTTGTGAAAAAGAAAGCCTTATGACTAGTTGAACCAATAGGAAGGCTTAGAATTGGGTGGACAACTCCTAGCCACTCATCTACATGAAAAACTAATCTTAATTCATCTAATGACCAGCCATCAAGTGCACCCTCCCTTCCTATAAGGAATCCTTAAGAAAACCCTTGCCTCTTTTTACCTCTACATAGAACCCTAAGTGTTCTTTCCCAAAATAGAGAGCTTCCCTCTTTGATTTGATTTCCTTTCCCTCACATTCCTCCATCCAAACTTCTCCTAATCCATCCCACACCATCAAGGAAGGATTCTATCCAAGAATTTGGGCAAGGTGCAAAGGGAGGTGTCCTTTTGGATAGATCTTCGTATCAGAGCCGTGTCCTAAAGATTTTTATTGGGATTCCACTCCCAATAGGTAAAAACTATCCTCTAACTTAATTTTCTTTGTATATTAATTAGTTTTGAATCCAAAGGATCCACCCCCATGCATGTGTCCCCTTTAGATTCAATTTTGAGACCATTTGGTGTCCATTTGAGGATGTTATAGGTGTGTCTTGTGTCCTACTTGATAGATCCCAAATTAGGACACCTCATGTGTATGTATGTATGATAATAGTTTAAATAGATATTTAAATTCGGTTTTAGAATGGTTAGAGAGTGGATTGATCTTAGTTAGGATGGTTAGAATGAGTTTCATTTGGATACCTATGTTGGTATCCAAGTATCTTGGCCAACCCAAATTCGTCATAATTTTCATCCACGTTTTTATTAACCAAAGCAACTTAGAAATGTCATAACTTTTAGCTTAGAACTCTGATTTATCTCCATTTTTTTAAAAGTACCGTATCAAAGTTAGCTTTCCAAATATATATTTTAATAAGCCAAATTCGTTCTGAAACTTTCTGTAAAATTATTTGAGTGTCAGCTGTACAAAAGACGAACGTGTTTCGGTGTTTTTGTGATTCCGGGAGCTTCCCGACACGAAAATGCGATCCGTTTAAAGTTTCGGAAAGCTAACACAAAGGGCTACGGCATACTTTAATTCTAGAATTTAGTGAAGGCCCAATTGGTATAGTATTGGTTTTAAGTAGAAGAGTGACTATACGATATATGCATTTTGTGTAATCTATGAGCCGATGTAGTATAGATATTAAATGAATATAGAGTATGTAATGCATGATATGTTAGATGAATGAAATGATATATATATGATATATATTCTCTTTATATTAATGTATATATATGGTTGAATGCAAGCATGTAGGAATGCAATTAATATAATGTATGTAAGCAATGCATAAATGCATGAATGAAAGAATGATATACAATGTATGCATGAAAGTATATAATGAAAGCTAGATATGAATGCAAGGTATACATGTAATGATAGATATGAATGCATAATGTATAAATAATGTAATGCAATATATAATGATAGCATGTATGGTAATGTAGAATATATGATGCAAGCATGTATATGTCCACTGTTTTTCCTTTTTCTTACATTTTCCTTTCCTTTCCTTTCCTTTCCATTTCAATTTTCCCCCCTTTTTTTTCTCTTCTATTTTGACATGTTGTATATAATGTATATAATGTATAGATACATGTAAGTATGTAATATGCATGAATGACATGTATGTAATGAAAATAAGTATATGCATGCAACTTAATGATATGTGAATGGATATAATGCATGAACTAAAGTATGCATGTATATGAGATATGAATGAATGATATATATATATATATATATATATATATATATATATATGTGTGTGTGTGTGTGTGTGTGTGTGTGTGTGTGTGTGTTAAGGTAATGTAATGTATGTATTCACATATATTTTGAGTTAAATATATGAGTTTGTATGCATATATTATATGTATGCATGTATGCAGGAATGAATGTAATATAATGTAGAGTATGCATATATGAATATAATGTATGCAAGTATATAATGTATTCAATTATGTATGTATGCATCTATGTATGTATGTATACATGATATGTATGTATGCATGTATGCAATGTAAGTATGTATGTATGCATTTCTATAAACTGAGTTAACCTATAACCTTTTACACACATGCATTCATACACCCTTTGACACCATGTATATCCCATGTCACATACACCTACCTATCACTAAATCTGAGAACATTAACACATATCCTTTCACACACATGCCAAACACACACATACTCTTTTACCTCTCTTTCTCTCTATATATATGTTTGTGCCTATATATAGCTTTCCTATATATATATCTATGTATATGAATATGTGAATGTGAATAATATATATACCTTATATGACTAAGTTTGTGTGCCTTGTTAGCTTATGGTTTAGTTTTGTGCTTGGTTTAGCAAGTGACTTAGGCTATGAGTTAGTAGCTATCTTGGATACTTGATTTGCATATACTTAGTTTGTTTAGACTATCCTAGACTAGTTGACTATTGTTGACCCAACTCTAGCTAGTTTGACCACAGTTGACTAGAGCTGACCTAGTTTGACTTTATAGTTGACCAAAGTTGACCAAGAGTTGACTTTGACCTAGATTGACTTAGAATCATGTAGATTGTATTATAATTTCAATTACCATATAAATTAAACTCTTTATAACCTGTGTTGCTATAACTAGGACTTTGTGACTCCAGTTGGCCATCTTTTTATATCAGCTATTCAGGGTATCAGGCGAGTACATTCTCTGACCGTTTCATACTTGCTAGAACTTATATTCCTACTCTAGATTTACTTTACTTGTATGCTGTCACGTTGGTAACACGGATTGGTACTATATGGATCTTTTCATGAGATGTTATCCCCCTCAGGAGCATCAGGTACTTCATGTCTTAAGCGTTTCACTTACATCATGTATCGTCATGCTTCACTATTCATGTATCCTCTGGAGTCGCATGTACTCTCATGTTCACAGAGCTCTCATGAATCAATTTCACGTGTGCTCTCATCTATGAGGCAGTAAAATCTAGAATCTTAACGTAACATGTCTGGATCCTTGCGTATTGATTGGGGCTGGGAGAGTAGAAATAGCATGTGAATAATTCCAAGTAGTATAATCATGAATCACCTCTCTGGAATCACCTCCACCTGTTCACATGTCTAGCTTGTACTCTGATTCACTTGTCACTGATAGTTCTCTACTTATAGTAGATATTTCCATTACAGTTATCTCTTTTACTTCATGTACATTCCTTCAGTTATTCATGTATCTTACGCAATTGCATGTTTATTATCTTCTGACATGATATGAACTGCGTGAGATGTATTGTGCTCATTCCTGTCCTGACTGGACCTGTTAAAAATATTACAGGTAACATAGAGATTCACAGCAAGCCTAGAGGACCAGTAGAGCTTGGAGTAGATTGCTAGTTTATGGTTTAGTTTTCTCCGTTGGAACTTGTATTGTAATAAATGGAGATTTGAGTTGTATTATGTTTTGTTATTATGTCGTTTAGACATTTAGACTTATTTTCCCTTCTGTTTGTATCTTCCTTTGAGATTTTCATATCTATGATATCGTGCTATTTCTGTCTTAGTTGTGACTGAGGCTGTATTCTGTATTGTCACCTCCATTCGGAGTGTATACACTGTATAGGTACCTTATATTGTTAGATGTTGTGACCTAGGACAGCGTTCTACCGCCGATACTGCAGCGTAGGCTGGACGTACCCACTTCTCGTGCCCTTACTCTAGGGTGCGGGTCGTGATAGGGAGTGCATAATGTATTTCATGTCTCATAGTTGAGGAGGTATGTGACCGACCCCAGTCATGTGGTCAATCATTCTAAGATCACAGTGGAACCCAGTTTATCATACGAGGAGCAGTCAGTTGAAATATTGGATACTAGCGAGGAGACGCTTAGAGGGCAGAAGATTATGCTGGTTCGGGTTGCATGGAAGCACCATTCCCCTGGATAATCTACTTGGGAACGATAAGATTCCATGTGTGAGCACTATCTATTCGAGGATTCTAGTAAGATTCTAAAACTAACTTTAGTGTTATAACTTTATAGAGTTCTAGTTATAGTTTTAATTTTGAGGACGAAATTTTCTAAGATGGGTAGATTGTAAGCTTCCTAAATTTTTGGATATATTTTTTAATATGAATAATTAATATGAATTAATATTTTAATACAAATTAGACTTTTGCATATTTTCTATTTATTGTAAATCCTAATGACACAATCTCTAGTCCTATTGAGCTACCAGTTGACTTAGCTAGTCCAAACTCAACCCAAATATCCCCATACCTCAACATGGTTCATACCAAACATTATATACTAATTTTCTCTCTACAAAACACCAAACATAATGATATGACATCCTAAACCTAATATTTAACCTACTAGAAATAATTTCAGCCCTATATAGTTTGGACTTGACCCAACCAATAACTCACCACTTAACCACTATAGGTTGGACTCAAGTGTGGTCAAGTACACTAAATGGGCAGCCAATCCTTCCCACTTATTCATCTTCCATAACCCCCAAGCACCCTTAACCATTCCCATTCCATAACCTACAAAAAAACTCTTAATCATTAACTCTCCACTCAACCCTTCACCTCCTCCTTAATGGTTGGCTATATATAGACTTCTCCTCACCTTATTACCTCATAGCATTTGAACAAAACTTCTTTCTAACCCACTTCATAATATTTTCTCTTCACAAACCATCTCCAAAATCCTTCTCAAATTTTCCCCAAACAACCATCATTCCACCCCTACTCAGGCTGAATCTGAATTCAACTAGTCTCAACCATTCCGGACATATCTCTCTCTACAGAAAGTATTTCTCTCTCAAATTTAGTATGCTTCTTTCTCACTTTGTTCTCACCATTTTCTCTTCACAAACTTTTCTGCAAAACTCACTCTAACTCCCTCAAAATAGCCCCTCCATCAGAGGTGTCCAGGCTGAAACTGAATTCGGTGCACTGCTGTTCGTGCACCCTTAGGAGACCCCATGGCAGCAACTAATCCCTTGGTAATGTTCCTAACACTCTTCTACAACATCCCACTATGTCCAAAATTCATCTCATAAAATTTTATGTATATATTTGCTTGCAACTTCATTATTTTTGTCACCGTAATCATTGATTCTCAAAATAGAACTTGTATAGATTTATGTCCTATTTGTCTTACTGAAATTCGATGGTTAAGAATCTTAAATTCTATGATAATATATTCTGAATATTATTTATAAGTTTATTAATTTCAGAATATAAAGTGTTATATTTTTAAGATTTCATCTAGTCCGAATCAACCGAAATTGGACAACCTAGTGGGATTACTTGAATGTGCTAACTGACTAGCTTAATTTTAGTATATAAAATAAATATGATAGTTTTAATTATTTTCAAATATTATTTTAGAATTAAAATATTAATTTTTCTATTTTAATTGGTTCCAAATAAATAGGTATGTTGGCCATATTGTGTCCTTAATTGGACATACTAACTAGATAATTATTTCTTGTATATATTATCATCAAGTAATGTTTATAAATAGTTTTAATTTATATTTCAGAATATAAATTAGTATATTTTATATATTAAATGATTTATTTTTACATAAGTTGGCAACTTTGCATGCACAAACTAGTTGTCAAGTTGCTAAAATACCTAGTCGATATGCAACAAAACATTGTATATGCAACGACAAATATTTTAGTATTTTTTAACTAAACAAATATAAATTCTAGAAATTAATTCATATTAATTTCAGTTTTATTTGTTGTCGACATGCGTGTTTGAGAGGCTACATGCATGTTCGAAGTATCGTTTAGCGTCGTCGTGAATTTGGGACATCGTGTCGTATATACATATGTTTAGGATTGCACGTATTGGAATCATATAAATGCCTAAATATATGTGTGATAACATGATGTTCGAGACCCACATGACGTAATAGAAAGTAGCATGGTACGTGGTTATTAGCACTTTGTCAAAGGCCACACAACTCTTGGATCGTTGGTATGAAAGTCACCATACTAGTTGACGTTGTGCAAATGATCACATTCTTTTTATATTAATTGAATTAGATTGTGTGCATTGATTAGAATATCTTATCATAGGACAACTTGGATCTGCTGTCCTCCAACTGAAGACATCAGTCAGGCGATACTGCAGCAGGCAGCAAGCAACATGCAAGTGTACCTTGCCATCATATATCTCAGTTCTTGCTCTATTTATTAGTATTTAGTTACTATAGCTATTTGATAGGATTGGTGTGTGTGTCTAACCTAGGGCCGTGAGACGATACTTAGTGTCCGAATAAGGGTCGGGTGCCGATATCCGTCCGCGGAGTCGGGTATCGTCAGTTAGAGAGTTGTTACCACGAACCCATGGTACGTGCTTATATCCTGAGCACGACAGACCGTAGGACACTTGACACTATTACATATAACAGAATCCTTCTTGAGGTATTCATGGTGATTTTGTGTAGGCTTATAGGATACATGATATGAGATAGGTATATAACATATATATTATTATGACTCCTTGCATTAGTTAAAGGTCATGATCTTGCGTGTTATGGACATGAGACGTCGTGAACATGAGACGTGAGGTTACATTGGGAGGGGAGAGTCTTCATCGTGCTCTGGGCATATTCTATAAATTACCTATCTACATGAGTACTGGACTTTGGGTTCTCTATACGGAATCTAATGTGCATATATCTACATATACTATCCTTTATTGGGTTCCCCTACACGGAGCCTAGAGGGTACTGTCTAGCATACGGATGAGTCCATGAGTACCAGCCTGGGGTACGATTCCATACTCTCATTTGCATATCACTTAGATGGTTACAGTAGTTTATCTTCGAGTATGTACATTATATTGTTTTACTTTTGGCATGTTGTTTCTTGTACCTTGTTACGTCTCTCTGAGGACCTGGTCCCCTGCCAGTTTTGCAGCTTAAACGGTTATGGAGCCTGTCTAAAGATGCTGAGACTAATCGTCTTGATATGTGGGCATTGGTATAAGGTACTTATTTCATTTATACCGAGGTATGTTATTTAATCATATTAGTTACTCCTCAGCTGCCATAGCCTAGTTTTTATAGGCTCATATTTCTTTATTGAGTCTATTCGAGTTCCTGTGTTAATGGGCGGCCGACTTTAACACATGTGGCTCTTTCTTGTGTTTTATTTCATTGTGAATTGAGACATAGATATAGTTTTTATTATGTAGATTGTGTCCATTATAACAAAGCTTATGCGTATTCGAGTCGGACCAGAGTCTGGTCGAATACGTAGCTGGCATGTTACGTATTTCTAATCCTACGTATTTTGGGACTGGAGCGTTACATAATTGCTAATATTCTACTGCACACTCTATTCACCCCCTCTAGAGTATATACTGCTGCATATAGATCCTACAATTGGTATCAGAGCGAGTTAATTGACAAGTCTTCTCTTATTAGTTAGCCTTTTCTATTATTTACTTGCACATACTCTTTAGAGACACTATCATATGGCTAATGCACGTGAAGGATAATCCACGAATAGACTGCTACTATTTGAGGGAACCAACTACACTTATTGGAAAACATGAAAGAGCATCTACTTGAAGTCATTAGATTTTGACCTTTGGTCAATCATTATTGATGGCTACAAAAAGCCGTCACGTATAGTTGTTGATAGTGAACTTGTTCATAAACCACACGACAAGTATACTGATAATGAAAAGAAATATGCTAGTCTTAATGCTTGTGCTATTAACGCATTATTTTGTGCAGTAGACAGGACTGAATTTAACATGGTGTCCACTTGCACAACATCACATGAAGTATGGAAGCTTCTAGAGGTGTCTCAAGAAGGCATGACTCAAGTAAAAGAAACAAAGATTAGCATATTGACTCAGGAATACGAGGCCTTTAAGATGAAGCCAAGTGAGACGATTACGCAGATGTTTACTCGTTTCCTTGATATCGTAAATCTGTTGTCTTCTCTCGGTAAGGAGTACAATAATCACGAAAAGATTCGCAAAGTACTGAGGGGTCTAACAAAGAACTGGAATCCTAAGGCTACAGTAATCGTTGAAGGGAACAACCTCACAACAATGTTACTTGAAATACTCATGGGGAAGCTGATGACTCACGAGCTGGATTTGCAAGATTTTGACGAATCGACACCCAAGTAGAAATCAATTTGCTTTTAAGGCACAAAATAAAAGAATAGTTGAAGAGGACTCTGAAGACGGTGACTCTGATGATGGAGAGCAATCTCTCATGGTAAAGTTCTTAAAGTTCCATCGTCGAAACAAGAACATCAACAACAACAAAAAGAATGACGATGAAGAGCAAATATGCTACGGATGCCAAAAAAAAGGACACTTCAAGAAAGACTGTTCGTCAGCATTATCAACCAAGAATGGTAATGTAGGAGCGTAAAAAGTGCTCTATAGACTAAGTCAAAGGAATTGAGGACTTTACGCAAGCAACACTCTATGTGAGCTATTTTTACGCCAGGGCAATTTGTATTGGACTTTACGCGAGCTACTTTACGCCAAGGTAGTTCATTGAATTTTACGCCTGGAGACAAACTGTCAGGTCGCATTTAATGTAGAAGTTTTGATTTGACAGAATGATTTTGCTGACAACATGCAAACATAGAAGTCGAGAAGATCGGATTTTCACCAAACCCGATACTTGTCGTATGGTGTGCAGAGAAGGCTATTTTACGCTCAATAAAATTACTTCTTTTTTACGCACGATAGTTATTCGAGCTTTTACGCTCAAAGCTATTGTGAGCGTAAAGTCTATTTGGGCTAAGTTTTACGCTCAAGGCTATTTTAGTCACTTTACGCTGGAAAGTTTATTTTGGGCTGTTTTTACGCCAATTTGCCACTTTACGCTCAGGGCATATTTTGGGTCATTTTTACGCCCGATCCTTCCTGACTATTTTAAAACGTGGTTTGCCCACGTGGCTTTCATGCCACACTTATCGAGGGACGTGTATACGTGCCCTCCTTATTTTGTTGAAGTAATAGGACATGTGTCATCCCACGATGACAGTTGCTAGCGTAAAACTCTAGTTTGGATGCTTTTTACGCATGATGTGTTTTAGTCTATAAATAGACTGATTTTCAGAATACAAAGGGATCAGAGAGACAGGGGAGAATACATAGAGATCAGAGCCTAGAGACTTTGATTTTCTGGAGCATTCTTCTTCAACTTTTCTTCCAGAACAGAGTGAAGCAAAGCAGGAAAGCATTCGACCTCGCCATCAGTGCCCAAGTGCGTCGATACCTTTCTGGTGACTTAGTTTTTTGGGCTGTTCATCTTCTAGCAGTAATCTTCATCATCATCATATGGTCCAAGGAACAAAGTGATCGCCTTCAAATCTGACTTCCATAGCAATACTTCCCAGAACAATTTATACTTCTTGTACTTTTTTTCGTTTTATTTCAAAAGGCCAATTTTAGGCATTTTGTTAAGTAAAACAAAATGGCGACTTTGCTGGGGACGACCTTCTCCTCTGACGAGGAGGCAATTGCTCAATACGATGATGTGTCAGTCGGATCGACAAAGAAGACTTTGGTTGTACACTTCGACCAGACTGCCTACGAAGAAATGCTCCGAACTGGGGGTAGTACTCGCTGCTCAAGTGTTCAGAAATCGAGGAAGGTGCAAAAAGTTTGGATTCTCAAATCCAAAGCATCCTCGGATCTCCCTATTGTCTCTGAAGGCAAAGGAATCCTTCCTACTCCTGTTGTAGGGGCTCCCCTTTGTAACGAGGCAGTCTTTACTTCAGTATTGTGCCCTGAGCGTAACAAACAATCTCCTGTCTGTGATGGGGAAGATTCCCGAGTTTTACGCCCAGCGCGTAAAAACCAAGTTTTACGCCCAGCACGTAAAAGTGAGGTTTTACGCCCAGCGCGTAAAAACCAAAATTTATGCTTTGTGCATAAGAGCAAGTCTCCCGTCTGTGACGAGGTAGACCCCAATGCTTTACGTTTCGAGCGTAAAAATAAGTCTCCCGCCTGTGACGCAGTAGATACACAAAATTTATGCTCCACGCGTAAAGGAAAATCTCCCGTCTACGACGTGGTAGATACTCATGTTTTGCGCTCTATGCGCGAAGGTAAATCTCCTGTCTATGACAGTGTAGATAAATCCACAATGATGCTTCTGCATCTAAAGTGAATTTACCTACACGCATGAAGCATAAAAACATAGTTGGTAAAACTTCTGTTTTTAACCAACAACCTTCTTATACTGCTGTACGCAAAGTACTAAACCTTCAAATTACGCGCAATGCTGATGGAGTCCTTTGTGCTAAAAAATCTCAGGATTTACGCACGCAAATCCAAGCGCGTAAAATGTACAGTTTGGTTCTGCGAATGCAGCCAGTAATCTTCTTTATACACAAGGGACTAAACGTTTCTCTACCCCAAATGTAATAAGGAAGACTACCCCCTCTACTCCTTCTGATTTACGCAAATTGCTAATGCAAAAGCGTAAAAATAGACAATCCCCTGTGACACTCCCCCAAGAGAATCACCATTGTGAGTGTCACCAGATTGTAATCAAATGTTGTTGTTCGGCTTCTAAACGGTCAGTTTTTGACCGATTAAGTTTTAGTGCACCTCAACAACAAGTTGATGACCAAGAACATGAGTTGTCCTATGCGTCAGTTAACATGGCATCTCATACCAACAGAGGACGACGTCCAAGACGCAACACGTCCCAAACTCCAGGTCAACAATAATTCAACAGACTTCTTGATTCCTTTGAAGGAGTATATCAGAATACTCGATCAAGAAGACAAAGACAGTTACAGACTTCTGATTCAGAAGCTGGGGGTATTCAATCTTTTGAGTCCGAAACTGATAGTGTCGATTCATACCTGTATACCAATCCCTCTGTATCTTCAAGAGAGGTTGAATCCTATGCTATTGGAGATGAACCGGAAACGTCATCTGTTAATACAGAACAACGTCTTACTACCGTTGAGCAATCACTAAAAGACATGCTTACTATGGTACAAAGCATGCACCAGATAATATTGACTCAGCAAACTGCTCAACCGGCAGTAGTAACACCGGTGTAAGTAACAACACAAATTCAAGATAGTCAAGGGGTTGACATACCTTTGAATAATCAAGAGCCTGCTGTTAATCAAAATTCTGCATCTCCAAATCCTATCATTCCAGAAGATGTACCACCTCCGGCGGGGGTCACGGTACATCCAACAAATATTCAATCAAATGTGCTTCCTCAAACCAGTGAAGCTATTCAAGCAGTGCGTGAACTAAAAACACAGTTTGAAGTTTTGAAGCACAAGGATCAGCTCCAGAGGTTAGGGATTAAGCAACCTTATCCTCTTCATTGGAATGATGTACCCTTTCCTCCAAAATTCAAACCACAATCGATGGTGTTGTTTGATGGAAAGGCTTCTCCTAGTCAGTATATCAATTACTTTGATATTATGACTGTGCATCTGCAGAAAAATGATGCTCTTCTCACTCGAGTGTTCATCGGGTGCTTGACGGGTTCAGCTTACGACTTGTATCATAGTTTACCCGACAATTGTATTTCGTCTTTTGACGAATTTAAAGAAATGTTTCTCTCCCGCTTCTATGAAGGAGGTATGGATATGAATATGTCCTCCTTAATAGAGATTAAACAAAAGGAGAAGGAAGATACTCGAACGTTCATCGAACGTTTCCGACAGGGAACTCTAAAAATGCCTCCTGGTATGCCAGATTCAGCATTGATTGATACATGCAAGATGAATCTGCGACCATCCATTGCTATCTTCACGGGTTCCCAATTCACAGACTGGGCCTCGTTTATTATAGCAGCAGTTTCCGGCGAGACCAATGGTAGGTTGGCTCGTGAACATGGGATGATTTTTGCCTCAGAAGACAAAGGAAAGAAAGGCTCTCCTGGTAATAATTCCGGCAATCGTAATGGAAAACGAAAGGATACCCTTATGGTTAATCTTTCCAAGAACAAAACGATGCCGAATAATCAGGAGTCTTCTAAGCCAAAAAAAAGAATACTCTTTTGACGAAAGCGATATCCCAGGGATATTTCAATATCTAGTAAAGAGTGGCAAACTCCAGATTTCGGAGCCAAAAAGGCCTAATGAGGTGAATCTGACTGACAATCCCAAGTATTGTATCTATCACAGATACATAAATCATCCCACCAGAGCTTTTTGTGTCCTAAAGAAGAAAATCCAAGAGTTGATAAATACCAATGCCATCTCTTTAACTAACGATGAGCATACAGTTACAACCAATATGGTTTCTCTTCAATTCGGAGGTTTTCCTCCACAACAAGTCCCAGATGGGATTGTCCCAATTCCGAAGGCGACAATGAAGATTGTAAATATCCTACCTGCCAGAGAGAAAAATGAAGGATTGTTGTCTCTCACACTAAAGAATGGTGAAATCATGTGGGTACATTCTGACTTAGTACCTGAAATGGAGGATGAAGGTAAAACTTCAAAATCCAAGAAAGGTAGAAAAGTTAAAACCTGCAAATGATTTCTCATGTTATTCCAGATCCTGATGATTTGGATCATCTTTGGGATGGCATTCCTTTGGAGGATAGGCTGAAAGGTTTAAATATATGTCCTCCAAGTTTAGCTCCTCCTACCAAGCTCAAACTTACTCATCAGCAGTGGTTAGCTATGAATAGTGTTCCCTTATACAGGGCACAATAGGTTTTTGCTGCTTATGAAAAAGCTCCTACAGGGATCTTTCCTCGTGTCCCGAATACTCCTTTTCCTGTGGCTACAGAGGTTTCTGTCTCTTCTTTCTCTGTTAAACCATCCACTGAAAGTCTATTGCCCATTCATTTGTACAGTCAACAATTAGTCCATCTCATGAAAAAGATGGGCTATGACTTTCAAAAGGCAGAGGGTTTAAACTGTGATAAAGGAATGCGACTTCCTTTACAGATTCAAAGTCAAAAATCTACTGTTGGATTGGGTTCTGAACTTTCTTACAAGAAAAAGGAAAAGAAGACTAAATCCTGCAATATGGTACTTCTTTCTCATGAGTCTGAAGAAGAAAGCTTTACTGGTACGAGATCTGGGAAAGAGTACCATAAAGATTATGAGGGATCTCCCAAAGAAACAAAGGATGTAGTGGAAACACTACCAGTTCAGCCATCTCCTGTTCCTTCCAAACCAACGGTGGTTGAGAAAGGGAAACAGAAAGTAGTACGCTTTGATGTTCCTCTGAAATCTGCTTCAGGTCAAGGGGTGGTGATGAAACCCTACAAATTTGATATTCTAGCCCAGTTAGCCAATACTCCGGCTAGACTATCTATATTTGAGCTGCTTCGCCTTTCTAAAGAAAGCAGGGAGACTTTGAGTGAAGCTTTGCTACAAGCAGACTCATGCTTAGCTCAACTCAAGAGTCCTGATAATACACCAGTGTCGTCTCCACAATGTCATAGTGTGATGGAGGCAATTTCTAACATTACCTTCACACAAGAAGATATACTGTTGAAGCATAACAAGCACGACAGGCCTTTATGCTACACTGGGTATATTGAATCCACTGAAATTGACAGGATTTATATTGATCCTGGGTCTTCTATTAGCATTATTCTTCAGAGTATGCTAAGTCTATTAAGGATTCCTACTAGTGATTTGACTTACACTAGTACTACGATAGTTGGTTTCAACTCTGGCAAGAGTAAACCATTGGGGAAGATTCGTCTGAAGATTCAGATTGGTGATCTTCGAACTACAGTGACCTTCTATGTTATCAATTCAGACGTATCCTACAACATCCTTCTCGGAAGACCGTGGATACATGAGCATAACATCGTGCCTTCAACTCTCCACCAATGCTTCAAGTATGTAGATTCCAAAGGGGTTGTGAAAACTGAATTTGCTGATATCAATCCTTTCAAGGGTGTTGAAGCCTATTTTTCTGATTCAATAATCTACAAACAAGAGCATGTGAAGGAGATATCAGATATGGCTGAAGATCAATCACCTGCTGAAGATCAGTCTGTCAATGAAGAGCCTCCGGAAGAGCAACCTTTGAAGATCAAGGTCAAAGGTCGAATCCAACCCTAACCTGCCAATGATCAACCTCTATTGATCAAGGTCAAAGGAAGAACTCGAGCTTCATCTGAGGAATCAGTGAGTATTCTTATCAAGAGCCAAGTTCAACCTCTTATGATCAAAGTCAAGGGACGTACTTCTCGTACAAATGTTCCAGAACCACCATTGATCATCAACCTTGACAAGCCTATGCAGAAGACGGATGACGGTCCGTTAATGATCAATCCGAAGCGTAGAAGTCAAATTGTAAATGATGTAAATATTGATCATTCTGTACTTTCTAATATCAATGAAGATTTCCTTTTTGAGTATATGGCTGTCAAATTTGTTGAAAGAATGACTTTATCTCCTGATGATCAAAGTCATCAATATAAAGAAGACATAGATACTGAGGAAACTTTATACATTGACCATAAGGAAAATTATTTTCCTTCTCATGTCGATGTAGGACCTTATGCTCAAAAGTTCCTAACATCTTCTCCCTATTTTCTTCCTATAGCTGCTCCATCACAAGCTTGTGTAACTTTTAGACGTCACGAAGAATCTTATTTTCTGATTCCGTCTGGTAAGAAAAATAAGCACCAAATTGTGTTTGGCCTGGCTAGAAACATTCATGATGTTCAGACAGATGATCTTAGAGATAAAAATAAAGGAAAAATCCGAATTGACAAATATAGTCAACAATCTCTCAAGATTATCCAGAAAATGGGATATAATTTGCAGACTATGCAAGGTCTCAATCAAGGTAAAGGTAGACGATTACCATTATGTGGTGATTCGTTTTACCAGAAAACTCATCATGGATTGGGATATAATCCATCCCACATGTTTATTGATGATATACAAGAAGAATTCTCTTCCTCAGATTCAGAAGAAATCTATTTCATCGAATCTGATACATCCCATTCCTCATATGCTGGAGAAGACTATTATGGTGAATCTGAGTGTGTATTTTCAGTCAACATGGTTTAAACTGATGGTGATTCTGAGCCATTTGAGAATGACCCTTGGGCTCAACAGATGGACACACAGTGGGAACTTCATTTTGAACAACGATAACCACCTACGGAGGATGAGATTCTCCAGATTGATGTTGGAGACGGAACTACGTCCAAGCCAATATTCATCAGTAAGAACCTTTCCGAAGATGAAAAGGAAGAGTTAATAAAACTGATTAAGGAATATATTGATATCTTTGCATGGAGTTATGAGGATATGTCGGGTCTAGATCCTAAAGTTGCTACTCATAAACTCAATATTCTTCCTAATGCCAAGCCTGTGAAACAACAGCAACAACATTTTTGACCAGACATGTTGGATGCAATCGAAGCAGAAGTCAAAAAGTTGATTACATGTGGCTTTGTTCGTGAAGAACAACACCCAGACTGGGTTGCCAATATTGTTCCTGTTATGAAGAAGAACGAAAAAGTCCGAGTTTGCATAGATTTTCGAGATCTTAATGCAGCTTGTCCAAATGACGAATTTCCACTTCCAATTACTGATGTCATGATAGACAATACATGTAATTTTGAATGCATGTCTTTCATAGACGGATTCTCAGGATACAATCAAATTAAGATGCATCCTGGAGATGAACAACATACTGCTTTTCGTACACCCCTTGGAGTCTACTGCTATACGGTTATGCCGTTTGGTCTTAAAAACGTCGGTGCCACGTATCAATGGGCCATGAGCAACATCTTTCAAGAACATCTACGAAAGACAGTTGAATGTTTCGTAGATGACATTGCTGTCAAAAGTCGATCAAAAGATGATCACATTCAAGACTTGAAGACAGTATTTGAATTGATGCGTCAGCATCAACTGAAAATGAACCCTACTAAGTCTTTCTTAGGGGTTTCCAGTGGCATGTTTTTGGGATTTGTCATCACTTTTCAGGGTATCCATGTTGATCCTGATAAAATTAAAGCAATTCTTGAAATGCGTCCTCCACACAATCTAAAGGAACTCCGAGGCTTTCAAGGTCGCATTGCTTATATCAGGAGATTTATATCCAATCTCTCTGGGAGATGTCAACCTTTCTCCCGTCTATTAAAGAAAGGTGTATTATTTGTTTGGGATGAAGCTTGTCAGAAAGCTTTTAATGACATCAAACAATACCTTACAAATCCACCTGTTCTGGTACCACCAGTGGTAGGAAGACCATTTTTGCTATATGTTCGAGCATTAGATCATTCACTTAGAGCTCTTCTTGCACAGAAAAGTGATATGGGTCATGAACAAGCAATTTATTATCTTAGCCGAATGATGGTCGGAGCTGAACATAGGTATACTCTTGTAGAAAAGGAATGTTTGGCTTTGGTTTTTGCTGTCCAAAAGACACGACATTATGTGTCAGGACAGACTATTCATGTCATCTAGAATAAATCCTATTCGGGTACTGATGAGAAAACCAAGCATTAGCTGATTTCTTAGCAGCTCACCCTATACCTGAAACATCGAAGCTATATGAGGATATTCCAGATGAAGTTGTGGATTGCAACATGACTTTGAGGGATGATATTTGGCAGTTATATTTTGATGGAGCATCACGGGTTGGACCTAAAGGCAATATTGTCTCTGGGGTAGGAATCGTCTTGGTTTTTCCTAACAAAATAGTCATATACCGTGCATATTCTCTCAATGAGACATGCTCCAACAATGTGGTAGAATATAATGCTCTGCTGATTGGTCTTCAAGTGGCAAAACAATTAGACATCGAGTTCCTGGAAGCTTATGGAGATTCTCAACTGATTGTTAATCAGGTTAGAGGGACATATAAAGTCAGGAACCCTGATCTCATCCCTTATCACCAAGTGGTAATCGAATTAGTCCTTTCATTCAAAGGATTCTTTATCGAATTTGTACCACGTTCTCAGAATTTGGAAGCTGATGCTCTCGCTAGCTTAGCTGCAGACTTGGCTGTTCCAATTCGAAGACAAAATACCATTACTTTGTTGGACCGAGACTTATTCTGTGTCAAGAATAATCTGCATATTGAACAGAGTTATATTACAGAATCAATTTCCCAATAGAAGGATTAGAGAAGTCCATTTATTGACTACGCAATTCATAGGATTTTACCTGAAGATCCAAAAGAAGATGCATCAGTCAAGAGACGATCATTTCGATTCTACTATGATTCTTCTTTACATATGTTATATCGTCGCTCTTATGACGGACTTTTGTTACGCTGCCTCTCAGAGAGTGAAGCTAAGCAAACACTTCGTGAAGCTCATGATGGTGTCTGTGGTGCCCATCAACCTGGTCCGAAATTACAGGACCGCATTCGAAGGATGGGGTATTATTGGCCATCTATGATAGCAGATGCTGTGGATTATGCCAGACGATGTAAAGCATGTCAGATTTATGTGGATTTTATTCATCAACCGTCTGAATTCCTACATCCTACGGCAGCTTCTTGGCCTTTCGAAGCTTGGGGCATGGACATTATTGGTCCGATTAACCCTCCTTTTGTCAAAGGACATCGGTTTATCCTGGCTATAACCGATTATTTTTCTAAATGGGCAGAAGCGGTTCCCCTTATTGAAGTAAAAACATCTAATGTGGTTAATTTCATCAAACATCATGTTATTTATTGTTTTGGGATCCCTCGACGGATAATACATGATAATGGACCACAGTTTGCCAGTCAGGCATTTTATCGGTTCTGTGATAAGAATCGAATCCAAAACCTGGCGTCTACGTCTTATAATCCAGCTGCTAATGGTTTAGCCGAAGCTTTCAACAAGACGATCATCAAACTTCTCAAAAAGTTTGTCTCTTCTAATAAACATGATTGGAATGAGAAACTTGGAGAATATTTCTGGACTTATCGAACAACAGTCCGAACTCCTACTGGTTTTATATCGTTTTCACTGGTTTACGGATGTGAGGTTGTCCGTCCACTGGAAATCCAGATTCCATCTCTTCGAATAGCCATTGCTAATAAGCTAACTACAGAGAACAATAATCGCTTACGACTCCAAGAACTTGAAGGATTGGACGAGAAGCGTCCTCAAGCACAACAACATATTGAGCTATATCAAGCCCGTATATCTCGAATTTTCAATCGTAAAGTTAAAGAGAGGGTTATTAAAGTCGGTGAGCTAGTTCTAGCCGTTCGAAGACCGATGGTGATGACTCATAAGAGCAAAAGGAAATTCCAAGCAAAATGGGAAGGCCCTTATGTCATCGAGACAGTTTTTCAAACGGTGCCTATAGGTTGTCTAAACCTAATCGAGATTTACTCATGATGCCGATCAATGGCAAATTCCTGAAGAAATATTATGTTTGAATTTTTTCCTCATTCCCTAGCTACCAATGTTTGGTTAAGCTAATTACTTGTCTCCTTGGAAAGAAATTTTAATCTTTTATCTTACCAGTTGATATAAAAGTTGGATTTATTATCTATCATGTCCATTTGACCTCTGAATAAATATTAAGTCTGCTTATTTTTCCTATCTATCATGTCCATTTGGCCTATGAATAGATATTAATCTATTTTTCTTTGAGTTGTTACGATCTGTCACGTCCATATTACCTCTGATAGTATTGTATACTCCAAACAGAAAACGAGATTTTATTATCTATCATGTCCATATTACCTCTGGATAGATACAATTTATTGAGTTTAGAAGACTTGTCACGTCCAAATTACCTCTGATAAGTATTTTCTATCTCATACCTATTATTTAATTTCAAAATAAATGATAGGATCACAAAACAAATATTTTTATTCATTTCTTGAATAAGATAAAAGATTACAAAAGCTCCTTATTTGCCTAAGGCGAAGCAGATATATCTTTTAGCAATTTTTGGAGCTCTGCCAAACGCTTCTCATGAGAGCCCATTACATTTTCAGTAGCTACTTTTCTTCGGGCCTCTGGAGTGCAAATGGGAGAAAACTTAGCAAAAGTAGCTATCAGATTATCCCTGGCATCATCAAGGAACTTGATAGTAGATTCAGCTCCAAAAACTTGTTCCTCCAGAATAGAGCTCTGTGTCAAATGTTTGTCACGAGCTGCTATTAGTTGCTCATTCTCAGCTTTCAGACAAGCTAGTTCGGCCTCCACTTCACGAATTTTATCATTTTGTTCCTGAATTTTCGTATTCGAAGTGTCATAGGCTTCTCTATAACTCTCCAATTTAGGCTTTGCGTCAACCAAGAAAGCTTTCTCTTTGGCGACTTTGCTGTTGTGCTCTTTGAGAGAGTTGTTGAAAGTAGTCTCTCGAGCAGTGTATTCAGTTGATAAAGCATCGTACTCATCTTGAATGAGACTTTCAGTAGTTTCACTTGTCAACCTCAGATATTCTTTAATAGGTTGCTCAAGTTCTTCTACCACCTTTTCCAATGCAGTTGCTCTCTCAACATCATTAAACATGGCGACGTTCCTGATAGTAGAAACAATCGTGCCTTTCAAGCTTTCATAACTGAGGCCCCTATTCAGGACCATGTCAATCAGAGCTGCCGGTGTCTTGTAAAAAGTTTCAGTATGAATCTCAACTAAGAGATTCATTTCTGCATTAGAGCTTGGAGTTGCAGCAATCTCTACCAAATCTTTTTTTCGAATACTAGGGGTAGATGTGGTGGCTCCTTTAGACTGAGATAAAGATGATGTTGTCGTCACTACCATATCCAATTGATCCCTGAGAACTTCAGGGATTAAGTCTTCAGTACTAGCAGATGTGGTTGCTCCGGTAGCAGACTGAGATATAGACGATGTTGTCATCGCTACCATAGCCAACTGATCCCTGGGAGCTTCAGGGATCACGTCTTCAATACTTGTTACTCCAGCCATTTCTGGAGTTCCGGTGGCGGTAATTGTGGT
The DNA here is from genome assembly GCA_029216955.1 of Iris pallida. NCBI lineage: Eukaryota > Viridiplantae > Streptophyta > Magnoliopsida > Asparagales > Iridaceae > Iris > Iris pallida. The sequence continues at coordinate 9,714,024 of JANAVB010005796.1, forward strand.
GGATGGAATGACAGTTGGAGCAGCTGACTCAGATTCAGGCATTGTCTCCTCATGAACTTCTGCTGGATTAGTAGTAATAGCAGAGGGTGCTATCACGACATTCCCAGTTTCAGTGGATGATTTGACTACGTCTTCATCACCTTCTTGGGCTTCTGGCTGTTCAGATTCAGGAAATACTTCAGTCTCTTCATTGAGATCAGTTCCTGCTTCAGCAGTCGTTTCTTGATCTGCAGTTGATTTTTCTGCAGTTTGTTCTTCTTCACTGTTATCAATATGAGAAGACAATCCTGGTTGAACCTCTGTTTCAGGCTCTGGTTGTAGTTCCTCTTCTGGTTGTATTTCCTCTACTCCATCTGAAGAAGAACTTTCTTCCTCAGACTCAGAGTTCTCCTCATGAATATTCTCTTGAGGAGGAGGAGGAGCCATAGGCTTTGGTGCAATAGTGACATCTGCACAATGAATAAAATAAATTAAAACACAAAATCATAATGCATAATCTTGTATAGATTTTGTATATATATACCTGGTGTGGAACGTGCCAAATATGCATCATAATCCCCATTCCAATCTTTATCATCAAAATTGAGAGCTGGTTCATCCAGTGGGATAGGTTCTGGAGCGACACCTTCAACCATTTGTGCCTTTTGTGGTAAGGTTAAATGAAGTGAAGTGCTAAGGTGTCCTGGAGATAGGATCCCTACAGCTTCAATTGGTGTGGCTACTTGGGAGGCTGAGGATCCTTCTTCAAGATGAGTTGAAGATGACGCAACATGTGGCAGTTCTTCGATAAGAATGTCATCCTCTGGAGTAGCAGCTCTTGGTTTGGAAGGCATTTTGACGGTGACCTTCTTCTTCTTTTCGGGAGTCTTCACTGGAAGAGTAGTAGCTGTACTCTGCTTCCGTTTGTGAGTTTTCCCAATAACTATTGGTCCCGTTGGTATTTCACCAGCTCCTGTAGGGATTACTGCCAGAAATTCATCTGTAACGGTGGTGTTGTCGGGTATATCAGGAGTTATTCTGATTGGTTCCTCGATGTTCCCCTCTTTAGGCCATCGAAGACTTCCTTGCAAACTATAACCGTCTGCGAAAGAACGGATGGAAGCGTAAAAACGAGCATATGGGTGAAGTATATGTAGCTCAGTTATACTGGTGGCAGTAGATATTTTGAATCTAGCACCAGTACATGCGGTGCTGAAGTATCTCCATGCTCTCGCACCGTCAATCAGTTTTCCATAATAATAGAAGCTAGTAGAAGGATTGCCAACGTGAAGCTGGTCATATCCAAATTGGCGGGCGAACCTACTCGGTGAGGCTCAAATGCACAGTTATCTTCGTTCCTGTACATCAGATGGGAGGGTCTGATGCACATTAACCATTGGAAAACAGGTTTTGGCAATGATATTATCCTCTCTCCACTGTCTTCGAATTGCACGCCGAGACAGTCGGCTGGAACTGGTGGCCTTATACAGAAGAAATTCCAGCCATGTGAGTAATTCAACGCTGCTCGAGTGTCTACCACCGTCGTGGCAGTCCATGAGGCTTTGCTAAATTTTTGGAGGAAGATCTCCGCTTCATCTTCAGGACCTGGTGGCAGTAAACTGCAGTTGTGGTGTAATAACCAACCCATCAGATAGGTATACGGTAGCTCCACCCTTGGAAAATTGTCTCGGTGAGGAGCATTATTAATCAATTCTTCACCAAAAGTCCATAGACCTGCATTTATTCGGCATACCATTGCCGACAACAGATTGATTTTGGCTTTGAACACTAAACGTACTGCTGGGCATAATACATTTCGGTGGAGCCTATCTATGGTACTGATCCCCGGCACGACCCATCTTCGTAGCCATAGGGATAGGAAGCCTGCCAGCAAAGCCTTCCTTGACATCTTCTGACTACCATGCCTCAGGTAGCTTAAAGTCTCAGTCCCTGCAGGGATGTCTCCGATCTTGGTGGATAGATATTGGTCTCGAGCTTTCTGTGAGACCATCAATTCCTGGATTACATCTGCAGGAATTATGGAGCAAGGGTTGATGGTTTGAGTCTTGTTTTCTCGGAACCTACCCTTCTCAGTCTTGGATACCCTATTTTCATGGTAAAATAAATAGGTTGTCCATTTAGTTACATATGCCAAATGTGACCCAGTCTCATACAAACTGGTGCAAATTAGATAATGACACATGAGTTCTTCATAGACCAGCACCAATTCAGGGTTCTTCTCTTTTATTTGTGCTAGTTCCCGATTGGAGGGAACATATTCTTCATAAGGGGCTTCGCCCATTGGCAGCTTCGAGATAAATTACATCTCATGCAGAGCAAGACCCATTTCACCGTGTGGAGTTACAAAAGTTCCTGTTGAACTCATATACAATTCCAATAAAGCCAAGAACAAGTTACTGTTCGGTGGTATGCCGTAACTTGTAGAGGCCACTGCTTCATATAGATCGATAGCTTCCAGGCCCATTTTAAAGTGCTTCATGATCCAAGTACTGATTTGAATCTAGTTGGTACTATAAGGAGTCAGCCACCCTGTCAACCTAGGGTTGGTCTGAGGATATAACACAGCAGCTTTCATGAACTTATTTATAAACACCCAGGCCTCTTTCTTGGGGTGAGTTTGCGATTTGAAGTCTATCGCATCCCCAAATAGAAAAGCTGGCTTCAAGAATTGTTGGTCTTCTAGTGATACCAACACTTCTCCATTCATCACGGACAGCAGCATCCTGTCCCCTTGAGTAGCTATCAGTTGAGCTCTCCCTTCAGGATATTCAAGGTTGGATTGAGGAAACTGTACATGTGATAAGTTCTCCAGATAGTTTGAGCCCACCATACCAGCCTACGAGCCAAATATTTCTGCGAGAGGGGGAATTTGTAAGTCTACTATCAAAAGAAAAAAGAAAAAAAAATCAAGTTAGTGAAAATCTAATTTGAAGTTTTTTACGCAAAAAAACTGTTACTGGTGAAATTTTACGCTAGTACAAACAGACGTGAGCGTATTTCCAATTTTACGCTAGCACACATTAAATGTAAGCGTATTATCTTTACGCTGGCACGTATAGACGTGAGCGTATTTTTCAATCTACGCTTCTACATATAGATGTGAGCGTAATATGAGTTTTACGCTGACACATGTACATATGGGCGTATTTCAAGTTTTACGCTTATACATATATATGTGAGCGTAATATGAGTTATACGCTGACACAAGTAAATGTGAGCGTATTTCAAGTTTTACGCTGACACATGTAGATGTGAGCGTATTTCAAGTTTTACGCTAACACACGTAAATGTGAGCGTATTTCAAGTTTTACGCTGACACATGTAGATGTGGGCGTATTTCAAGTTTTACGCTAACACACGTAAATGTGAGCGTATTTCAAGTTTTAAGCTGACACATGTAGATGTGGGCGTATTTCAAGTTTTACGCTGACACATGTAGATGTGGGTGTATTTCAAGTTTTACGCTGACACATGTAAATGTGGGCGTATTTCAAGTTTTACGCTGACACATGTAAATGTGGGCGTATTTTAAGTTTTACGCTGACACGACAAACGTGGGCGTATTTAAAGTTTTTACGCTAGTACGAACAACGTGGGCGTAAATTTTCGGTTTTCGTTGGTTCCTCTTCTCCGACGAACTCATGACCGAAGTTCAACGCTTTACCCCTCATTGCCGGAGCCACGGCGGGGTTGCTTGGCTGAGACGTTGCTGATGACCGGACGGGATTTTGCGCGCGGTCGACCGATGAGGAATCAACGACGGGCTTCTTGCCTTTGCCGGCGGCGGACGACTTCTTGGGGGCCATCGAATCAAAGTAATAGTAGAAGAAAGAAGGAGAGTGGAGATAGATCAAGATTTCGAAAGACAAAGTAAAGTCTCATCTCTCCCCGAAGAACCCTATTTATAGGGAATTTTTGAATCGGTTCAAATTCCAAATTTTACGCCGACTGTTGTATATCCCAACTTTTACGCGGATGACCGTTGAATATCCCGAACTCTACGCGGACTGGTCAATTCCCGAATTTTACGCTTCTGTTCAAAGTATTTCAAATTTTGAAAAAATATTTGAAAACTTTGAACGGGGTTTTGTAGGAGCGTAAAAAGTGCTCTATAGACTAAGTCAAAGGAATTGAGGACTTTACGCAAGCAACTCTCTATGTGAGCTATTTTTACGCCAGGGCTATTTGCATTGGACTTTACGCGAGCCACTTTACGCCAAGGCAGTTCATTAAATTTTACGCCTGGAGACAAACTGTCAGGTCGCATTTAATACAAAAGATTTGATTTGACAAAATGATTTTGCTGACAACATGCAAACACAAAAGTCGAAAAGATCGAATTTTCACCATACCCGATACTTGTCGTATGGTGTGCAGAGAAGGCTATTTTACGCTCAATAAAATTACTTTTTTTTACGTACTATAGTTATTCGAGCTTTTACGCTCAAAGCTATTGTGAGCGTAAAGTCTATTTGGGCTAAGTTTTACGCTCAAGGCTATTTTAGTCACTTTACGCTGGGAAGTTTATTTTGGGCTGTTTTTACGCCAATTTACCACTTTACGCTCAGGGCATATTTTGGGTCATTTTTACGTCCGATCCTTCCTGACTACTTTAAAACGTGGTTTGTCCACGTGGCTTTCATGCCATACTTATCGAGGGACGTGTATACGTGTCCTCCTTATTTTGTTGAAGTAATGGGACATGTGTCATCCCACGATGACGGTTGCTAGCGTAAAACTCCAGTTTGGATGCTTTTTACGCATGATGTGTTTTAGTCTATAAATAGATTGATTTTCAGAATACAAAGGGATCAGAGAGACAGGGGAGAATACATAGAGATCAGAGCCTAGAGACTTTGATTTTTCGGAGCATTCTTCTTCAACTTTTCTTCCAGAGCAGAGTGAAGCAAAGCAGGAAAGCATTCGACCTCGCCAACAGTGCCAAGTGCGTCGATACCTTTCTGGTGGCTTAGTTCGTCCGGCTGTTCATCTTCTAGCAGTAATCTTCATCATCATCGTATAGTCCATGGAACAAAGTGATCGCCTTCAAATCAGACTTCCATACCAATACTTTCCAGAACAATTTGTACTTCTTGTATTTTTTCTCGTTTTATTTCAAAAGGCAATTTTAGGCATTTTGTTAAGTGAAACAGGTAACAAATATGAAAAGAGTACCACGAAGAAATCAACGTCCGAAAAGTATGCAAACATAAGCATATGGAACGAAAGCGAAGCCAACGACTCAGAAGACGACAGTTCTCAAGATGCTGCAATGTGTGCCTAAGCGCAATTGATCAGGTAACTACTAACCCTCATTATGAAGACTTCACTTTTGATGAGCTAGGTGATGCATTTAATGACCTCCTAGAAGACCATAGAAAATTTCTAAGCAAATACAAGACTTCTAAGAAGGTACTCAAGGAACACAAACTTGAGATATAAAGACTGACCCTACTACTAAAAGATGTTAGAAAGAATCAACCATCAAGTGAGACTGGTGAGTTAGCTTCTACCATGCTACAATTACACGAAGCATCATGCACTCTTGAAGAAAAGGACAAGACCATAGCTCACATGCAAGAAGATTATCAAATCGAAAAGAAGAAGAGTATCAATGCGCCGATTAGGAATGATGCCCCAACAGATGATTATAATAGATTGTCTGACAGTTCCAAAATGTTGGAAATTAGGCTAGGATAATAGCCAATATCGACTGCTTCCTCTCCTAACACATGTCACTTACCAAAAAGGACAATGTCCAACCAAAGACTGACAAACCCAAGAGTTATAGCAATCCTAGACATACTTTTTTTATAAGTATACTCCAAAATCCTATTGGAATACCAAACAAGTACACAAGATCAACACTTTATCTGACATTCATGCACATGCTAGATGTCACTACTGTGTCACCTCTGGTCATATTTCTTCTGCATGTAGAGTTAGAAGATTAGTAGATTTGAATATTTCTACTTAGGTAGCAAACGCTAACATGTTAGGACCCTATAAGAAAAGGGTACCAAGAGTTTCATCTGCAAATTATTTTGTAGGTGGATCATCCAAAACATTCTAGAAGAAATTGGATCCTCGATAGCGGTTGCTCACGGCACATGCCGGCGATGCATCTTTGTTTGTAACACTGTCAAAGAAGAAAGATGGATATGTCTTCTTCGAAAACAACTTGAAAGGGTACATTATAGGTATTGGTAACATTGGTAAGGCTCCCTTTCCCATTATCAAAGATGTATGTCTTGTAACAGAATTAAAGCATAACCTACTCAGCATAAGTCATTTACCTTACCATGGTTATGGTATTAATTTTTTTAAAGATAAATGTACTTTAGTTGATAGCTCAACTGGCAGTACAATTTTTTAAGGTATAAGGGAAGATAATATCTATGTTTTCCATCTTTTCGAAAATACTAACACTGTAGTAGATGCCTATACACCAAAAATGACGAGAGTCAACTATGACACATGAGACTAGGTCATGCAAACATAGGCACATTTGCGAGATTATCCGCAAAGAAGTTGGTACACGACTTACCAGAGATCGTTTTCAAGAAAGACAAGGAATGTAGCGACTTTTGAAAAGAACAAAGCTACTAGATCAACTTTTAAATCGATACAGCATGCTATGTTCTGACTCAATCAAAATCGAAGAAGACTCTCTATGAACTATGGTTTAATAGGAGCTCCTCTGTTTCTTATTTTAATATTTTTGGTTGCAAATGTTTCATTTTGAATACAAAATATAATTTGGGCAAATTTGACTCAAAAGCCGATGAAGGTATTTTTCTCGGTTATGCGGCCAAGAGCAAAGGTTACCGAGTCTTCAACAAGAAATCAATGTTAATTGAAGAATCAATCAACGTCACCTTCGACGTGATGAACAGTCAAATGAACAATGATAGTGACGATGAAGATCACGGTACACCAAGCAAAGCACCGACTGAAGTGGAACCCAAAACCAGCTACTTGGAGAGTCTGCCAAAGAGAATAATGTTCATGGCTGACCACCCTAAGTACTTGGTAATAGGTGAGATCACAAAAGGTATAAGTAATCGTTCTTCAACAAGAGATATAGTTTCTAGTGTAGCATTTATTTCACAGTTAGAGCCTAAGAACATAGAAGAAACATGTGATGATATTTATTGGTTAGATGCTATACAGGAGGAATTGAACTAATTTGAACAGAATCAAGTTTGGGACCTTATTCCTAAGCCCATTGATCATCCGGTAATTAGCACCCATTGGGTACCCCGAAATAAACTTAATAAGAATGGTTTTATCACACGTAACAAGCCTCGACTCGTAGCTCAGGGATACAACCAAGAGGAAGGTATCGACTAAGATGAGACATGCTCCAGTTGTGCGTTTAGAATCCGTTCGCATGTTATGTGCTTTTGCCTATTTTCATAATTTTAAATTATTTTAAATGGATGTTAAAAGTGCTTTTTTAAATGATTTTGTAAAAGAAGAAGTTTATGTTGCTCAACCGCCTGGTTTTATATATTTTTAAGTTGAAGAAAGCCTTATACGGACTGAAACAAGCCCCTCGTGCTTGGTATGACCGTCTAAGATTTTTTCTACTTGAAAAAGGTTTTTTCAAAAGGCAAGGTTGATACAACACTTTTTATAAAATCTTTGAATAATAATATGTTATTAGAACAAATTTATGTCGACAATATTATTTTTGGTTCTACTGATGAATCACTTTGTCAAGTTTCTTCTAAGTGCACGAAGAGTGAGTTTGATATGAGCATAATGGGGAGTTGTTCTTCCTTGGACTACAAATCAAACAAACCACAAATGGGACGTTCATTAATCAAACCAAATACAGAAAGGATCTGCTAAAGAAGTTCTATCTAGAGTCAGCCAAACCGCTTGGAACTCTGATGGTAACTTCAACTAAGCTTGACATAGATGAACAAGGAAAACTAGTCGATGCATGTAAGTATCGAGGTATGATCGGTAGTTTGTTGTATCTAACTGCTAGTCGTCCCGATATAATGTTTAGTGTTTGCTTATGTGCACGATTCCAAAACCCTAAGGAATCATACTTGTGTGCTGTTAAGTGTATCTTCTGATACCGTAGGAGCATTTCTTCTGCCGGCTTGTGGTATCCCAAAACTACGTCCTTTGACCTAACCGGTTATTCGAATGCTGATTTTGCTGGATGCAAAGTAGATAAAAAAATTACTAGCGGAACGTGTCATTTACTAGGCAAAGCTTTAGTATCTTAGTTTAGCAAGAAACAAAATTTTATTACATTATTAACTACTGAGGCGAAGTATATCGCCGCAAGACGTTGTTGTGCACAAATTTTGTGGATGAAGCAAACCCTAGAAGACTACAATTTGCATTATTCACATATTTCCATATTTTGTGACAACACTAGCACGATCAATTTAACTAAGAATCCTATATGTCACTCACGCATCAAGCATATTGAGATACGACATCACTTTCTTAGAGATCATCAAGAAAATAGGGACATTAATTTAGAATATGTTGACACAGAACATCAACTCGCTGATATCTTTACTAAACCTTTGGCAGAAGATAGATTCAACTATTTACGTCGAGAATTAGAAATTTTATATATCAATAATATTAATTGATTTTATTTATTGAATTAATTCTAATATGTAGTGATTGTTTTAGAGACAAGCTTATAAAGGATCTGTCTGCCACTAAGGCAATAAGAGCTTAAGCTTAATCGAACTTAAGCATCCCGTATGGATCTCCACTAGCTGGGATAGTATCCCTACAGCTAATCTGACAATCAATGTGCAATGGAATTCATTTGTTAAATAATTTTAATTATGTTAATTGAGATTTGAAATTAATAATTTTTTGAATTAAACAATTGAAAGGATTTGATAAATTGGCAAGTGGATATAATTTTTTTTTGTAAAACAACCCAAACAGAGTTCACAAGAGTTCTGGACGAGTTCAGCCCGAACTCGGACCGAACTCGAGTAGCTAAGTTAAAACAGACCAAGTGGGCCCCACTTCTCCTATTTATCACCCTTCTTCATCTTCTTCCTCTACTCCACAAACAACAGCTCCGAACCCACCAAAACCTTAATCCTACTTCATTTCTTTCTCTCCCTATTTACTTAGTTTTTTGCCTCCAAACTTCAAATTCGGGATATTGGTTTCATTCTCTACATCATACTCAATTTTTGGAAGGTATAATCTCTATTTTCCTTTCTTCTCCAATTTTAATTTCTAGAACTTTTTCCTTGCAATGGCTCCTAAGTTCTTTATAAAGAGAAAGAAGAGTGATGAAGGATCATCATCCTCATAATAACCTTCTATTTTCTCTCCGGTCCAAATGGACGATGGATCATTTTACGGATTCTCATTCGCAATGCTAGACCAATCCATAGAATGGTTTAGTAATTTTTATGACCAAACCGTTTGTATCGACATCTCGATAAATTTCAATATTGTCCGAACCATTTCAATGCTTTTCAATTATTATAACTCAATGACTTAGTAGCAACTTCATTTCCTATCTATCTTAATGCTATTAGGTTATTTTACTGTAATTTGACATATGACTATGGTGTTATTTCTTCCCTTGTCGGAGGAATTAACATTAAATTTGATGCAGACGATTTAGCGACGATCCTTCGCATTCCAAACGAAGGAGAAGCGCTAACCGATCTCTCTAAACTTAACTTTCCTCATGACATATCTTTGAACATGTTCAAAGCTTCTATTTGCCATCCCAGACCTTGTCCTGTTGGCAAACTTAAGGCCAAACACTTGAGTTTGTATTTCTATAACCTCCAGATGATCATCTTCTCTGATATCCTTCCAAATCAGACTTCCACTGATGATATCACTGCACTTGAGTTGTCTGCCATCTACTATATACACTTTGTGATTAACTTTTTCTTCCCAAAGATCGAGATGATGGTACGTGCTCGCATGAACAAAAGAAATCTTGTTAACGCGATGTACTTGCCACTCGTATTTCGGTACTTTGACATTGACCTAGATGAGTGCAACGTCCTTGCTGAACCTACACATCTTAGTGCAACTAGGCGTTCTGAGATTACTGCTTCTCCTGTTGCTCATGTTGCTCCACGTCCTGCTCCAACACCTACCACTGCAGCCACTACTGCTCCAGCCATTTATTATCCACCGACTATTCAGTTTCTCCACCATATGATGAGAGATCACATGCAGCTGACTCAGGCTCAGCATCAGGCTACTCTTGATCTAGTTAGTGCTTAAGATACTCACTAGATTGAATGGTTGAGAGACTATGAGTATCGTGATATCATTTGCACCTAGGCTATCTCTAACACAATAGTTGATCTCCGCTTTGCTCAGTCCCATCAGCCTAGAGGACCTGGCTTCTTTTCCAGAGATCCTACCTTTTTTGGCTACCATGTTGAGGATCAAGAAGTACGCCAGTACTTCAATCTTGTCGGTATGTATGATTGGTTCAGATCTTCAAGTGACCCTGCTCACACTTCTGGTGGTGATGATAATGTTGTTGTTTAGGATGTAGGCAAGGATTGATGATATCTAGATGTCATTGTTTTTAGTCCAGATATTATGTTTAGTAGATTTTCTACCTATTGTCATCATAGCTTAGAAATGTCTTACAGTCTAAGAATATATAGTATTAGTTTATGCATTTTCCTTCTAGTTGCTTGTATCGATTAAAACTATTTCAGTACAAGCTAGTATTGACGCTCGTACTATTAACGCATTATTTTGTGCAGTAGACAGGACTGAATTTAACAGGGTGTCCACTTGCACAATATCACATAAAATATAGAAGCTTCTAGAGGTGAATCATAAAGGCACGACTCAAGTCAAAGAATCAAAGATCAGCAGATTGACTCAGGAATACGGGGCATTTAAGATGAAGCCAAATGAGACAATTACTCAGATGTTCACCCGTTTCCTTGACATCATAAATTCGTTGTCTCCTCTAAGTAAGGAGTATAATAATCACGAAAAGATTTGCAAAGTACTGAGGGGTCTCACAAAGAATTGGAACCCCAAGGCTACAGCAATCGTTGAAGGGAACGTCCTCACAACAATGTCACTTGAAACAACCATGGGGAAGCTGATGATTCACGAACTGGATTTGCAAGATTTTGAAGAATCGGCACCCAAGGAGAAATCAATTGCTTTCAAGGCACAGTACAAAATAGTAGTTGAAGAGAATTCTAAAGATGGTGACTCAGATGGTGAAGAGCAAGCTCTCATGGTAGAGAATTTCAGAAAGTTCCTAAAGTTCAATCGTCGAAACAAGAACATCAACAACAACAACAACAATGACGATGAAGAGCAAGTATGCTACAGATACAAAGAAAGAAACATCAAGAAAGATTGTCCGTGAGCATCATCGACCAAGAAGGGTAACAAATATGAAAAGAGTTACACATAAAATCAACGTCTAGAAAGTATGCAAACACAAGTATATGGCACGAAAGTGAAGTCAGCGACTCAGAAGATGATAGTTCTCAAGACGCTACAAATGTCTGCCTAATGGCGTTCGATCAGGTAACTACTAACCCTCTATATAAAGACTTCACTTTTGATGAGCTCGGTGATGCATTTAGTGACCTCCTAGAAGACCATAAGAAATTGCTAAGCAAATACAAGACTTTAAGAAGGTACTCAAGGAACACAAACTTGAGATAGAAAGATTGACCCTACTACTATAAGATGTTAGAAAGAATCAACCCTCTAGTAAGACTGGTGAGTTAGCTTCTATCTGGCTATAATTACGTGAAGCATCACACACTCTTGAAGAAAAGGACAAGACCGTAGCTTAGCTGCAAGAAGACTATCAAATCGAGAAAAAGAGTATCAATACGCTGATTAGAAATGACGCCCTAATAGCTGATTATAATAGAATGTTTGACACTTCCAAAAAGTTGGAATTAGGCTAGAAAAATAGCCAATATCGACTGCTTCCTCTCCTAACATGTGTCACTTACCCAAAAGGAATACTGTCCAACCAAAGATTGACAAATCCAAGAGGTATAGCAATCCTAGGCATATTTTTTATTATAAGTATCCTTCGAAAGCCCATTGGACTACCAAACAAGTACACAAGACCAACACTTCATCTAACATTCATGCACATGCTAGATGTCACTACTATGGCACCCCTGGTCATATTTCTTTTGCATGTAGAGTTAGAAGATTAGTAGATTTGAATATTTGTTCTTGGGTACCAAAAAATGTGTTAGGACCCTATAAGAAAAGGATACCCAAGAGTTTCTTCTGCAAATTGTTTTTTGGGTGGAACATCCAACCCATTCTAGAAGACAGTGGATCATCGACATCAGTTTCTTACGGCACATGACCGTCGATGCATTTTTTTTTGCAACACTGTCGAAGAAGAAAGAAGGATATGTCTCCTTCGAAAACAACTTGAAAAGGTACATTATAGGTATTGGTAACGTTGGTAAGGCTCCTATCTCATTATCAAAGATGTATGTCTTGTAACAGAATTAAAGCATAACCTACTCAGTATAAGTCATTTAGCTGACCATGATTATGGTATTAATTTTGTTAAAGATAAATGTACTGTAGTTAATATCTCAACTGGTAGTTCTATTTTTGAAGGTATTAGGGAAGATAATATCTATATTTTCTATCTTTTGGAAAATAACAATGTAGGTAGATGCCTATACGCCAAAAATGACAAGAGTCAACTGTGGCACATAAGGCTAGGTCATGCAAACGTAGACACAATTGTTGTGAGATTATCTATAAAGAAGTTGGTACGAGGCTTACTAGAGATCGTTTTCAAGAAAGACATGGTATGTAGCGACTGTGAAAAGGACAAAGCTACTAAATCAACCTTTAAATCGATTAATGTTGTAAGTATTACACGACCTCTACAATTATTACATATGGATCTATTTGGATCCAACAGAGTTGCTAGTCTAAATGGTAAGATATCCTTTGTGATTGTGGATGATTACTCCAGATATGCATGGGTATATTTCCTTGCTCATAAGAATGAAGCACTGTCAAAATTTGTCACATTTTGTAAAAAGGCATAAAATAAGAAAGGCTTCATAATCACTCGGATTCAAAGCGATCATGGTGGCGAATTAGAAAATGCTGACTTCGAGCAATTTTGTGACACACATGGATATTTACATCACTACAAGAAATTAGGGTGTCTTACAACGGCCAAAAACCGTTACAAAAACTATATAACCCATTGCAAAATCAATCCGCAACAGTTTTTGCAACCATTATAAATTCTAGCGTTACAGATTCCTCTTGCAACGGTTATAGGAGGTTTTAGCAACATTTCTATAAATAGTTACAAATAACGTATTATGCAACAGATCTCATGTTAATGCGTAACGATTACATTGTATTGTCAATAATATATTTGGCAACAATTAACAAACTAATATAAATATTGAGTAATGCACGATGGTTGATAACTTTTGCCTAAAATTTTATGCAATGGTTAAAAATTGTTGCAGATAATAGGCAACGATCAATATCAAATACTTTTTTTATCGCCATTGGGGCTCGAACTCCCGACCTCCTAGATCACATGCCTCCTCTCTACCATTAGGCCAGAGGCTCATTTGCATGTACATACTTATATATATATATAATATATGTCATTATATCATTTTCATCAGTTGAAGATTTTGGATCGATGTTAAATATTAATTATCTAACTTTTTTAGTGAAGAAGGAACCAATTAATACGAGTAATTTTAATGCTTAAATCCCTATTTTGTATAAAAAAATTCAAATTGGACATTGAATTTGCAAAGGCTATAAACAAACTGTTGCGAGATCAATATTTTTGTAATAGTTGTTTATTCTTTTGACAATGGTTGTCATAAAAGTTGTTATTTAACAAACAAAATTCTGATTAATAGCATAAATCATTGCACAATCATTACAAATAATAAGTTCACTCAAAACAGATTGCTAAAATTGTTTTGCAACTGTTGCTAACAATGAGCCTTTTATAAGGCTTTATGTAATCGTTGCAAAATATTAATAAATTTGTAACAAATACTTAAAACCCTTGCATAACCATTGCCTATTCAACTCACTTTGACAACACTTTCATAAAGCTGTTGCTTGACCGTTGTAAAAGAGAAAATCATTTAGCAAGCATTTACGAACAGTTGTGAAAAGTGTATTAGGCAATGGTTAATCTCTAACCATTGTAAATATAATTAATTTAGAAACTGTTATTTCAACCGTTACGTAACTATTGCAAATTATAGTTTCAGCAACATCCATATAAGCATTGCATTAAAATCGTTGCAAAAAAGGGATATTTTTTGTAATGATGCATGAATTTTCTTTCCCTAGGCCTCCGCAACAAAATGGCATTGTGGAACATAAGAACAGAACTCTTAGCGAAATGGCTAGAGTTATGTTAAACCAATTTAGCGTACCTAAATATTTTTGCGCTGAAGTTGTCAATACAGCATGCTATGTTCTGAACAGGGTTCTTATTCGACCTAAATCGAAGAAGACTCCCTATGAACTATGGTTCAATAGGACCCTCTTTGTTTCTTATTTTAAGATTTTTGGTTGCAAATGTTTCATTTTGATTACAAAAGATAATTTTGGCAAATTTGACTCGAAAGCCGATAAAGTATTTTTCTAGGTTATGCGGCCAAGGACAAAGGTTACCGAGTCTTCAACAAGAAATCCATGTCAACTGAAGAATCAATCGACATCACCTTCGATGAGATGAACAGTCAAATGAACAATGACAATGACGATGAAGATCACGATACACTAAGCAAAGCACCTACTGAAGCGGAATCTAAAACCAGATACTTAGAGAGTCTGCCAAAGAGAATAAAATTCATGGCTGACCATCCCAAGGACTTGGTAATAGGTAAGATCACAAAAGGTATAAGTACTCGTTCCTCAACTAGAGATATAGTTTCTAGTATAGCATTTACTTCACAGTTAGTATCTAAGAACATAGAAGAAGCTTGTAATGATATTTATTGGTTAGATGCTATGCAAGAGGAATTGAACCAATTTGAACGAAATCAAGTTTGGGAACTTGTTCCTAAGCCCATTGATCATCCGATAATTGCCTCCCGTTGGGTATTTCAAAATAAACTTAATGAGTGTAGTTTATTCACAAGTAATAAGGCTCGACTCATAGCTCAAGGATACAACCAAGAGGAAGGTATCGACTAACATATGCCCCAGTTACGCGTTTAGAATCCATTCGCATGTTATGTGCTTTTGCTGGTTTTTATGATTTTCAATTATTTTAAATGGATGTTAAAAGTTTTTTTTTAAAATAGTTTTATAAAAGAAGAAGTTTATGTTGCTCAACCGCCTGGTTTTACTGATTTCAAAAATCCTGAATATGTTTTCAAGTTGAAGAAAGCCTTTTACATGTAGGACCATTGAGTACCTCTAGAGGGGGGTGAATAAAGTATGTGCATGTACAGCGAAGAATATTACTAATTAAAAATTATGCAAAACTATATAATATGGCAGGTAAATGACAATAAATAAATTACGGTAAGAGTCAAGAAGATCAAACTCAGCGACACAACGATATATACTGGTATTCCTCTGAGAGGACTAGTCCAGTGTCGAGTACTCTTGTCCAATGTTAATCCACTTTGTCATAAACTAATTGAGAGCTTGTACTCTCTTACAACACCATGCTTGGTGACAAGCGCACGACCGACTCTAGAGAGCGATTTTAAAAACTGGAACATTTTCTGAATGTAGCTTTCGATACAACTCTTCAACACCAAAACTCTAGATTGAACAAAAACTATACCGGCTTTGGCTAAGAGTGGTATATGCTTGATTTGAAAGCTTTAGCTCGTAGAAAATACTTAAAGAGATAGAGAAGAGAAAGTGAATGAGTGATTTGGAAATGAAAAAGTTCTTCTCTATTTATAGTATTTTGTGGACCAAATTCGGGCAAAGTTTGGGCTAAGTTCGGATGCAAAAATCTCGCATTCGAACGATGAATGCAGATTTGGAGGGATTTTAAACCAAAAATCAAAACTGACTAGACCGAACTCGAGCTGAGGTCTGCCTGAGTTAGGGTTGAACTATTGGGCCAAAATCTGTTGGGTTTTGGGCTTTTTAGAAGTGTGTGTTTGCTAAAACAAAAGTCTTCGAAGGAAAACTTAAATACAAACTAAGAAAAGAAAAGTACAAAGTATAATTTGATTCTGGAGAAGTACAATAGGAATATGATCAGAAGATAATCACTTTAACCCTTGGACGATGTAATGTCGGAGAACAAAAGCTCTTGAACATGCTACGTAAGAGATAGAGAAGTGTCAAGAATTCTTGTCAGAAGATAATGATCATTAATGATCCCTTGAGAAGTGATTTTAGAACTCTATTTATAGAGTTTTGGATAGCTGCCAGGCAGTTACATTGATTGGCGTACAGTATAAAATATGTTGAATTATGTATTACTTTGCGTGCCATATTCTGTTTCATCCATTTGCCCGAAAGGTTAACTTAACTGCATGGAACACGTGTCTTTCTGTGAGAGAAAGACAGATGGTTATGGGAAGTATTATGTGTACGTTCTTCGAGATTAGTGGCATGCACGCCACGTCATCTTTGACTACTTTTGGATGATGATTGATTGATTGGAGCCAGTTAACGAATGGCACGTCCTGTTGTTTGGCACCAACTGTGAATGGCATGGAGTATTAAGTCGGGAAAGAATTTATTATATAATACATTTGATAGATGGCGCTCAAAAAGTAACCGACACGTGGAGGCCTAGCGCTATCTGATGGCTGGGCGCTATTTCATGATAGGCACCATTTTATATGGGGCGCCATTTGATAGATGGTACCGTACGCTATATGTGAACAGCGCAGCATATTTTGTTGATATTTTTGAGCTTCTACAAGACCCCCTTCAAAGTTTTTAAATTTCAAAAAATTTAAAATTTGAAATACTTTGAATAAGAAGCGTCAGAAGATTTTGCACGCGCAGAATCTCAACCGACTCGCCGTTTCATGCGAGATTTGCGTGATCTTTAGGCTGAGGCTTAGGGTATAAATATCCCACTGAGAGGAGAGAGAGAGAGTTCTTCTCACAAAAATTTCTCTTGTGAACTCTTCATCTACTTCCTCCTTCAACTTCTCGAAGCGACGCATCTTCTGGACAGCGAACATCAAGGCCAAGCATTCTTTTTCTACGAGGCTGTATCGGTGTTCAGCACCAATCATTGTACGACTAAGATAGTAAATTGCTTACTCATAGACTTCGTTGTTCTTCTGAGCTAGGAGGGCACCGAGAGAATGACCCATTTCTCGAACGTACATCAAGAAGGGTATTCCTATGATTTGAGGAAGTAAGACTGAAGGGTTCATCAAGTACAGCTTGATATCTTCAAATGCTTGTTGGCATTCATCTGTCCAAACGAAAGATACACCTTTCTTCATTAATTGAGTGAACGGTCGACCACGTCCAGAGAGATTTGAGATGAATCTCTTGATATAGTCAAGTCGTCCCTGGAATCCTTGTTGCTCTTATAGGTTGTTTAGAGTATGCATCTCTTGAATGGCTTTAACTTTATCGGGGTCAACGTGTATACCTTTAGAGGTAATAAAGAATCCAAGAAATTTGCCACTAGAGACATCCAGGAATGACTTGGTGGGATTCATCTTGAGTTGATGTTAATGTATTGGATCGAAGATAGTCTTTCGGTCTTGGATGTGATCTTCCTTTAAATGACTATTGACAGTAATATCTTCGACATAACATTTGACTATTTTTCGTAAATGTTCACGAAAAATAGTATTCATGGCCCGCTGATAGGTAGCACCAGCATTCTTGAGACCGAACGGCATGACTGTATAGCAATAGACTCCCAGAGGAGTACAAAAGGATGTATGTTTTTCATCTTCAGTATTCATCTATATCTGATTATAACTAGAGAATCCATCCATGAAAGACATTCGTTCAAACCCGCAGGTATTGTCAATCATGACATCGGTGATTGGAAGAGGAAACTCATCTTTCGGACAAGCTGCGTTGAGGTCTCTGAAGTCGATACAGACTCAAACGTTTCCTATTTTCTTTAAAACCGGGATGACACTAGCCACCCAGTTGGGATGTTTTTCCACTCTAACAAAGCCGCAAGCGATGAGCTTCTTGACTTCAGCTTCTATAGCATCCATCATATCAGGTCAGAATCGTCACTGTTGAAGTCTAACGGGCTTAGAGTTTGGCAAAATGTTGAGCTTATGAGTATGGGTCTGAGGATCTAGTCCTGGCATATCTTTATAACTCCAGGCAAATATGTTAATGTATTTTTTAATGAGCTAGATTAGTTCTTGTCTGTCTGCCTCTGAGAGGCTTTTACTAATGAAGATAGGCCTCAGAGAAGCTTCATCTCTGACGTCAATCTAGATCAATTCATTCTCAGTGGGTGGTTCACGTTGTTCGAAGCAAAGTTCCCATTGAGTATCCATCCTTTGTGCCCAAGGATTATTCTCATAAGTCTCGATGAAGTCATCATCGTCTTTTGGAAATTCAGCTGTCACCATATTGATGGATAGAGTCAGCCGATGGATATTCCTTACGCTTGTGTCTGAGTCCCAAGAGGGGGAATCAGAAGAGTGAGATCGTATCTCTTCATCTGACTCAGATCTGTCTGGGGTTATGATCAGCATAGTGTAGCCTAACCCATGTTTAGTCTTGTTATAATATTGTGATGACCTTCCTTTCGGGGTAGGTAGTCAAAAAGGAGTTTGTCTGTCTTTACCTCCATTAAGTCCAGACCTGAAATTGTAACCCATTTTTTGAATGATGTTCTTTGATTGTTGACTACAATGACGTAGTTGTATTCTTCCACAATCATCATTTTCAGAATCGCTGTCGAGTATAGCCCTTTGGTTACGTTCTCTACTGAAGAGAATTGGATGCTCATTATCGTTCCGACGAGGAACTACAAAGAATGAGTTTTATACAGTTTCAAATGATATCTCATCTTAAAGAGGCTGAATTGCTCATAAGGTAAGAGGTTCAAAATTATGCAGAATTTCTAAGTAACATTGGGCGTAAAAAATGACATTAATATACTGCGAATGAGACATTGCTTTATTGATATTTTCACTGCTTCAACAGCTACAACAATTTTTTCGACCTTGGCTGAAGACATCGCCTGGTTGATAACAAGGTGAGGTAGAAGAGAAGTAGTAGGCTTGTTAAGGCAAAGATCGATAATAAAAGACTCGAAATTGGTGAGCTCCCTTTTCTCCACTCTTTTAGTAGGAGGGGCAAGGTTGATAGTCAGCATTTAAGAAGACGAAGGACAAGAAGTGTGTCCTTTAACTTGAATCACCAAGACCTCGTCTGGGTCATCATTTTGGTCTTTTTTTGTGTCCATAGCCAATACGACCTTCATGTACTCTTCTTTGTACATCCTGAAGTCTGTATAGTAGGCCTCGATACCTCGGAAAGGATTGAGGTCAGCAACTTCCTTCTTGATATCCCCATTTTCGTCCACGTACTTAAAGCACTGGTGGAGAGTAGATGGCACAATATTATGCTCATGCAACCACGACCTTCCTAATAATATGTTATAGGAGACGTGATAGTCAATCACATAACATGTGACTTTTGTACGGAGATTGTCGATTTGAACTCTCAAGCAAATCTTTTCCAGATGTTTACTCTTCCCAGAATTGAACCCGAGAATAGTTGTAACCGTCGCTGAGAGGCTATGGACTAAAATTTTCAAAGAATCCAGTAGAGTTTTCGGGATTATGCTGAGTGCAGATCTGGGATCGACAAGAATGTGATCTACCCTCATTGCGTTGACATATCCAGTAAAATAAAGAGATCGATCATGTCAATTGTCTTTCAACAACATATCATCCTGGATAAAGATGACGTTTGGGATTATCTTCATTATACTATGACATTGAGGGCATACCACGGGTTCTTCATCTAATTTCTTAAGGTGTGCAAGACAAATATCATCTTGCATCAAGGCTTCACTGAGCGTTTCTCGAGTTTCCTTCGAGAGACGAAGGAGTTCAAAGATTGATAATCTTGCTGGAGTATTGGCTAGCTGAGCCAATATGTCAAAGTTGTATGGCTTTTGAAGACCTTGTAGTAGAGTCTTTTTTAGATTCTTGCCAAAGCGAACTTATTGTTTGCCTCTATCAGATGATGTTGGCTTAGAAGGGCCTGAATCAACTGGTGGAGCTGATGTTGGAAGAGAACTAGAAGGAGGAGGAGTGAAAACTTCATTCTCTTGACCTTTCGGGTAATCTCTAAGATAGAGTCTTACAGACCTGGTACCAGCTAAGACTTCTTCTTCTGAAGCAGGTGAGAGAGAAACCAAGTTACAGGTCTTTGCACATGCTTTGCCTTTAGAAGGCTTCTTTCGTTGACGAGGTAACATATGATATACCTCGAATCCTAAGACGATATGAGACTTGTCGTCTTGAAGTTGCAGAGATAGAGGTATCGGAGACCCCTTTCAATTGTTCAAACCTGGTGCTTTCTGAAACTCATATCCCATCTTTAGCACCAGCTTATGAGATTGCTCACTGTATCGATGTAATTCTGGTTAGTGGTCAACTTTTGAATTTGGTGAAGCAGCCTATGAAGCGGAAGGCATGGATCCTGTCGAAATGAAAGTAGCCTTCAAGAAGGGAACATGGTCATCAAGTGAGGTATGCTCACTCGAAGTCATATTGCATGATTGTACTTGGCCGATTTCTTTGATTTGGTAGAAGGGACAGATGTCTTCTACTCAAAATCGACGACTAGGTCAGGATGAACCCACATGATTTTGCCTTTAGATGTTGAAAGCGGTACTAAAACGTCGTTTCGTGCTGGCAGGAGGTTGACAATCTCCATAGTTGCTTTCAGTTTTGGGACAACACCGTCAGAACTACTTGAGCAGGAAAGTCTCTGAATTGTAGAGAGATGACGTTGGTGGTCACCGTCTTTTCTTACTTTCGGAGAGTGATTGCCTTAGCATTGACTAGCTCATTGATCTTTCCTTTGAGTACGTAGCATATCCTGGTTGGATGACCAAGAAACCTGTGATATATACAATACTTAGGATTGTCAATTTTACCTACTTCGTCTGGCTGCTTGATTTGGTCAGTTGAAGCTTATTGCTTTTGATTAAGCAATCGAAGATGCTCATGACATCGTCATCAAAGGAATACTCCTCCTTAGGTTGTGGCAATGTCCTCTGTGGAGGTAATGTTGCTGTAGGTGCTGGCTGACCTACATTGATGGCTAAGGCTTCTTTATCCTTGCGAGCATTTCGGTGACTACTGCTGCTGATAATAGGATGCTTATCTTTGTCAAGATTCGGCATCGGGATGCCTAGTTGCTCAAATGTTTCAGCGCTGTCTTCAGCTGCTCTGGCACTTACAATGAAGGAACCCCAATCTTGGAACTATGTTCGTCCCGTCTACATGCTAGCTATAGGTAACATGTTTGATTTGTAAGTATCTATAGTCAATGCATCAAGGGTACCTAGAGGCATTTTCAATGCCTCTCGTCGGAAGCGCTCTATGAAACGTTTATTGTTTCATTAGGCTTTTGTTTGATTTTGGTAAGGGCAAACATGGTCATGTCGTGCGTCCCTCCAAAGAATCGTTCCAGGAACTTCTGTTTCAAGGCTGCAAAGGATTTTATAAAACCATCCGGCATGCTTCGATACTAATCATAGGCAACAACTGATAAGCATCCGACGAATACTCTAGTAAGTATAGCATCATTATTCTGGAGATGATCAATCATCATTTAGAAGTGATTGATGTATTGACTCGAAGATGTGGTGCCGTAAAATAGTGTTATGGTCGACGACTTATATTTGGATAGGAACGGGACTTCCTTCTACTCTACAGGGCAGGGTTGTTTGATCTCTAACTTCTGTAATCCCTCTTTCTGCTTAAAAACTTCAAACAGATTTCGTAGAAGCTTGACTGCTTCAAGAGGGTCCCCTAATGTTTGAGAAGCAACAAATTGATTTATAGGATTGGGATGTGGAACTGCATGGTAAGTACAACCCCCAGCACCAGAGTGGCTTGGAGTAGCATGTGTTTCCAGGTGTATAACTTTTGGGACGGTGATATTTAGAGGAGGTTGCTCTAGGGCTAGTGTGGACAGGCACAGAACCTACCGCGTTTTCTTAAGTTGGAACTGGGTTCACAATGGTGGAACAGCATGTTGTGTCATGATCACCGTGTGTATATTGGTAACCATGTCAGCCATAGTCTTTAGGTTAGCCTCCAAAGAAGCGATCTTTTGTTCTTGATTGGCAGAACTGGAAGCGTCCTGCTCTTCGTTGGTTACGTAAGCAGTCACCTCTCTTGATACTGAGGATGAGTTGGTGGACAAGATAGTCTGATCAGAATCCTTGCTATCGGCATCGAAGTCTAGTTAACAGCTACACCCAGGGTTAGAATCGAAAATTTTCCTTTGACCGAGAAAGTCTTGGCTTCTTGATCTTGTGTTTTGATAGACTACTTCGAAAAGTCTAGGATTTGATTATGGGATTGCCGAGTCAGAGGCCGCGATGAGTTACGCCTCGGGTGTCTTCCGCCCCCAGTGCTACGAGATATCACATTCGCAGAGGCAAACATCAACTCATCCTCATCTATTAGGATCACATTAGGAAGCGAGAGTGATTCAAAAGGTCAAACACAGATAATTTTGCTAGCTTGCAACAGCATTTGACTTCTGCCTCGTGTGAATGACAGCGACATTCGTTATTTGAAGTCTTCGGGCGTCTTCCACCCCAGTGTTACGAGAAGTCGTATTCACAGAGGTAAACATCAACTCATCCTCGTCTATCAGGATCACATAAGAAAAGTGAGAGTAATTTAAACAGTCAAACACAGACCATTTTGCTGACTTACAGCAACACTTGATTACTACCTCATGATAGTGATGTTCATTCTATGAAGTCACTGTAGCACAAGGTGAGTGTTTGATCTTTCGCTTTTAAAAGATAAGCTTACGGAGATCTGTTACCTTATAAGGAGAAGAAGAAGAAGAAGAAGAAGAAGAAGAAGAAGAAGAAGAAGGCAGACTCTACCTGATTACATTAGGAATATGATGTTTGTTCTTAAATTTTTATGTTCCCTGCATGTACAATGCTGTACTGAGCTCATTGGCATAAGTGAGAGGGTTCTTGATCTTAGAAGCCTTCATTGTGCGCGAACTAGTGGTTGGCGTAGACTGCATCAAAGTCTCTTGGTGCGCCATATGATTTGGTTAAGGAAGTTCTGTGCTGCACCTATTGAGATAGGGGCGCATGTCAGTGTTTGTAGTCACTTGGTTGTCAGTCTGTGACACTTTCAGTCTTCCATGTGCAGTCCTTGAGATGCGCAGGGTGGGGAGATCATGGCGCAGCCCTGATTGGCATGGAGCAGCCTGGAACGAATCAGTTTGGCGTGGGGTAGGCAGAATCCCTGGTTACTTTGCGCATATTGGCACATCGCATTTGACGCGGCGCCTATGGACAGAAGAAGTTAAACTTTGAACATACCTCACATTCTTGGCATAGTTTTGATTTTCTCTGCCAAAAGATATAGAGTTTCTTTTCAGAAGTGTCTGGGCGCTGATTGGCGCAGGGGCACAATCAAGTATGTTTTCCACCAAGTCAAGGACTAGGGAAGAGTGGGGAATGTTTATTGGTCGCTTGCCCTTGTTTTGAGCATCAGCGACAGCGATTCGTGCGAACGTAGACTTCAGAGTCTAGATGGCGTGCACCTTCCTATTCTTGGCAGTAGCAGTGGCACGCTTGGCATTCCCGATGCCAATCATCCCTTCATAAGCTATCTGGTCGAACTCGACGACCAATGTCTCGTGCGTTGTGTCGACCGACACAATTTCGCATTGAGTTGTCACTTTCATCAAACACCATGTGATCTATCGATTCGGCGTCCGTCGAAGAATCATTCATGACAACGGACTTTAGTTTGTTAGTCAGGCATTTACTCGATTTTGTAATGACACTCGAATCAACAACATTGCTTCGGCAGCTTATAATCCTGCTGCTAGTGGTTTAGAACAAGCATTCAACAAGACAATCATCAAGCTTCTCAGAAAGCTCATTTCGACTAATAAACACAATTGGAGCGAAATGCTTGGAGAATGCCTATAGGCATACCGTACTACTGTATGTACCTCGACTGCTTATACACCCTTCTCTCAAGTGAACGGATGTGAAGTTGTCTTACCTTTGGAGATTCAAATTCCATCCCTGAGGATAGATATTGCCAATGAATTAACAGTGGAAAATAATGGTCGCCTTTGACTTCAAGAACTTGAAGCACTAAATGAGAAATGGTTGCTAGCTCAGTAGCACATTGAGGTATCTCGAAAGCTTTCAACCACAAAGTCAAAGTGCGAGTCTTTCAAAAGGGTGAACTAGTCCATACCGTCAGACGTCCTAGAATATGGCGCAGATGAGCAAATGCAAGTTTGAGCCAAAGTGGGAGGATCCCTACGTCAGAAGCAAAGTCTTCTCTCACGGGGCTTATCAGTTGACCGGGATGGATAGTCGAATAGCTATGATGCCTATCAACGACAAATTTTTGAGGAAATACCATGTTTAAATGTATGTATTATATTTTCTAACAAGTATTGTACATACACAATTCTTGAATTATTATCTCTTATTCATTCTTTTATGGATAAATCCATAGATAATAAGTCCTAAAAATCTCTAGCAGGGTCGCCATTTTTTTGCAAAAACAAAAGTCTTCAAAGGAAAACTTAAATACAAACTAAGAAAAAAAAGTACAAAGTACAATTTGATTATGGAGAAGTACAACTATAGCAATCTGATCAGAAGACGATCACTTTATCCCTTGGACGATGCGATGTCGGAGACAAAAAGCTCTCGAACGTGCTACGAAAGCGAGGGAAAAGTACCGAGAATTCTTGTCAGAAGATAATTATGATTAATGATGTAATGACCCGCTCCGCCCTAGCGGAACGTCGATTCAAACGGCAAGCGCAATGACTCAAACGAGCTGTCGACCCGAAGAGTTGGCATCGACCTGATGAAGAATTGATGCAAAGCTTACATTGGCCCGTCAAGATGAATCCAGACTTAGACTTTCAAAGGCGCGCTCGGAGTATCGCTCGGCCAATGCGAACATCGCTAAGGTGGGTGGCTCCGATGAACCCGTCTTTGCTTAGCCTAGACACATAACAATACGGACACTATTGCTAGAATCGCTAGGCGTCAACACCGTGCATGCTAATAATTGAATGACTCAACGCACCTAGCTAAGGGAATAATCCCATTATGTATGCTTGTTTAGAACATGGAAAATGAATATGGAAATGTGAGAACTCTCGCCACCGTGCACCATGCTCATGCTAAGTTACAAGCTTACATTTAAGTTCCTTATGCGTTCAACAATGAAACAATGAATGGATTACAACAATGAAACGGGAAGACTATCAACATAGTCGTTCTGAGTAGAGTATAGCAACATTGAAAGATTATGGGACCAATGGGTCGCCAAGGCGACTCCCGTACGGGGAGTTGCATAATGTGTGAAAGAAAGAAAGAAAGAAAGAAAGAAAGAGTGAATACAAGATAAGACATGAAAGATGTTAGCGACAGGTATGGCGGGCACGTGCAACGGGGCTCGCCACCCGCGCTGCACGGACGCCAACCTGGTCGATAACGCATTATGGCTCAAGACAGCCGTTATGTTAAATGACAAGTAAAATACGAAATGGTCGTGGACAAACGGCACGGGCGATGGAGGGGGAATGCCATGGCCGTCATGAGGAAGGATTCTGCGGCACGGGCGATGGGGGGAATACCGTAGCCGGCCTAGGCAGAATCAGACATGGGGCTTACGGGCTGCTTTGAGTGGGGGCTCGGCCGCTCAAAGAGACGTAAGGCCAGGCATTTCAAGAGACTATCAAGATGTACCAGCCATCACGCTTCGATAGGTGAGAATGCCCACGTGATATGTCCAGAATGGCTTGTAAAGCCAGCGACCCATGCATGTAGATTAAGTGGACTATGCTGGTGGCAATCCACGTGCAAGTTCTTGCATTGAAACAAGTAGTCTAAGTTAACTAAATGAAGTGCCTCATGAACATGCTTGAAATGTAACACTCCCGAACGTGCTTGAATGTAACACCCTGAACATGCTTGAAATATAACACCATGAACATGCTTGAAATGTAACACCCTGAACATGCTTGAAATGTGCCTCCTGAACATGCTCGAACGTAACACTCTGAACATGCCTGAAATTTAACACTTTGAACGTGCCTACGACGTGCTAGGACCCGAGCCATGGACACGCCCGTAATATTGAATGTTTCCAAGAATCACGTTATGTTATTACATATGAATTATTGACTAACTTGGTTTACTTTGGACAGGGAAGGCCGGACGGTAAGTATGGGTAAGTCGTGCATGTATTTCCATGCGACACTTGAATTTGGCAACACGGGATAGGTTATGACATATGTCATGAAATTGATCCTAAGGCAAGATTAGAAAGGCAATGAATGATAGACGGTGCACGAAAGTAAATGGAACGTATTTGGTAATGATAGCATTGTGGGCGATCTAGCCTCCCCACCAGTGCATAACAATGTACTGATAATCCCACAGTCTACTTGCAGGATGCAGGAGACGCCAGCGGGTGCGGAGCTTCAATGCTAGAATCGCTAGGCGATAATACCGCGCATGCTAATAAATGACTTAACGCACCTAGCTAAGGGAATAATCCCATCTTGTATGCTTGTATAGAATATGGAAAAGGAATATGGAAATGTGAGAACTCTCGCCACCACGCTCCACGCTCGTGCTAAGGCACAAGCTTATATTTAAGTTTCTTATGCGTTCAACAATGAAACAATGAATGGATTACAACAATGAAACGGGAAGACTATCAACATAGTCGTTCCGAGTAGAGTATAGCAACATTGAAAGATTATGGGACCAATGGGTCGCCAAGGCGACTCCCGTACGGGGAGTTGCATAATGTGTGAATGAAAGAATGAATGGATAAGTGAATGAATGAACCAACGAATGAATACGTGAATGAATCAATGAACGAACAAACAAGTGAAAGAAAGAAAGAAAAGAAAGAATGAATAAAAGATAAAGAAAGAAAAGAATGGTTAGCGACAGGTATGACGGGCACGTGCAACGGGGCTCACTACCCGTGCTGCATGGACGCCAACCTGGTCGATAACGCATTATGGCTAAGGGTTAGCCTACGGCTCAGAGTCAGCCGTTAAGTGAAAAAGACAAGTTAATACGAAATGGTCGTGGACAAACGGTACGGGCGAGGGGAGGGAATACCATGGCCGTGAATAAGAAGGGATTCTGCGGCATGATCTAACGGGGGATGTGCCGGCCAAGGCAGAATCAAAGGGGCTTACGGACAACCTGGGTGCGGGCTTGGCCACCACGGGAAACGTAAGTGCGGGATAATTTCAAAGAGACTATCAAGGTGTTCCAGCCGCACGCTATGATAGGTGAGAAATTACCAAGGGAGGAAGATGTCCAAAATGGCTTGTGATGCCAGCGACCGGTGCATATAGATTAAGTGGGCTATGCTGGTGGCAATCCACGTGCAAGTCCTTGCATTGAAACAAGTAGTCTAAGTTAACTAAATGAAGTACCTTATGAATATGCTTGAAATGTAACACACCAAATGGTAATGAGAAATTCATGCAAGTGAGTTAGATAACGTGCCTAAGACGTGCTAGAACCCGAAGCAGGGACCCGCCCTTGACATTAAAAATTCACATGAATCACGTTAAGTTATTTCCTATGAATTATTGACTAACTTAGTTTACTTTGGACAGGGAAGGCCGGACGGTAAGTATGGGTAAGTCGTGCATGTAATTCCATGCGATACTTATATTCGGCAACACGAGATAGGCTATGAAATATGCCATGTAAATGATCCTAAGGCAAGATTAGAAAGACAATGAATGATAGACGGTGCACAAAAGTAAATAGAACGTATTTGGTAATGATAGCATTGTGGGCGAGCTAGCCTCCCCATCAGTGCATAACAATGTACTGATAACCCTACAGTCTGCTTGCAAGATACAGGAGACGCTGGCGGGTGCGGAGCTTCCATCGAACGTGTTAAGGCGCGGAGCCAACTCCGGGGCCTTAGAACGTTGCAAGAAGATGAAGCACCCTATACAGGACATAATGTATCAGAACATCGCCATGAATCATTCCATCTTGTAAGCCACTGGGCACGTCTTTTATGTTTCAGAGAGAGAGAGCTTGAGCGATCTGTAATATCGTCCTAGCGCCGCTTGTAAACTTCTTGAAAATCAATAAAGAGTTGAATTCGCTTCTACTTGTGTTCATTTTCTTTCCGCTGCAAATGGGGACACTCTGTGCGACTCTGTGGCCTAGTTCAAATCGACCGTTTCTGGACTTGGCCTTGCATGGGCGCAACCTAGGCCCGTGCGGCATCACGCCTTAGCGAGGACAATCGCTCCTACTGGAGCGGGGCGTGACAGATTAGTATCAGAGCACGGCTTTACGTCCTTGGACTTCATTTCGATTTTCTCAGTTTTGAAAGCTCGTTTGGAAATAAAAGAAGTGTACGCTCTCTCTCGTTGTGCCTTGGGATGTTCCATACAATAAGTCTAATATTTTCAAAAGCTCGTACAAGTACTCGGCTGAACGGGATCGATAGGCAAAGGCCTTTGTGCCGAACCACGACGGACTCGAGTTGGAAGGAACGTATGCTAAAAGTTAGCAAACGCAGTGCGTACTTGAATAACCTTACGCTGAAAGTAGCGAACGTGTATGCGAGACCAAAGTATAGTTCGAACGGGAAGGTTATGCACGAAGCCTTTTGGCTAAGTTGTGCCGAGTATCGCGCACCTAGACCTTCTGGTGCGAACGAGTTTGCGAGCGAGATTGACAATCGCTCGGGCGATAATAAGTGAGACTTAGAATGTATGTCGATAGAGACGCTATTTGACCAACGGTAAAGCGAGCACGGAAGATGGATCTTAGACCTTGAGGAATGGACGAACGCGCGATTGAACACATCAATTGGGAATCGAATGATCTTTTGAGGATTCATAGAATGACTTGACTCCGAGTGGTGTATGTGATAGCTTCGAAGAAGAATAAGAGCGAGTGTCAATGACCAATCGAATGGCTCGAATCCTGAGTGGTGTATGGACATTATAAAAATTGTTCGAGCGAAAACTAAAGGATTTACGGATAGAACGAGTATGTCGACAAGCGATGATATCGCGCAAAGCCTTAGAATGAGTAACGCTTAGTTGGTTTCGACTTTGAGAGTCTCAAACGAGATATCGTTCGGACGAATTAAGAATGCATAGTACGAATCATGAAACGAATGGAGGTCTTGGTCGAGAAAACATAGAAGATCGTGCATGCAATTTTGAATTTAGTTGAATGGATTGAAACTTGAGTTAAGGTGAATTACCCATGGACGAGATCGAAGATAGCACGATCGGAAGATAGCGTGCATAGGAAACGTTGGTTTGAAGATACGAGAATGACTAAGGACTTGAAATTGATGTTGCTCGATGAAGAGTTAGCACGCGACAATGTGAATTGAGGAAATTAAGTTGTACGACTTGGAATTCATTACAAAAGGAAGATCGTCAGGTTATGTACATCATCAATGGTATTGAGGCGTATCAAAGATCGATGTACGATAACTCGGGGGTACTCTGATTCGATGAATGATGATCGTGTTAGAAGTTATTGTTTTGAAGGATGCTATGTTGGAAACGAATGTTTAGAATGAGGAAGGAAAGCGACTTGATTGTTCTGTGATAACCACAACGACAACGATCTTGTCTTACGCGAGCGCAACTCCAGCCTCGCACATGTGTCACGTCAGATTTGGGACGATCGTTCCGCGTGAGTGTTGGCATGGTGATTCATGTCCAGCAGGAATGGTTGAACTCAAAATATCATGACATGGCAATTTTGATTGCTTCGACTTGTGGTTTGAAGCGAATGTGAATTCGAGGATTGTTAGGACTTGCGATTGAAGAATGAGAAAACATGAGAATTGAGTAGACCCAATCCGCGTATCGAAAATGAGCAAGTCTAGACACAACGCAAGAGTTACGTCCCGATGAGGACGATTATTCTGTGGAAATGTTGACATGGTGATTCATGTCCGCCATGGATAATCAGACTTGCGTGAGATCGGGGCGCGACATATTGCAAGGCTAGACGACCTTGTGATCGACTACGTGAATTGGATAGGATGGATAGGTGGATTGTATCAAACATACTTGAAGAGATAAACTACTATAATTGTTATTGCCGATGCACGATTTGATTGAGGACAACCTATCGTAGGATGACTTTCCTAAACGAGCTCGAACTTGGAACGGAGAATATGTTGATGCGAATAGGGTGAACGCTGCTTGATGTTTAGAAATTTGAGCAAAACGAACTTGGGTAGAAACTCCCGTACAAACGAACAAATGGTTTGACCATAGGATTTGGGGCGAGCGTCGTACAACGACCTTGCACGATGAGCCACGGACTTGACTTGTAACTATGACCCTGTGAGATGACCTAGCGGATAAGAGGACGACCCTATGCCGAGTGATTAAACTTGTGCGATTGACCTTACAGTATCGTCTGGACGGACGATAGACTTGGGGCAACAAGACTTAGAGTAGGACGTGGAACTGGGGGTGTGCGTGAACGACGTCGAGATTGGCCACAAACGAAGTGAATGATAGGAATAGATGATGCACAAGTAAAGTTGGGATAACGAATTGAATTATTGAGTGGAAGATGTACTCGGTGATAGTGCGATACTTGATCTTGAATTGGACAGAAATTACTTAGACTTGGTCGACCCCGCTAGAAAGAAATCGTATTGATTTAATTGACAAAAGCGCTTGAGAAGCGAATCAAATCATCTCGAGGACCGAGATAAACGATATGTGATACACACATGAGTTTGGTTTTAAATCGAAGTTAGCAAAACGATCGGCAAATTGAAACTATCACGAGTAGCTTGTCTGACTTCGCTAGTCGCTAAGCTTGGTTGAAATGTATGTATTCGGGGGATGCCTTGAATTCGTGCACGATCCAAACTCAGCGATATGATGAACTCGAATGCAGCTGCAAGTGGGTGTTGAGATGCGCATGAACGAATGAGTGAGTTTGCCTCAGCCTACGACTTTCGTGTTTAATGAATTTCTACGCGCCCCGTGCAACCATTATAGTCCCATGACACAACAAAATAGCAACCAAGTCAAAGAAACATGACGATTGAATAAGTACCATTAAGTCTAAAATGAATGAACAGTCGTTCCATAAAATTCGCCAAACATATGCAACGCAAAAGTTGGAAGAATAACCGAGTATAGTTCGATGCCATCGAGCGATAAAGCCAGTCGATAGGAATTGTCTACGATACGCACACGACATGAGTTAGGGAACGGTAGGATGACCTGCACTCAGGAAGTCTCGAGGACGAGACTTGTTTTGAGTGGTGTATTATGTAATGACCCGCTCCACCCTAGCAGAACGCCGATTCCAACGGCAAGTGCAACGAATCAAACGAGCCGTCGACCCGAAGAGTTGGCATCGACCTGATGAAGAATCGATGCAAGACTTACATTGGCCCGTCAAAGATGAATCCAGACAAACTTTCAAAGGCGTGCTCGGAGTATCGCTCGGTCGATGCGAACATCGCTAAGGTGGGTGGCTCCGATGAACCCGTCTTTGCTTAGCCTAGACACATAACAATACGGACACTATTGCTAGAATCGCTAGGCGATAACACCGCGCATGCTAATAAATGACTCAACGCACCTAGCTAAGGGAATAATCCCATCTTGTATGCTTGTATAGAATATGGAAAAGGAATATGGGAATGTGAGAACTCTTGCCACCGCGCTCCACGCTCGTGCTTGTTTCACTTAACAAAATGCCTTGGGAATTGGCTTTTGAAAATAAAACGAGAAAAAGTACAAGAAGTACAAATTTGATTCTGGAAAAGTATTGCTATGGAAGTCTGATTCGTAAATGATCACTTTGTTCCTTGGACCATATGATGATGATGAAGATCACTGCTTGAAGTAGAACAACTGGAAGAACTAAGTCACCAGAAAGGTATCGACGCACTTGGGCACAGATGGCGAGGCCGAATGCTTTCCTGCTTTGCTTCACTCTGTTCTGAAAGAAAGGTTGAAGAAGAATGCTCTGGAGAATCAAAATCTCTAAGTTCTGATCTCTGTATTCACTTCTATCTCCGTCTGTTTGTTAGGAGAAAAATAAGTCTATTTATAGACTTGGGCTCTTGTGCGTAAAAACTCACCAAAAGTTCCATCTTTACGCTAACAACTGCCACCCACGATCGAAGCCATCCTCTGCATATGTTGACATGTGTCCCATCATTTCAGTAAGAATAGGATGTATGTACACACGTTCTTCGAGAAGAATGGCATGAAAGCCACGTAGGCAGACCATGTTCCAAGCTGGTGGAGGAGAATAGGACGTAAAAATAGCCCTAATGTACTCTGAGCGTAAAGCAGTAGATTAGGCGTAAAATAGCCTTGACATAGACTTCCCGCGTAAAGTGGTTGTTAAATAACCTTGAGCGTAAAAGCAGCTCAAATAGACTTTACGCACACGTCAGCTGTTGAGCGTAAAAGCTCGTATAGTCTTCGTGCGTAAAAGAAGCCATAGTGTGAGCGTAAAGTAGCTCAATCCACATACTAAACGACAACATTGGTCTCTATATAAAATAAATCCCTTTGTGATATATGCCATCATTAATATCTCCATGTCAGAGTTTGCATTAAATGCGAGATTTGACAGCTTTGTCCAGCGTAAAAGTGGCTGATCTGTCCTTGGCGTAAAACCATGGGTGTAGACCCGAGCGTAAAATGATTAGCCTGCTTAGGCGTAAAGCGATTAGCCTTGTCTTGGGCGTAAAGAGATTAACCGCTCTGCTTGGCGTAAAATAGATCACTTATGAATGAAATGATCCATCTCTTTTACTCTTTCTCTGAAGCACTTTTTACGCTCCTACAAGACCCCCTTCAAAGTTTTCAAATATATCCAAAATTTGAAACACTTTGAACAGAAGCGTAAAAGTTGAGATTTGATCAGTCAGCGTAAAATTCGGGATACGTAACAATCATCCGCGTAAAAGCGGGGATATCCAACAGTCGGCGTAACTTTCAAGAAAAATAATGTCGGTCAACACTTAACCGTCACAATGAATTTCTTTCTCGAAACTTTCGAATGTTTCCTCATCTTCCCGAGTGAGCAGTTTCCAACGAGGAATATGAAGAGTTGCTTTGATTTGTATAAATAAGGACAAATTCTTTATTCTTGACATTCATCCTCGTTTTGTCATGGCGTCGAAGAACGAGATTATCAACAAAGAGGCTTCGAGCTCCAGGCTTGATTTCGAGCGAGCGTGCAACCTTTTAGAGTGTTTTGGAGTGACTCCTGCGGTCTTTAGTCGCATTGATGGTGGTCCCCCAACTGCGTACGAAGGGCCAGGAGATGCCGAAGCGTTTCTTAATCTGATGCGCCGCTCCGGGATTCACAATATGCACGAACTAGGTGTCTCCCTTCGTCAGCCCAACGAAGGAGAGAAATAATGTTTTTTTTATGTATTGCGAATCTTTAATCTGTAGGGGTCCACTTCCCCCTTTATAAATAAAATTTTGCTGTTAACCTCATCTATTGATGCGCACTTGTTTATGCACTTCTTTTGACTGCTTCTATGGTTGTTAATTCCCAAGAAACAAACCAATACGTGGCATCTGTCTTGTGGTTATGAGAGCCTTTAAATAGGATCTTCTCCCGAAATAGACTCATCCCAACAGTTTTTTCAGTCTTTATAAATAGCCGAGAATGTTTCATATATTCTCATACTTATTCCTCTGAAGATAACTTTCTGCAATGTCGTTCTCCAACAAGTGACAATGGCGAAGCTTTCCAACGGTGTTCCTTTGTACGCCCAGTCATTAGACGTAGATTCAACTACCATTAAAGCCAAATCATTTGACTTAAATGGTAAGTCTGATCGTAAGCAAATATCTGTCTTCGAATTTTTTGTTGAAAATAGCTATTTATGAGCGTAAAGCCTTGCTGAAGCACTGGCGTAAAAGCCTTGCTGAATCACTGGCGTAAAAGCCTTGCTGAAGTACTGGCATAAAAGCCTTGCTGAATCACTGGCGTAAAAGCCTTGCTGGAGCACTGGCGTAAAAGCCTTGCTGAATAACTGGCGTAAAATCCTTGCTGAAGCACTGGCGTAAAAGCCTTGCTGAAGTACTGGCGTAAAAGCCTTGCTTAATCACTGTCGTAAAAGCCTTGCTGAAGCACTGGCGTAAAAGCCTTGCTGAATCACTGGCGTAAAAGCCTTGCTGAAGCACTGGCGTAAAAGCCTTGCTGAATAATTGATACACCTGAAGCCCTGGCATAAAAAGCCTTGTCATCTGTTTTTAGTTAGCGTTTAATACGCATCTGATGATACTTGTTTAAAACACTTCTTCTTTGTTGTTTTCTGCAGAAGTTTGGCTAAACAGCTTTTCCAGAACCGGCATTGGTGACTTTGACGTTGTGAAGAATGTTCTTCTGACATCAACATCAGGGAGCTCATGCGCTTTTGACGCACAAATCAGACAACTCAGAACTCTTCGTGAGATAGAAGGGTCTTCCTCTGTTGGTAGGAAGAGCCTTTATACACGGAGAGTTGGATGGTGGAGTCAACTCTACCCCGAGAAATCGGGTAGTAGTGTTCCTTTCGCGGCAGAACTAGGAATCGTATCCCAATGCTGGATACATTCCTATCTCTTCTGGAAGGACGTCCCTAATCCACCAGTTGTATTGGCAGCAACATGCCTTCGGGCTGCCATACCCTGGGGTTCTCCTCTCGTCTGAGAGAGAAGACCAGAGTTTGATTCCTACTGTTCTGGTCACCACTAAGGCTCAGACAGCAAGGAATTGACACCAACAACGAATCCGACGAAGAAGATCCAAAGAAGAAATAGATCTCCATTAGGTTATCGTTGTGTGTATAGAATGAAAATCCAAGATGTAATAGATTTCCATTATGATTTGTAAGAAATTCTAAGAAATGTAATAGACTTTTATGATATGAGAATGGAAATGATAATTCTTCTATGCTCAATGATTTGTATCTATCTAGATGAAATATGGACATGATAGATAATAAAATCTTGTTTTTCTCTTTAGATTATAATACTATCAGAGGTAATATGGACATGACAGTATGTAAGAACTCAAAAGAAAATTAGATTAATATCTATGCAGAGGTCAAAATGGAAATGATAGATAGGAAAAGTAGGTGGATTTAGTATTTATCCAGAGGTTATGAAAACATGATAAATAACGAATCCCACTTTTTAATCAATTGAAAAAAAAAGATTTAAAATCCCTCTCTAAAGAGACAAGAAATCAGCTTAACCAAACCTTGGTAGCTGGGGAATAAGAAGACAGATGTTGTGAGCATATACGTCAAAACGATGGACGAACCAACGTATTTTTTTGGGAAAAGAAAACATTGATTCGATTCCATGATGAAATGAATGAACCCGATGGAACGAACGGACAGGTCTTTTCGGGAATGAAAGGTTGTTCTCAATCTTCAATGACCGGTTCATCAACAGTCCTCTTCTATAAATAGGCGAGAACTCTCTATAATCATTTCATTTCTACTCCTCAATTGAAAATGTCTTCCGAGGATGTACAGCAAAAGAATGAATTCTCCAGGAAAATTGAGGACATCACTGAGATGTGTCCCATTGAGCCAACAGTGACAGGCCCGACTCAAGTAGGCAATAGCTCTTCTACGCCCAAGTCACCCCAAGACATCTTTGCTTTCTTAGTAGAGCCAGGGAAAACTCCTGAAGAAGAAGCATTGAGGATGGCTGTCTGCAAATTTTTCATGAACTCAGGCAACGATGCCTTCGAGACATTAACTGACTATGTATTCCATAAGGGAGGGAGTGGCCCTCGTCCTTAATCTTTTGTCTTGAACAAAAATAATAAAAGGAGCTTTATTTTCGTTCTGTCCCTTTTTCTTTTATACATAGTATTTCTTAAGAAATTTGCCATTGATTGGCACCATGAGTAGATCTCCATTGGGCTTTGATAACCGATAGGCGCCATTGGAAAATACAGACTCAATTACATAAGGGCCTTCCCATTTTGCTTGGAATTTCCCTTTGCTTTTATGAGTCATCACCATCGGTCTTCGAACAGCTAATACAAGTTCGTCAACCTTGAATACCCTCTCTTTCACTTTACGATTAAAAGCTCGAGATATACGGGCTTGATATAGCTCGATATGCTGTTGTGCTTGAAGACGCTTCTCATCCAATCCTTCAAGTTCTTGGAGTCGTAAGCGATCATTATTCTCTGTAGTTAACTCATTAGCAATGGCTATTCGTAGAGATGGGATCTGGATTTCCAAGGGAAGAACAGCCTCACATCCATAAACCAATGAAAATGGTGTAAATCCAGTAGGAGTTCGGACTGTTGTTCGATAAGCCCATAAACACTCTCCAAGTTTCTCATTCCAATCACGTTTATTAGAAGAGACAAACTTTTTGAAAAGTTTAATGATCGTCTTATTGAAAGCTTCGGCTAAACCATTAGCAGCTGGATTATAAGCCGTAGAAGCCAAATTCTGAATTCGGTTCTTATCACAGAATCGATAAAATGCCTGACTGGCAAATTGTGGACCATTGTCATGAATTATCCGTCGAGGAATCCCGAAGCGGTAAATGACATGGTGCTTGATGAAGCTGATCACGTTAGATGTTTTCACTTCCGCAAGGGGAACTGCTTCTGCTCACTTAGAAAAGTAATCTGTTATAGCTAATATGAACCGATGTCCTTTAACAGAAGGAGGATTAATAGGGCCAATGACATCCATACCCCAAGCTTCGAAGGGCCAAGAGGCTGCTGTAGGGTGTAGAAATTCAGATGGTTGATGAATAAAATCAGCATGAATCTGACATGCTTTGCATCTTCTGGCATAGTCTACAGCATCTGCTATCATAGAAGGCCAATAATACCCCATTCTTCGAATGCGGTCTTGTAATTTAGGACCCGGTTGATGAGCACCACAAATACCATCATGAGCTTCTCGCAGTGTTTGTTTAGCTTCACTTTCTGAGAGACAACGTAGCAAGAGTCCATCATAGGAACGATGGTATAGCATATGTAAAGACGAATCATAATAAAACTGAAATGATCGTCTTTTGATCGATGCAGCTTCTTTTGGATCTTCAGGCAAAATCCCATGAACTGCATAATCAATGAATGGAGTTCTCCAATCCTTATGCTGGGAATTTGACTCTGTAGTATAACTTTGTTCAATGTACAAATTATTCTTGACACAGAACAAGTCTCGATCCAACAAAGTAATTGTATTTTGCCTTCGGATTGGAACAGCTAGGTCTGCAGCTAAACTAGCAAGAGCATCAGCTTTCATATTCTGAGAGCGTGGTACAAACTCAATGAAGAATCCTTTGAATAAAAGGACCAGTTCAACTAACACTTGATGATAAGGAACGAGATCAGGATTTCTGACCTCATAAGTCCCTCTAACTTGATTAACAATCAATTGAGAATCTCCATAAGCTTCTAGGAACTCAATATCCAGTTGTTTTGCTACTTGGAGACCGATCAATAGAGCATTATATTCTGCTACATTGTTGGAGCATGGCTCATTGAGAGAATAGGCACGATATATGACCATTTTGTCAGGAGAAACCAAGACGATTCCTACCCCAGAAACAATATTGCCTTTGGGTTCTACTCGTGATGCCCCATCAAAATATAATTGCCATATGTCATTTTTCAAAGTCAGGTTACAATCCACGACTTCATCTGGAATGTCCTCATATAATTTTGATGTTTCAGGTATAGGGTGAGCAGCTAAGAAATCAGCTAATGCTTGACACTTTATTAATTTTTGAGGTACATAAACCATGTCATAAGGAGTAAGCAACATCGCCCAGGTGGCCAGCCTAGAGTTAAGGATGCTAGGTTTTCTCATCAATACCCGAATGGGATTTATTTTGGAGATGACATGAATAGTCTGTCCTGTCACATAATGTCTTGTCTTTTGGACGGCAAAAACCAAAGCTAGACATTCCTTTTCCACAGGAGTATACCTGTGTTCAGCTCCGACCATCATTCTGCTCAGATAATATATTGCTTGCTCATGACCCATATCACTTTTCTGTGCAAGAAGAGCGCCAAGTGAATGATCCAAGGCTCGAACATATAGCAAAAATGGCCTTCCTACTACCGGAGGTACCAGAATCGGTGGGTTTGTAAGGTATTGCTTAATGTCATTGAAGGCTTTCTGACACGCTTCATCCCAAATAAAAGATACGCCTTTCTTTAATAGATGGGAGAAAGGTTGACATCTCCCAGAAAGATTATATATAAATCTTCTAATATAAGCAATACGACCCTCAAAGCCACGGAGTTCTTTCAGATTTCGAGGAGGATGCATTTCAAGAATTGCTTTAACCTTATCAGGATCGACGTGGATACCCTGAGAAGTAATGACAAATCCTAAAAATTTACCACTGGAAACCCCTAAGAAAGACTTAGTAGGGTTCATTTTCAATTGATGCTGGCGCATCAACTCAAATACTGTCCTCAAGTCCTGAATGTGATCATCCTTTGATCAACTTTTAACAGCAATGTCATCTACATAGCATTCAGCTATCTTCTGTAGATGTTCTTGAAAGATGTTGCTCATAGCCCGTTGATACGTGGCACCGGTGTTTTTAAGACCAAACGGCATAACCGTATAGCAGTAGACCCCAAGGGGTGTACGAAAAGCGGTATGCTTCTCATCTTCTGGATGCATCTTGATCTGATTGTACCCTGAGAATCCGTCCATGAAAGACATGCGTTCAAAACCACATGTATTGTCTATCATGACATCAGTAATTGGAAGTGGAAATTTGTCCTTTGGACAAGCTGCATTAAGATCTCGATAATCTATACAAACTCGGACTTTTCCGTTCTTCTTCATGACAGGAACAATATTGGCAACCCAATCTGGGTGTTGCTCTTCACGAACAAATTCACATGTGATCAACTTTTTGACTTCTGCTTCAATTGCATCCATCATATCTGGTCTAAAGCGCCGTTGCTGTTGTTTTACAGGCTTGACGTTAGGTAAAATATTGAGTTTATGAGTAGCAACTTTAGGATCTAGGCCTGGCATATCCTCATAACTCCATACGAAAATGTCAATGTATTCTTTGATAAGTTTTATCAACTGTTCCTTTTCATCTTCAGAAAGATTCTTACTGATGAATATTGGTTTGGACGTAGTTCCATCTCCAACATCAATCTGGATAACCTCATCCTCTGTAGGTGGCTGTCGCTGTTCAAAACGAAGTTCCCACTGAGTATCCATCTGTTGAGCCCAAGGATCATTCTCAAATAGTTCAGATTCATCATCAGTTTGAACCATATTGACTGAAAATACTTGTCCAGATTCATCATATGAGGAACGAAACATATTAGTTTCAATGAATTGGACTTCTTCTGAATCCGATGATTGCGAAGAGCTAGAAGAGAATTCTTCCTGTATATCGTCATTAAACATGTGGGATGGATCATATCCCAACCCATGACGAGTCTGCTGATAAAACGGATCACCATATAACGGGAGTCGTCTACCTTTGCCTTGCTTGAGACCTTGCATAGTCTTCAAATCATATCCCATGTTCTGGATAATCTTGATAGATTGTTGACTATACTTGTCAATTCGGATTCTTCCCTTGTCTTTATCCTTCAGCTCATCTGCCTGAGCAACAGGGATATTTCTAGCCAGGCCAAACACAATTTGGCGCTTGTTTTTCTTATCAGACGGAACCACGAAATAAGATTCTTCGTGACGTCTAAAAGTTACGCAAGCTTGTGATGAAGCGGCCACAGGTAGAAGATAAGGAGAAGATGTTAGGAACCTTTGAGCATAAGGTCCAACATCTACATGAGGAGGAAAAGAATTTTCCTTATGATCGATGTATAAAGTTTCTTCTGGATCAATGTCGTCTTTATATTGATGACTTTGATTATCAGAAGATAAAGTCATTCTTTCGATAAACTTGACAGCCATATACTCGAAAAGGAAATCTTCATTGATATCAAAAAGTATAGAATGATCAATATTTACATCATTTACAATTTGACTGCTACACTTCGGATTAATCATCAGTGGACCATTATCTGTCTTCTGCGTAGTTTTGCCAAGATTGACAATCAATGGTGGTTCTGGATCATTCGTACAAGAAGTACGCCCTTTGACCTTGATCATAAAAGGTTGAACTTGGCTCTTAGCAGGAATATTTGTTGATTCCTCAGATGAAGTTTGAGTTCTTCCTTTAACCTTGATTATCAGAGGTTGATCATTGACAGATTGGGATTGGATTCGTCCCTTGACTATGATCTTCAAAGGTTGCTCCTCTGGCGGATCTTCATTAATAGACTGATCCTCAGTAGGTGATTGATCTTCAGCCATGTCTGATATCTCTTTCACATGCTCTTGTTTATAAAGCCTTGAATCAGAAAAATAGGCTTCGACACCCTTGAAGGGATTGATATCAGCAAACTCAGTCTTCACAACTCCTTGGGAATCCACATACTTGAAGCATTGGTGGAGAGTTGAAGGCACAATATTATGCTCATGAATCCACGGTCTCCCCAAAAGGATATTATAGGAGACGTCTGAGTTGATAACATAGAAAGTTACCATGGTTCGAAGATCACCAATCTGAATCTGCAGACGAATCTTCCCCAATGGCTTGCT
Source organism: Iris pallida (assembly GCA_029216955.1). Classification (NCBI taxonomy): domain Eukaryota; kingdom Viridiplantae; phylum Streptophyta; class Magnoliopsida; order Asparagales; family Iridaceae; genus Iris; species Iris pallida. The sequence continues at coordinate 9,754,880 of JANAVB010005796.1, forward strand.
CTTGCCAGAGTTAAAATCGACTATCGTAGTACTAGTGTAAGTCAAATCACTAGTAGGAATCCTCAGGGGTCTTAGCATAATCTGAAGAATTATGCTAATTGAGGACCCGGGATCAATGTAAATCCTGTCAATTTCAGTGGATCCAATATACCCAGTGTAGCACAAAGGTCTGCCATGCTTGTTATGCTTCAACAACATATCTTCTTGTGTAAAGGTGATGTTGGGAATTGCTTCCATCACACTATGACATTGTGGACATGACACTGGTATATTATCAGGAGTCTTGAGTTGAGCCAAACATGAATCTGCTTGAAGTAAAGCTTCACTCAAAGTCTCTCTGCTTTCTCTGGAAAGGCGAAGCAACTCAAATATAGATAGTCTAGCCGGAGTATTGGCCAACTGAGCTAGAATATCAAACTTGTAAGGCTTCATCACCACCCCCTGACTGGGAGCAGACTTCAATGGGACGTCAAAGCGTACTACTTTCTGTTTCCCCTTTTCAACCATAGAAGGTTTAGCAGGAACATGAGAAGGTTGAGTTGGTAGTGTTTCTACTACGTCTTCTGCTTCTTTGGAGGATCCCTCATAGTCTTTATGGTACTCTTTTCCAGATCTTGTACCAGCAAAAGATTCTTCCTCAGACTAAGGAGAAGGAAGTACCATATTACAGGATTTTGTCTTCCATCTCTTAGCCTTCTTCTTGTGTGGATTGTTACGAGGAACTTCAGAACCCAATCCAACAGTGGAATTTTAATTTTGAATCTGTAAAGGAAGTCGTATTCCTTTATCATAATTCAAACCTTCTGCCTTTTGAAAGTCATAACCCATCTTCTTCATGAGATGAACAGATTGCTGACTATACAAGTGAGTGGGTAGCGGACTTTTGAAAAGTGTTTCAACAGAGGAAGAGGAAGAAGCAAGACCTTCTGTAACCACAGGAGAATGAAGAATAGATGTCGCTGTAGTTACGGGAGGAGAAGGATTCGGGATATGAGGAAAAATCCCTGTCGGAACTTTTTCATAAGCAGCAAAGACTTGTTGTGCCCGATATAAAGGAACACTATTCATAGCTAACCACTGCTGATGAGTAAGCTTGAGCTTGATAGGAGGAACTAGACTTGGAGGACAAATGTTCAGTCCTTTCAGTCTATCTTCTAAAGGAAGGCCATCCCATAAATGATCCAAGTCATCAGGATCTGGAATAACATGAGAAATCATGTTGCAGGTTCTGACTTTATTGCCCTTCTTGGATTTTAAAGTTTTATCTTCATTTTCCAACTCAGGCACTAAGTCAAGATGTACCCACATGATTTCACCATTCTTTAGTGTGAGCGGCAACAATCCTGCATTTTCTTCTCTGGCAGGCGGGATATTCACGATCTTCATCGTCGCCTTCGGAATTGGGATAATTCCATGTGGGACTTGCTGTGGAGAAAAATCTCCGAACTGAAGAGAAACCATATTGGTCGTAACCGTATGGTCATCATTGGTTAAAGCAATAGTACCACCATTTATCAGCCCTTGGATTTTCTTTTTCAAGATATAGAAAGCACTGGTAGGATGATTAATGCATCTATGATAGATACAATATTTGGGATTGTCAGTCAGATTCACCTCATTAGGCCTCTTTGGCTCCGGAATCTGAAGTTTACCACTCTTCACCAGACATTGAAATATCCCTGGATATCACTTTCGTCAAAAGAGTATTCTTCTTTTGGCCTGGAAGATTCTTGATTATTCGGCGTCGTTTTGTTCTTGGAAAGATTGACCATAAGAGTATCTTTTTCCTTCACATTACGATTGCCAGGATTATTACTAGGATTACTTTTCTTCCCTTTATCTTATGAAGCAAAAATCATCCCATGCTCTCGAGCCAACCTACCATTGGTCTCGGCAGAAACTACTGCTATGATAAACGAAGCCCAATATGAGAATTGGGAACCCGTAAAAACAGCGATGGATGGTCGCAGATTCATCTTGCACGTATCAATCAACGCCGAATCTGGCATACCAGGAGGCATTTTTAAAGTAGCCTGTCGGAAACGTTCGATGAACGTCCGAGTATCTTCTTTCTCCTTTTGTTTGATTTCTATCAAGGAGGACTGTTCATGTCCATACCTCCTTCATAGAAACGGGAGAGAAACATTGCCTTGAATTCGTCAAAAGACGAAATAGAATTATCGAGTAAACTACGATACCAGTCGTAAGCTGAACCCGTCAGGCACCCGATGAACACTCGAGTGAGAAGAGCATTATTTTTCTGCAAGTGTACAGTCATAATATCAAAGTAATTGATATATTGACTAGGAGATGCTTTTCCATCGAACAAAACCATAGATTGTGGCTTAAATTTCGGTGAAAAGGGTACATCATTCCAATAAGGAGGATAAGGTTGCTTGATCCCTAACCTCTGGAGCTGATCTTTGTGCCTCAAAACTTCAAACTGTGCTTTGAGCTCACGCACTGCTTGAATGGCTTCACTGGTTTGGGGAAGCACATTTGATTGAATGGTTGTTGGATGTACCGTAACCCCCACTGGAGGTGGTACATCTTCAGGAATAATGGGATCCGGAGATGCAGAATTTTGATTAATAGCAGGCTCTTGAATATTCAAAGGTATTTCAGCCCCTTGACTATCTTGAGTTTGTGCTGCTACTGGTACTGGTGTTATTACCGTCGGCTGAGCAGTTTGCTGATTCAAAATTATCTGATGCATACTTTGCACCATGTTAAGCATATCTTTCAGTGATTGCTCAACGGCAGTGAGACATTGTTCTGTATTAGCAGATGACGTCTCTGCTTCATCTCCAACAGCGTAGGATTCAACCTCTCTTGAAGATACAGAAGGATTTGTATAGAAGTATGAATCCACACTATCGGTATCAGACTCAAAAGATTGAGTACCCCCAGCTTCTGAATCAGAAGTCTGCAATTGCCTTTGTCTTCTTGATCGAGTATTCTGATATACTCCTTCAAAAGAATCAAGAAGTCTGTTGAACTGTTGTTGACCTGGAGTTTGGGACATGTTCCGTCTCGGACGTCGTCCTCTGTTAGTATGCGATGCTATGTTGACTGACACATATGACAACTCACGTTCTTGGTCTTCAGCTTGTTGTTGAGGTATATTAAAACTCAATCGATCAAAAACTGACCATTTTGAAGCTGAACAACAACAGTTGATCACAACCTGGTGATATTCACAATGATGTTTTTCTTGGGGGAGTGTCACCGGATATTGTTTATTCTTACGCTTTTGCATTAGCAATTCACGTAAATCAGAAGGAGTAGAGGGAGTATTCTTCTTTATTACATTTGGGGTAGAAAAACGTTTAGTCCCTTGAGTATAAAGAAGATTACTGACTGCATTCGCAGAACCAAACTGTACATTTTTACGCGTTTGGAGTTGTGTGCGTAAATCTTGAGATTTTTGAGCACGACGGACTCCATTTTCATGGCGCGTAATTTGCAAGTTTGGTACTTTGCGTAAAGCAGTATAAGAAGTTTGTTGGTGTAGGACAGAAGTTTTACCAACAACATTTTTACGCTGTATGCGTTTAGGTACATTCACATTAGATGTGCAAACATCGTTGTGAATTTTATCTACACTGTCACAGACAGGAGACTTACCTTTACGCGTAAAACGTAAAAATTGATTATCTACCACGTCGCAGATGGGAGATTTTGTTTTACTCGAGGAGCGTAATTTGTGTGTGTCTACCACGTCACAGACGGAAGACTTATTTTTCCACTCAAAAGCATTAGAATCTGCCACATTACAAATGGGAGACTCATTCTTATGCCTTGAGCGTAAAACTTGGTTTTTACCCACTGGGCGTAAAACCTGGTTCTTACGCAGTGGGCGTGGAACCTGATCATCTACACCATTACAGACGGGAGACAAATTGTCAAACTTAGAGAGCGACGCCGAAGTAAGGACTGCCTCGTTATGAACGGGAGCCCCTACGACAGGAGTGGGAAGAATTCCCTTGCTATCAGAAGCAACAGAGAGATCAGCAGCTACTTTGGATTTAGGGATCCAAACTTTTCGTGCTTTGCGAGACTTTTGAACATTGGAGCAGCAAGAACCACCCCCAGTTCGGAGCATTTCTTCGTAGGCAGTCTGGTCGAAGTGCACAACCAGAGTCTTCTTGGTCGAACCGACCGAAACATCATCATATTGAGCAATTGCCTCCTCGTCAGAGGAGAAGGTCGTCCCCAGCAGAGTCGCCATTTTTGTTTCACTTAACAAAATGCCTTGGGAATTGGCTTTTGAAAATAAAATGAGAAAAAGTACAAGAAGTACAAATTTGATTCTGGGAAAGTATTGCTATGGAAGTCTGATTCGTAAATGATCACTTTGTTCCTTGGACCATATGATGATGATGAAGATCACTGCTTGAAGTAGAACAACTGGAAGAACTAAGTCACTAGAAAGGTATCGACGCACTTGGGCACTGATGGTGAGGCCGAATGCTTTCCTGCTTTGCTTCACTCTGTTCTGAAAGAAAGGTTGAAGAAGAATGCTCTGGAGAATCAAAATCTCTAAGTTCTGATCTCTGTATTCTCTTCTGTCTCCGTCTGTCTGTTATGAAAAAAATAAGTCTATTTATAGACTTGGGCTCTTGTGCGTAAAAACTCAGCAAAAGTTCCATCTTTACGCTAACAACTGCCACCCACGATCGAAGCCATCCTCTGTATATGTTGACATGTGTCCCATCATTTCAGTAAGAATAGGATGTATGTACACACGTTCTTCGAGAAGAATGGCATAAAAGCCACGTAGGCAGACCACGTTCCAAGCTGGTGGAGGAGAATAGGGCGTAAAAATAGCCCCAATGTACTCTGAGCGTAAAGCAGTAGATTAGGCGTAAAATAGCCTTGACATAGACTTCCCGCGTAAAGTGGTTGTTAAATAACCTTGAGCGTAAAAGTAGCTCAAATAGACTTTACGCACACGTCAGCTGTTGAGCGTAAAAGCTCGTATAGTCTTCGTGCGTAAAAGAAGCCATAGTGTGAGCGTAAAGTAGCTCAATCCACATACTAAACGACAACATTGGTCTCTGTATAAAACAAATCCCTTTGTGATATATGCCATCATTAATATCTCCATGTCAGAGTTTGCATTAAATGCGAGATTTGACAGCTTTGTCCAGCGTAAAAGTGGCGGATCTGTCCTTAGCGTAAAACCATGGGTGTAGACCCGAGCGTAAAATGATCAGCCTGCTTAGGCGTAAAGCGATTAGCCTTGTCTTGGGCGTAAAGAGATTAACCGCTCTGCTTGGCATAAAACAGATCACTTATGAATGAAATGATCCATCTCTTTGACTCTTTCTCTGAAGCACTTTTTACGCTCCTACAGTGCTAAGGCACAAGCTTACATTAAGTTCCTTATGCGTTCAACAATGAAACAATGAATGGATTACAACAATGAAACGGGAAGACTATCAACATAGTCGTTCCGAGTAGAGTATAGCAACATTGAAAGATTATGGGACCAATGGGTCGCCAAGGCGACTCCCGCACGGGGCGTTGCATAATGTGTGAATGAAAGAATGAATGGATAAGTGAATGAATGAACCAATGAATGAATGAATGAATACGTGAATGAATCAATGAACGAACAAACAAGTGAAAGAAAGAAAGAAAAGAAAGAATGAATAAAAGATAAAGAAAGAAAGGAATGGTTAGCGATAGGTATGACGGGCACGTGCAACGGGGCTCGCTACCCGTGCTGCACGGACGCCAACCTGGTCGATAACGCATTATGGCTAAGAGTTAGCCTACGGCTCAGAGTCAGCCGTTAAGTTGAAAAGATAAGTTAATACGAAATGGTCGTGGACAAACGGCACGGGCGAGGGGAGGAATACCGTGGCCGTGAAGAAGAAGGGATTCCGCGGCATGATCTAACGGGGGATATGCCGGCCTAGGCGGAATCAAAGGGGCTTACGGCAACCTGGGTGCGGGCTTGGCCACCACGGGAAACGTAAGTGTGGGGTAATTTCAAAGAGACTATCAAGGTGTTCCAGCCGCATGCTATGATAGGTGAGAAATTACCAAGGAGGAAGATGTCCAAAATGGCTTGTGATGCCAGCGACCGGTGCATATAGATTAAGTAGGCTATACTGGTGGCAATCCACGTACAAGTCCTTGCATTGAAACAAGTAGTCTAAGTTAACAAAATAAAGTGCCTTGTGAATATGCTTGAAATGTAACACACCAAATGGTAATGAGAAATTCATGCAAGTGAGTTAGATAACGTGCCTACGACGTGCTAGAACCCGAAGTAGGGACCCGCCCTTGACATTGAAAATTCACATGAATCACGTTAAGTTATTTTCTATTAATTGTTGACTAACTTGGTTTACTTTGGACAGGGAAGGCCGGACGGTAAGTATGGGTAGGTCGTACATGTAATTCCATACGACACTTATATTCGGCAACACGAGATAGGCTATGAAATATGCCATGTAAATGATCCTAAGGCAAGATTAGAAAGACAATGAATGATAGACGGTGCACAAAAGTAAATAGAACGTTGTAGGTCCTAAAAAATCAAGTTACATCAATCAACAAAGTCAAAAATTCAAGATATTCATCATTTTGATGAGTTGCGCAGACAACAGATTGCGCAGACATCACTTTACGCAGGTTGGTTTGCGCATGTTCCCAACTGCGCAGGCTGACGTGGTAGAAGTCATCATTGACTGAATTAAATCAGATCTTCTTGACAGCTGACAACATGAATAACGAGGAGTTTGTTCGTTTTTTACGCCGCACAGTGCTCGAGGGCGGCTGACAGGTGGCAGCGCAAACCGTGGTTGCGCAAACCATTCATGCGCAATCCGTGATTGCGCAAACCATTTTTGCACAGTTCACTTTGCACATTCTACCAACATAACTGACCAATTACATGTGGCATTCATGCCATCAATTGCTCATTACGTGGCAACTGTCTATACACGATCATGCGCATTTCAATCAAATAATGCCATGTGTCTCAGATAGTTGGCCCACGATCCAATAACTGCCTGCGCAATCCAGTACTGCGCAAACCAGTTGCTGCGCAAATAAGCTTGCGCAGTCCAAAATAACTGAAAGTTAGTTATTTTCAGAACTCTATAAATAGATTTTCAAGTCTTCATTTCAAGGGGATCAAGATCAGAGATCAGAAATCAGAGAGCTCAGGAGTTCTTGCCAAAGTGCTGCTGCATTCTTCCGAGACTTTTGTCTTCAACTTCAGAGGCTTTTGCCTTCAATTTCCAGAGTTGTTTTCAACTTCAAAGGCTTCGTCTTCAAAAGTTCACATCGTCCAAGGGATAAAGCAATCGTCATCAAGATTGGATTCCTATAGTTGTAATTTTCCCAGAATTCTTGTAATCTTTATTACAGTTTGTATCAATAAAGTTTTATACTTTTGTTTTTGCAAACAAAATGGCGACTCTGCTGGGGAAAACTTTCTCCTCCGACGAGGAAGTAGCAACTCAATGTGACGTAGCGTCTATCGGGAAGACGCAGAAGACGCTGGTTGTTAAGGTCAACCAGACAGCCTACGAGGCGATGCTCAACTCCAAGACCACTCCCCGTACTGCAGTCACTTCTGCCAAGAGTAAAGTACGCTCAGTTTGGGTTTCCAAGTCTGCACAATCTGACAGTTTTGCCACCAAGGATGCTGTACCAACTGTTGCACAATCTGCTAATCAGACTGCTGCACAAACTGCTGTGCCAACTGTTGCACAGTCTGTCTCAGCAACTGCTGCACAATCTGTTGCAGTCAAGGCTGTGCAGTCTGTTGCAACTGTTGCACAGGCTACTTCATATGCTGCCTTGTCAAAACAGAAGACTCCTATGACTCTGGCGCAATTGGCAGTGGTTTTTCCTGCACAAAATAGCAATCCTGTAACTAAAATGCATCCCAAGCACTCTAAGACAAAGACTCCTGATGCACTTCCTACCAAAGCTTCTAATGCACAAATGACTAGTGCACCTTCCATCCATGCGCAAACCAAGTTTGCGCAATCCAAGAAAAATAGCCTTTTGGCTAAATTCCCTTCTTCTCACAATAAAAGAAGAGATTCTACTCCTCTTCCCAAATACCCTATTGCCTCTGCGCAATCCACTGAGGGTAGTCCTTTGACTATTCCTCCTTCTCTTCAAAGCAAAGGAAAAGGTCCATTGGTCTTTTCTCAAACTTCCTTGTCTCATGACTTGGAAGATAACAGAGGAAAACGCTCTTTAGCTAACCCTTCATCTCAAAACAAGGGAAAAGGCCCTTTGATCTTTTCTCAGTCTTCTTCAGTCTTTACTGAAGAAGATCCATCTCAATGTGTCTCGGCACCAATCAGTTCGAGAACTCTGGCGAACAAGGATTCTTCTTTCCTTTATAACAAGAGTACTTGCACTAATCAAAGAGGTATTCTGCCTACTCCGATAGCAGAATTCCAGGACCTCCCGACTCTCCAAATTTGTCGTTCCAGACAGGAAAAACTGTTAGTGTCTCAAACAGAAACTCCTGGGGGTGAATTTGCTGACCTCAGAACTTATCTTAATCGACCCACTTCGGTAAAACGCAAACAGCCAATGCCGAAGGTCAAACATCATCAGAAACAAATCTCCAAGGTCAAAAATCCTGACACTTATGCCAATGAAGTGAGTACTTCCCTGTATACTCAAGGGACTAAACATTTGAAGAATCGGAATCATGTTCCAAATGTTATCAAAGAACAGATCCCTCGGAACTTTCCTCGTCCTGTTGTAGATCTTCGAGAACATCTAAGACAAAAACAGGATAATGTCTCAATATCTCCATCTCAACCATCTGATCATCACTGTAATCATAAAGTCATCATCCAATGCTGTTGTCAAACGACAAAATGATCTGTCTTCGATCGTTTAACTTTTGCTAAATCTGAACCTATGTCAGAAGAAGACGAAGTTTTGTATGCTTCTGTTAACATTTCCCGAGACACAGGGGGTAAAAGATGCTCTAAGCATGGTAGACTCCGCAAGCCAAGCCAACGGTATTTGGAATTACTTCAAGAATCTTCCGAAGGAGTATTTCAACATACCCGTTCTCGAAGCCGAGATACAATTGGTCAAAGGAATCTTCCTCAAAACCCTTCAAGTCATCTTCCTGTTTCTCAGTCAGGAGATGATTCGTTCTCTGATTATGATGCATACAGTGAAAGTTCTGAACAAACAGTATCTTCCACTGTGCCAAGAGAAGTGACGGCTTATGTTGTCACCGATGATCCAGATGCTTCAACCTCCGCAAATCAGGAACAACGAATTGCTGCACTTGAAGACAAATTAAAAACCATGGCTGAGATGGTTGCTAGTATGCATTCCATCATTGTAGCACAGCATGTTACACCACCAACTGCACCTATTACTAGTCCAGAGATCATAGCATCTTCAATACCTGCCAATAATGGGCTGGGGGTAGTGCCTCCCCAAATGCCTCCTGTACAAGTGCAAGTACAAACTACGCCTAGCCAGTCAGGAGCTGGGGGTAGTGCTTACAACGCTGTTCCTCCTCCTATCACTACAACTCAACCTGCTCCTTCTTCTTCATCAGAAGAAGCCAATGAAGCTGTAAAACTCTTACAAACCCAGTTTGAAGCATTTAAAGAGAAAGACAATCTACAAAGGTTGGGGATTAAACAGCCCTATCCGGTTGAATGGAAGGATGTTCCGTTTCCCCCAAAGTACAAAATCCCTACAATCTCTCTGTTCGATGGCAGTACTTCCCCGAGTCAATTCATCAATCATTTTGAGGTAATGACTGTTCAACTTCAGCCAAATGACGCTCTTCTTACCAGAGTGTTCGTCGGTTGTTTAGCCGGCGTAGCATACGACTGGTACAGAAGTTTGCCCGATGGTTGCATCACATCCTTTTCAGGTCTCAAACAAATCTTTCTGGAACGGTTCTATGAAGGATTTAATGATATGACTATGTCAGCTCTCAACAAAATCAAACAAAAACATAATGAAACTGCTGAGAGCTTTATTGAACGATTCCGCCGTGAAGCTTTGAAAATGCCTCCAGGGACTCCAGCTGCTGTCACTATTGATACTTGTAAGGCAAATCTTTTACCTATTATTAGTATGTGGACGGGATCTACCCAATTCCAAGATTGGCCCTCATTCATCGTCAACGCCAAAGCTGCTGAAGTGAGTGCTGACAAGTTCAAACAATTGGGGGTACAAATGTCTAACCCTGATCGCGATGAGCATCAAAATTCAGGTGGTGGCAATCGTCAGAACAATCGCAAAGCGAAAGAGACTTTGAACATTAACTTGAACAAAAATAAAGAATCTTTGGCTGTCAATGTGGCCCCACCTACATCTACTCCTACTCCTTCTGCACCTCCACCGAGGGAACCTCGTCCGAAGGTAGAATATTCCTTTGACGAAAATGACACTGCAAGTATCTTCGAATGTTTACTCAAAAGCAATAAAATTCAACCTCCTGATCCAAAAAAACCTGATGAAGTCAATAAGACTGATCATCCCAAGTATTGTGTCTATCACCGATTTATTGGACATCCTACTCGAGTATGCTATGTGCTCAAAGGTAAGATTCAAGAGCTTGTCAATGCTGGTGTAGTCACTTTGCAACAAGATGAGAAGACTGTTACTGCAAATATGGTTTCAGTCTAATTTAGAGATTTCCCTTCGCAGATGATACAGCATGGTGTCATTCCAATTCCTAAAGCAACCCTTGAGATTGAGAATCTCCCGCTTCCATCCAATGAAGGTCTTATTCCCTTGTCTCTTGACAATGGTGAAATTATGTGGATCCATCCTGATCTTGCTCCAGAATTTGAGATATCTTCCAAGAAGAAAACTCGTTCTAAAGGCAAAACCAAGATTTGCAACATGGTATCTTTTGATCCCATTGTAGACGAAGAGATTCTGTAAGGCACCAGATCAGGGAAAGCTTATTTGAAAGATCATTCTGAAGGTCAAAAGGATCCTGCTTCTTCTTCCGAACCTACTCCGGCACAACCCGTATCTGCTGAAGAGGTCCCTTCTACATCTTCACCAGTTGTAGTATCAATTCCTCCTAAGCCAACAACGGCTGACAAAGGCAAGCAACAAGTTCGATTTGACAAACCTCTAAAGAAGTCATCTCCTACTGGGCTTGAGAAGCCTTACAACTTTGATATATTGGCTCAATTAGCCAATACACCAGCTAGGCTGTCAATCTTTGAACTCTTGCGTCTTTCCAAAGAGACACGAGAAACTCTAAGTGAAGCTCTGATGCAGGCTGAAACTTGCTTAACTCTTCTCAAGAAGCCAGAATCAGAACCAGTCTCTTGTCATCACTGTCATAGTGTCTTGGAACTGATCCCAAATATTACCTTCACTCAGGATGATATGTTAATGGAAGATAATAGACATGATCGTCCTCTTTACTATACAGGATATGTAGATTCAATGAAGGTTGATCGTATCTTGATAGATCCAGGATCTGCACTTAGTATCATGCCAAAGACAATGCTAGATGCATTGAAGATACCAGTGCATAGTCTTTCAACCACGATCACTACTATTCTGGGATTTAACCAAGAAAAGAGTGAACCTTTGGACAAGATCCGCCTAAAACTCCAAATAGGCAATCTTCGCACAAAGGTGACCTTTTATATCATTGACAATCATGGTTGTTCTTATAATGCTCTCCTGGGAAGGCCATTCTTCCATGAACACAATGTCGTTCCATCAACTCTTCATCAATGCTTTAAATACGTTGATGACAAAGGACAAGTTCACAAGGAAGTTGCGGACCTTTATCCTTTCAAGGGTGTTGAAGCTTATTGCAACGATGCTCGTATGTACAAAGATGAATTTATGAAGGTGGTATTGGCTGTGGATACTGAAGAAGATCAAAAAGCAGTACCTCAAGACACTCTTATCATACCCAGCAGGGAACGGAGCGCAGCAAAAGTTCCAGCCTCTGTTCAGATTCAACATAAATCTACACTCAGATAAGGAAGTATATTTCCATTTTCCATCGAAATACCTTCGAAGAAAACTGCCGTCAACTGGTCCCATGCCAGGATCCATTAGAGTTGGATAGTGAAGAAGCAACCATCCAAACAAATATGTATATGGCAATTCTAAGCGAGGGAATTCTCTCTCTCCTTTCGCTTTCAACATCAAGTCAACATATAAACGAAGACTGGCGTTCAGCTTACAGGTCATTGCTGATAGTAAGTCCATTTTATAGCCGAAGACCAATTTAACAGCTGCAAACAAGACGCCACGGTGAAAACGATCTACTGCACTGGATCCGGGAACTACGAACCTTCGCAGCCAGTATGTCAAGAATCCCGCCAATTGTGCTGCTTCTGACATGGGCCTACAGCCCATTCTCAAGTAACTTTCCAAATTGTCTCCTCTCTTCAAAGGAGGATATTCATGGTCATCCATCACTTCTTTATCAAAGTGACCACTCTGTTCCATTAATTTTTTGACCTCTGTATGGCTCAAAGGTTTGAAAAAGGTTGGGTAGCATTTATCGTTCTCCTTGGTTTTCTTCTCCTCTATATGATTAAGAAACAGATATGGTAGCCACTTTGAAGAATAACAAGTATTGGCAGTGGCACTCTTGTAAAATAGAGCAAATCTTGTAATGGCACAATAGTTCTTCGAACACTGTCACCATCTCTGGATTCTCTTTTCTGAGCTTGTTCAACTCATCATTTGTTGGTACATACTCCTCATACGGAGCATCTGCCATGGGCAAGAACGAGATATACATCATCTCGTGCAGTGCAAAGCCCATCTCTCCCCCTGGGGTCATGAAAGTTCCAGTCCTGTAGTTGTATCTCTCAGCTAAGGCTAAGAACATATGAGGATTGGGAGCAAATCCATATACAGTGGCATGCACTGCTTCATACAGGTTGATTTGTTGGAGTCCGTCTTAGAATTTTCCCAGAACCCAATTCGCGATATAACTCCATCGCTTGTAGTCTGGATTCACCAATCCAGTCATTCTTATATCTTGCTCAGGATATTTTCCTTCAACCTTCGTAAACTCATTTGCGAATATTGGTGTCCTAACAGGCATTAGCATGGAGGAGTTCTCTGGTGGAATGCAGCCAGGTCTTAAGCCTCTCAGTAGGACACTATATTTGTCGGAAGAGCTATAAAACATATCCTTATGATGTGGCCCCTTATTTACGAAGATTTTTCCTGCTCGAGCATCCTGAAATAGAGTGATATTCCATTCCATCTTCCTAGGGTAGCTTGCACGAGCGTACCGTGACAAAGGAAGGCATCGAGCGATGTCGGGTATAAAAAAGGATCTATCTTGCTGGTGAACTACCCTATCTTCCATCCTTGGCCTAGGCTGAGAGGCTCTCTCAAAGGCGTCACCGAATAGGAATAAGGGTTTCTTGTGAATTACAGCATCAGCTGATTCTAAAGGCTGTCCGTTCATCAAACACATCAAAGTTTCATTGTCCTGAGAAATCAATATAGCCTGACGGGAGGCCGGCAGATCATACTGAGGGTTCCCACAAAATGTTCGTAATCTGGATCTTCATTGACTTCAACTGCATCAACAAACAGATGAAAATTAGTCCAAGACAAAGATTTTGTTTTTAAAACATAAAACATGATTTGCGCAACCTCAGTCTGCGCTGACATGATTTGCGCAACCTCAGACTGCGCTGACATGATTTGCGCAATCTCAGATTGCGCTGACATGACTTGCGCAATATCAGTTTGCGCATCATTAAAGGTGCGCAAAGCAATGGTTTGCGCTGATATCTGTGCAACTTAATTGTCTACGCTGACTTCCTGTCAGCACAAATCAACAATTTGCGCAAGAATGCAGCCTTCATAAAAATGAAGAACTGATAGTTGATGCAACCGAAACCCTAAAAAGGGTGGCGCAATATGAACTTATCTCTAAAAAGAGATGAGTTTCAAGGGAGTCGAATCACCCTAAGAAGGGGTTTTCGATCGGTTCAACTACCTCTCAGAGCAGGGTGTGCGGATTCGTGTCGGGAAGCTCGCCGTGCAACCCTGTCAGAAGACTCGGCCGGAGCTTTTCCCTTCGCGGCGGCGGCAGCGGCAGCATTTGATCGTCGTGGGGCCATGACAATCGTCGGAGGAGGAGAACAGTGAAGGTTTTCTTCTCAAAAAGTTCGAAAGATTGCAAAGTAAAGAATTGAAAACGAAAAGAGGGGTATTTATAGTTTTTGAAATGCGAAACGGATGCCTCGGATTGCGCCTAAACTTGTGGTCTATTCGCTTTGCGCATACAGCTCATCATATTGCGCAAAACGATTCAACATTCAAAAATTCAAAGTATTTCGAAATTTTGATTATAATCAACTTTCGAAAACTTTGAAGGGGGTCTTGTAGGTCCTAAAAAATCAAGTTGCATCAATCAACAAAGTCAAAAATTCAAGATATTCATCATTTTGATGAGTTGCGCAGACAACAGATTGCGCAGACATCACTTTGCGCAGGTTGGTTTGCGCATGTTCCCAACTGCGCAGGCTGACGTGGTAGAAGTCATCATTGACTGAATCAAATCAGATCTTCCTGACAGCTGACAACACGAATAACGAGGAGATTGTTCGTTTTTTACGCCGCACAGTGCTCGAGGGCGATGACAGGTGGCAGCGCAAACCGTGGTTGTGCAAACCATTCATGCGCAATCCGTGATTGCGCAAACCATTTCTGCGCAGTTCACTTTGCGCATTCTACCAACATAACTGACCAATTACATGTGGCATTCATGCCATCAATTGCTCATTACGTGGCAACTGTCTATGCACGATCATGCGCATTTCAATCAAATAATGCCATGTGTCTCAGATAGTTGGCCCATGATCCAATAACTGCCTGCGCAATCCAGTGCTGCGCAAACCAGTTGCTGCGCAAATCAGCTTGCGCAGTCCAAAATAACTGAAAGTTAGTTATTTTCAGAACTCTATAAATAGAGTTTCAAGTCTTCATTTCAAGGGGATCAAGATCAGAGATCAGAAATCAGAGAGTTCAGGAGTTCTTGCCAAAGTGCTGCTGCATTCTTCCGAAACTTTTGTCTTCAACTTCAGAGGCTTTTGCCTTCAATTTCCATAGTTGTTTTCAACTTCAAAGGCTTCGTCTTCAAAAGTTTACATCGTCCAAGGGATAAAGCAATCGTCATCAAGATTGGATTCCTATAGTTGTAATTTTCCCAGAATTCTTGTAATCTTTATTACAGTTTGTATCAATAAAGTTTTATACTTTTGTTTTTGCAAACAAACGTGTTTGGTAATGATAGCATTGTGGGCGAGCTAGCCTCCCCACCAGTGCATAACAATGTACTGATAACCCCACAGTCTGCTTGCAGGATGCAGGAGACGCCGGCAGGTGCGGAGCTTCCATCGAACGTGTTAAGGCGTGGAGCCAACTCTGGGGCCTTAGAACGTTGCAAGAAGCTGAAGCACCCTATACAGGACATAATGTATCAGAACATCGCCATGAATCATTCCATCTTGTAAGCCACTGGGCACGCCTTTTATGTTTCAGAGAGATAGAGCTTGAGCGATCTGTAATATCGGCCTAGCGTCGCTTGTAAACTTCTTGAAAATCAATAAAGAGTTGAATTCGCTTCTACTTGTGTTCATTTTCTTTCCGCTGCAAATGGGGACACTCTGTGCGACTCTATGGCCTAGCTCAAATCGGCCGTTTCTAGACTTGGCCTTGCACGGGCGTAACCTAGGCCCGTGCGGCATCACGCCTTAGCGAGGACGATCGCTCCTACGAGAGCGGGGCGTGACAAATGATCCCTTGAGAAGTGATTTTAGAACTCTATTTATTGAGTTTTTGATAATTGGCAGGTAGTTACATTGATAGGCGCACAATGTAATATACATTAATTTGTGTATTACTTTGCGTACCATATTCTGTTTAATCCATTTGCACGAATGGTTAACTTAACTACATGGGACACGTGGCTTTCTGTGAGAGAACGATGCTTGGTCATAGGCAGTGTCGTGTGTACGTTCTTGGGGATTGGCTCCAGTTAACGAATGGTGCGTCCTGTTGTTTGGCGCCAACTGTGAATGGTGCTGAGTATTAAGTCAGGAAAGAATTTGTTACTTCGTGCCATTTGACAGATGGTGCTGAAAAAGTAACTAACAGTCACCATAATAACAAATCTGACACAAATCTTCCGCGACCGCCGTGCGCTCGAAATTCGAAAGGATTTTCTCAATTGCTGTGTTGTCAGTCATCGTGACTGATAATTTAGCTTCTTGAGGGAGCTTGCCACGTGGAGGCCTAGTGCTATCTGATGGCTGGGCGCTATTTGATGATAGGTGTCATTTGATGCGGGGCGTCATTTGATAGATGGCGTCGTGCACTATCTGTGAATGGCGCAGTGCACTTTATTGATACTTTTTAGCTTCTACAGTGTGGACTTTTGGATTTTGTATATGTAGATAGGTATGTTATTTTGTTTGTGGACTGAGAAAAAACTAAGCCAGTACCGAACCTGATCAACCTTACATATTTTCCCTAGACTCAATAAAAGTAAAAATACAGAATAAAATATGAAAAAGCTTGATCTTGATTCCACTGCATTTGGTTCTTGATGACGATGCGATGTTTGTACTTTATAGTAGTAGGATGCAGATTCTTCTAACTTGAAACCTGTAAACCTGTAGCAGTAGTATTTTTGTATCAACCAAAGTTGACGTTTATCAAAATCAGGTGTGATCATTAACCAATGGGCCAACAATCTCTCTCATTTTGATAATTGATAAACTTTGAGTCTATACCAAAATATAACAAATAATATATGTAACTTTGAAAATTTAGACCTGACTTGTTCTGAGAAGACGTTCTAAAAAAACTTTTAGTATATGCTTTTTCTCTTCCTTTGTCATATACTCAAAATATGGCTCCCCCGCAATTTGTGAATCCATAACAACAACAAAGAAAAAAAAAGTAATACTAAGAAATAATAGGAACTAACAAGTCAACATCTCAACTAGTAGTAGTAAGAAACCATGAGTACTCGATGAAACCAACTAATATAGAAACTACAACTGAAATAAAAAGCAACTACAACTAAATAAGTCCAAAGTGCATAATCATAAGATAGTGTTACAAAAGATAGAGAATGTGTCACTACAAAATCATCATCCACCAAACAAGTCCACAAAATGCTAGTCCAAAAGACTGAATCAAATATCAGCATCATCACTCGGGGCATCAGCAGGAGACTGTGGATCAACGTAGGTTGTTGTCGGATCGAACAAGCCAAACGTCTGATGATCCTCGAGTCTCGGTTTGTCGTAACTAGGATGACAGAGGACAGGAGCAGGAGCAGTGGAATGATGTGCCAACGTCCACTGGATGTCAGCCACGACATTTATTAAGACTTGGGCATGAGAAATGTGGCGGAACTCAGCCTCGACAAAGCGAGCCAGATAAGTCTGATGTTGCTGTCCCTAGAGAGTGACAAAAGCATCGAACTTCTGATACAGCTCGTCAAAGGTATGGCCTGGAGCTGCAGGTGCTGGAGAATCTGCTGGGGCTACGACTGGATCAGGTGGATGCGAAGGTGGATTAGGTGGAGGCAAAGATGGAGCACAACGAAGTGGAGGTGGAGGGTGAGGAAACTTCCTAGACCTAAAGAGCTCAGAATACGTTCCAAAGATAGGACACAAATCGAGATCGATGTCAAATTTTTGGAATATGAATGCGAGATGCATAGGGTAAAGGAGGTTTTAGCTTGCTCGCCGACAACTGATCATGGATTCTATCATAGTCTTGGGAAAAGAAAATGTAACCGCAAAAGAGATATGATACATAGCAGAAAGCTCTAAGAGCGTGATCTCATCAATGGATCCCGTCTTAGGTAGCATAGATGAATAGATGATACAATGGATTTGATAGAAATATTGGTAGAGGTGACGTGCATACAACCGTGACTCGGGTACCGAACTCGGATGACACAATGCTACCTTGAATGATTCAAGAGTCATGTCAGCAGGAAATTGAACTTTGTTAATATCGACTAGAGCGTCACCGTTATCAGGCATAAGGAAATATTCACTCAAGTCTTCAGCAGTAAATTCAAATTCTTTGCCGCTGACACAAGAATAAATACTGCCGTCTGCTTCTTACATGTTGCAATAAAATATGCGGACAACATTATCATAGATAGAGTGGGAAGTCTCTAAAAATTCTCAGATTCCTATGTTTCAAAAGTAGTAGCATACTCTGAAAGAAGAGTAAAATTGATGGTCTTTTTCGGGCAAATTTTCCGATATCTAAAATGGGTAAACCAAGAGTGTTATCTCTCGGAAGAGAAAAATAGGGACGAATCAAAGTCCTCATCGTCATCGAGAAGAGCAGGACTGAACATATTGATTGGTTCATACCACGAAGTGGAGGATGAAGTCGTGTCTCTATTTTTCCTCCTTTTGAGAATTCTAGAAGTCATGAATAAGTTAAAGAGAAAAGATAGAGATATACCTCAATGGAGATGGAAAAGTGGTGGAGACCGCCTTCCTAGAGCCCTTATATCCAAGAAATTAGGTTTTGGAGGCTTGGAGATAGGTTTACCAGAAGCTAGGGTTAGGGTTTTAGGGTTTGGATGCGGTATTCGGAAGGAAGATGAAAGTAGAATAGGGAAAGGGTGGCTGCTTGTTTGCTGCTGTAATAGAAAATGTCCCTACAGAGTTCGCTCGATCTCGGTCAGAACTCGGTTTAAGTTCAATCCGAGTTCGGCCACTCAAATTTTAGATCATTTTATGTGTAATGAATGAAAAAACATCTCAATAACTTTTAACTCTTTGGTTTAACTAATATTTATCACTTTGGATTAGCTGTAGGGGCCAGATCCCAACTAGCGGTAGTCTGAGGACTAGTACACTGTGTCGCTTCAGGCTGTGTATGCATGTATAACAGAAGGACTCTTTCGGCTTTGTACCCAAAATAATTTTAATTAATAAATTGCTGAATATCAAGTTTTAAGTATTTTTGTTAATTATAACACATTATGACTCTAAAAATTCACGTATGCCTAACTCTCGACGTAGATAATTGAAACGATCTTCAGATAATGGTTTTATCAAAGTGTCTTCTAGTTGATGGTTTGTGTCAATAAATTTTAAGCAGATATCCCCGTATTATTGGTAATCACGTAAAAAGTGGTGACGTAGTTCTATGTGTTTAGTGCGTGAATGACATATTGGGTTCTTAGTCAAGTTAATAGTGCTAGTGTTATCACCATAAATGGGAAACTTAGTGTAGTGAAGATTATAGTCTTCTAGAGTTTGCTTCATCCAAAAAATATGAGCACAACAACGTCCTACAGTGATGTACTCAGTCTCAGTTGTCGATAGCGCTACAGAGTTTTGCTTCTTGCTAAACTAAAAGACTAAGACTTTTCCTAGGAAATGGCACGTACTGCAGGTACTTTTATGGTCTACTTTGCATCCAGCAAAATCAACATCGGAGTAACCAATTAGGTCAAACGATGTGGTTTTGGGATACCATAAGCCGACTGTAGAAGTTCCTTTAAGGTATCGAAGGATACGCTTAATGGCGTATAGGTGTGATTCCTTAGGATTAACTTGATATTTTGCAAAGATGCAAACGCTAATGTTATATCAGGGCGGCTAGCAGTTAAGTAGAGTAAACTACCAATCATACCTTGATACTAACGCTGGTCGACTGGTTTGCCACTTTTATCAATATCAAGTCTTGTTGATGTAGCCATTAGCGTGCTGATAGGCTTTACGTTGTCGAAGTCAAACTTCTTTAGTAAATCCTTCCTGTACTTAGCTTTATTGATGAAGGTTCCCTGCGACTGCCGTTAGATCTGGAGTCCTAGGAAGTAGTTGAGCTCTCCCATCCTACTCATTTCAAACTCACTCTGCATACACTTAGCAAAATTTTGACAAAGTTTTTCATTAGTAGAACGAAAAATAATATCATCTACGTAAATTTGCACAAGTAAAATACTATCAACTGAAGATTTGATAAACAAGGTTGTATCAACTCTTTCTTTTGAAAATCCATTTTCAAGTAGGAAAGCACTTAGACTTTGATACCACGCGGTGCTTGTTTGAGACCATAAATTGCTTTTTTAACCTTGAAAACGTGATCGTGTTTTTGAAAATCTTCAAAACCTGGGGGTACTTGCTTCACAAAAATTCTTCCTTCAAAAATTCGTTTAAAAATACACTTTTTACGTCCATTTGAAAAAGTTTAAAATTGTGAAAACATGCAAATACATAAAATATATGAATGGACTCTAGTCTAGCAACAGAAGCATATGTCTCATCATAATCAATCCATTCTTCTTTATTATAACCTTGTGCAACTAGACGTGCTTTGTTGCGTAAAATATGTCCATTCTCACTTAGTTTATTTTGGAACACCCATTTAGTACCAATTATCGATTGACCAATAGGTTTAGGAACAAGTTCCCAAACTTGGTTTCTCTCAAATTGATTAAGTTTCTCTCACATAGCATCAATCCAAAACTCATCTGAAAAAGCATATGCTACTGACTTAGGTTTTACTTGAGAAATGAAAGCTGCATTTGCTGTTATATCTCTAGTAGAAGAACGCGTACCTACTCCTTTGGATACATCACCTTTTACCAGTGTCACTGGATGGTCTGGCATGAAATTTATCTTCTTTGGTAGATTCTCCAGATAATTTTTGTTGGTAGCAGTATCTTCAGGTGCTTTGGATTTGCTTTGTATATCTTCGTCATCACTGTCGCAAGATCTCTGACTATTAAGCTCATCAAAAGTAATATTAATAGATTCTTCAAAAATCATAGATCTTTTATTAAAAATTCTATATCCCTTACTCTTGGTAGCATACCCAAGAAACATCCCTTCGTCTGCCTTTGAGTCGAACTTACCCAAGTTGTCCTTGGTGTTCAGGATAAAACAGCGACAACCAAAAACTTTGGAATATGAAATGTTTGGAATCCTTCCAAACCATAATTCATAAGGGGTTTTCTTCGATATAGGTCGAATTAACACCATATTCAAAACATGAGAGGCTGTACTTACAGCTTCTGCACAAAAATACTTAGGAATATTATGTTGATTTAGCATGACTCTAGCCATATCACTTAGAGTACGATTCTTCCACTCCACAATACCATTCTGTTAAGGAGTTTTAGGACAAAAAAACTCGTGGTAATATCCACTATAATCTTAAAAAATTTTGAAATCAGCATTTACGAATTTGCCACCATGATCACTTCGGATTCGAGTAATCATGAAGCCTTTTTCATTTTGTACCTTTTTGTAAAATACTTGAAATTTAAAAATAGCATTACTTGTATTTGATAAAAAGAAAACCCAAGTAAATCGAGAGAAATCATCAACTATAACAAAAACATAGAGTTTACCGTCAAGACTAACGACTCTACTAGGACCAAATTAATCCATATGAATCAACTGCAAAGGTCTAGACGTGCTTACAGCATTGATGGATTTAAAGGATGACCTAGTTGCCTTGTTCTTTTCACAGTCTGAACATACCATATCTCTCTTGAAGGTAATTTATGGGAGTCCTTTTTTTAGTTTTTTAGTGCATAGCCTTGAGATAGTGTCCATATTTGCATGTCCTAGCCTCATGTGCCATAGCCAGCTTTCATCTTGATTGGCTACTAAGCACTTACATGCATTGTTATTACGATCTAGAAAGAAAACATAAATATTACCTTCCCTGATCCCTTCATATACGGGATTTCCAGTAGACATCTCACATATAGAATATTTGTCTTTCACAAAATTGATGTCATAACTATTATCTACCAAATAACTTTTGCTCAATAAGCTATGTTTCAATTTTGTGACTAGATAAACGTTTTTTATTTCTGGATAGGAAGACATACCAATAATGGCATTACCTATAATATCACCTATCAGATTGTTACCAAAGAAAACATATCTTTCTTTCTTCATCGATAGCGTAGCGAATAAAGATGTATCACATGTCGTGTGTCATGAACATCTGCTATCGAGTATCCACTTACTTTTAGCATAAGAAGGT
Organism: Iris pallida; assembly: GCA_029216955.1. Taxonomy (NCBI): domain Eukaryota; kingdom Viridiplantae; phylum Streptophyta; class Magnoliopsida; order Asparagales; family Iridaceae; genus Iris; species Iris pallida. The sequence continues at coordinate 9,776,921 of JANAVB010005796.1, forward strand.
TGAGGGTCCACCTACAAAATGAGTAGATGAATCCTTTTGTACCCATTTCTTCAAGGGGCCATTATGATTAGTCTTAGGAATCAAAGCAAGTAAATTTGTGTAAACAAGCTTTCTAGCTCTACAATACTGTAATATATGTACGTGTGTACCATAATATGTGCATGTAATTTTCAAAATTGTGTTCTTGGTTTCTGTGTTGACAAATTTCTTGTGTGTCTTTCTTGGAAACCTGTATGTGAAAGCATGATTGTCAGAAGCATGTTGCTTAGCTGCTTTTTTTGGTTTAGTCCTTTGTGGAGTATGCTTGGTATTAGAACTAAGCTTAGGCCGTATAACTGGGATGACCTTTTTGCCTAACTTGATCTCTATCTTTTTATAGATCGCAAAAGACTCCTCATTTTAGCAGTCATATTTACGACTTTGCTCAAAGTGTCTTTTCTTCTCTATGTCATAAAGTTCTTGCACCTTGACATAGTCTCTTTCTTTCTTCTCTATGGCGAGGATAGCCTCATGATAGTCCAGTATTTAGCTTGATGGAACTGGGGATTTCCAGGATCCTTAGTTTGGTGTGTGTATTGATCGATGGAAGTTTAGAAGATCTAAAACATGTTCTAACCCCTCATAGCGGAACTAGGGTTCACGAATTATACCTGCGATGGGAAGAAGAAGATAGTTTCCAGCAACGTCAAACAGTCAAGACCCCAAGCTCTTCTGCATGTATTCCTTCCTCAGGTTGGACGTCGTGTGGGCGACGATCTCCCAACCTTTTCTTCTCCTTGGCAGCCCTCCCTTTCTCTTCTTACGTGAATTACGAATTTTGAGAAAGGTTCTTATTTCTGATAGATATTTGACGGCCAAAGAATAGAGGATATATATAAGGCTACAGCAAGGACCAGGAGAAAAAATTAGGGTTAGGCTCGATCCACTAAAGAGCTATTATTGCACTACATTCCTAATCCCAAATTATGATTCTGGGCTCCTTTTATTTTATGCTCGTTTGGCTCCCCATGTTAAGATATCGAATGTACGTCGATCAAATTAAGTTACTAACAACTATATTAATCAACATCTTTTATCCTTAAGCAGTACCACTCAACATTATTTGTTATCTCGGATATAATCCACGTGCAGGGTTTACATGACAATGCTTATGATCTCCTTAAGGGGACATCATCAACCCGATGTATCGGGACATGGATTCCTTTTATAATCAACAGCCCATCATACATACAATGTTATTACCCAATTCATAAAGGTTGTTGACCCATAATGAATTTCACTCTTTTATGAGTCGAAGTAATGCACACTGCATATACATGTCTGTTATTAACTCCGAATTAAGAGCACAAGCATCCATAAAAATAGAGGTGTTTGCTTTCTTGCGTAGTCAGTATAAAGAGAACAAGCTCAAGTAGTCCTGTTCAATACACACAAAGTGTACTAGTATAAACCTATTCTCAAGATAGACTAATACCAAATTACACTAGAACCTTTCCAATGGATTGTCAAAGCCATCTAGGTTGTGAACTATTTATATATTCCATAGGAAACTGATAATATGATCTTCTGTGTGACACCACACACCATACTATCTATAATATAGAATATCAGACAATTGCATTAACACTTGCAACAAACACAATATGTAAACATTTGTCCATACGATTCTGATTCAAAAATTAAGGAAATAAAGTAAATACAAAAGTGATGCTTTTAGTACATATATAACCCTAACAATCTCCTACTTATACTCAAAGCATTGCTTTTCAGTATACTGTTACAAATCTCCCACTTATACTTAAAGCCATGCTGCTATATATATGACCCCCATTCCCTCAACATGACTATCAAAAGCCTTAGCTGGTAAGCTCTTTGTAAAGGGATTAGCTAGGTTGTCGGCTGATGCTATCTTGATCACAACAACTTTTCCTTTCTTTACGAAATCTCATATCAGGTGGTACTTGCGTCTAATGTGTTTACATGTCTTATGGGCTCGTGGTTCCTTTGAGTTTGTAACTGCACCACTATTATCACAATAAAGTGTAATAGACTTAGGCAAACTAGGTACCACATCCAAGTCCAACAGAAAGTTTATAAGCCAAACCGCTCCTTTGGCTGCCTCTGAGGCTGCCACATACTTGGCTTCCATGGTGGAATCAACAATAGATTTTTTCTTGATACTTCTCCACACAATGGCTCCACCTCCTAAAGTAAATACATAACCTAAGGTAGATTTCCTGGAATCCCTATCTGACTAAAAATCTGAGTCTGTATAACCCAAGAAAACTAAACTATATGCCTGGTAAACTAGCATATACTTTTTAGTCCTTTTAGGTACTTCAAAATATGCTTTACGGCAGTCCAGTGCTCTTGTCCAAGGTTAGACTAATATCTGCTGACCATGCCAGTGGCAAAGCAGATGTCTGGTCTCGTACATAGCATTGTATACATTAATCTTCCTAGTGCTGAAGCATAAGGAACTGCTTTTATGTTCTCTATCTCTTTAGGTATCCTCGGACACTGCTCCTTTGATAGAGCAATCCCATGCCTAAAAGGTAAGAAACCTTTTTTTAGAATTTTGCATGCTAAAACGAGTTAGTATAGTATCGATATAGGGAGCTTGGGAAAAGTCCAACATCCTTTTCTTGCGATCTCGTAGAACTTTGATCCTAAGGATGTGACCTACTTCTCCCAAGTCCTTCATATCAAACCGTTTGGATAACCATACCCTTACATCAGATAACACCTTCACATTGTTTTTAATAAGCAAGATGTCATCTACATAAGTACTAGGAATATTACCACATTTTCGTCATACTTTCTATATACACATGATTCATCCTGACATTGATCAGATCCACAAGATTTTATCACCTGATCAAAACATATGTTCCAATATCTGGAAGCTTGCCAAGTCCATAAATAGACTTCTTGAGCTTACAAACAAGATGTTGTTGGCCCTTTTCAATGAACCCGTCTGGTTGCTTCATATAGATATCTTCCTCGAGAATTCCATTAAGGAAAGCTGTCTTGACATCTATTTGCCAAATCTTATAATCGAGATGAGCTGCAATAGATGAAAGAATTCTGATAGACTTAAGCATGGCTACTGGCAAAAAGGTTTCCTCATAATCGATACCCTCTCGTTGAGAAAAACCTTTTACAATAAGCTGAGCTTTAAAGGTTTCAACTTTACCGTCTGATCCTCTTTTTCTTTTATAGACCCACTTGCATCCAATGGCTTTTACACCAACAGGTGGTTCTACAAGCTCCCAGACCTGATTGGAATCCATAGATTCTACTTCAGATATCATTGCTTTTTGCCAAGACTCTCCATCTTTATCTTGGAGTGCTTCGTTGTAGGTACAGGTATCATAATCTTGTTCCTCAAGGACGAAGTCTGATGACTCACCCAAGAACATATATCTATCAGGTTCTATTACAACCCTCCCACTACGACGATGCACTATAGGTTGTGGTGTAACATTTGTGATACGTTGTGCAGTTATTTGTGGTTCATCATCTTGTACTGTTGGTACTGAAGTACTTGGTGTCTCACCTCTCAATTCTTCAAGAAAAACTCTACTTGTGGGTTTATGGTTCATCATATTGTCTTCCTCTAAGAATCGGACATTAGTGCTAACAATGACCTTCTGATCCTTAGGACTATAAAATAAACCTCCTTTCGTTCCTCTTAGACAGCCTACAAACAAGCGTACTTCTGTACGAGATTCCAACTTATCTGCTTTCTCATTCAGCACATGTGCTAGACTACCCCAAATGCGAACATGTTTCAGACTAGGCTTCCGCCTAATCCACAACTCTGTGGGAGTAAGAGGTACTGACTTAGAAAGAACCAAGTTCAAAATATAAGCTGCAGTCGCTAAGGCATATCCCCAAAACGAATCTGGTAAATCTGAATAACTCATCATTGACCTAACCATCTCCATAAGAGTTCTATTCTTTCTTTCGGCTATACCATTCTGCTGGGGCGTTCCAGGTGCAGTCAATTGGGATGTAATTTCAGCCTCTGATAAATAATCCCTAAACTCTCCAAAGAGGTACTTGCCACCATGATATGATCGTAGTAACTTGATACATTTTTCATGATGTTTCTCCATTTTAGCCTTGTACTCTTTGAATTTCTCAAAGCACTCAGACTTATGGTGTATCAAATAAATGTATCCATTCCTTGAATAATCGCCAATAAATGTGACAAAATATTCAAAGCCACCGCTAGCCTGGATAGTCATAGGTCCACACAAATTATAATGAACCAATTCCAACACATCTTTGGCCCTATACTCCTTTGCCGTAAAAGGTCTTTTGGTCATTTTACCTTTCAAGCAGGATTCACAGACTGGTAGTACCTCCACTTCTAATGAACTCAAAGGTCCATCTTCAACCAGTCTTTGAATCCTTCTTAGGTTAATATGCCCCAATCACAAGTACCAAAGATATATTTGGTTCATACAAGAAGGTTTATTTCTCTTATTTAAGTTAGATGACATATTATTCATTTCCTTAAGTTGCATTATGGGCGAAATATGATTAATGACATACAGATTGTCAACTAATTCACCAGAATAGATAAAATGTTTATCCTTTCTAATAACAATATTGTCATTTAAATAAACTGAATATCCATCCTTAACTAACATAGAACTAGAAATTAAATTCTTTCTAAGTGAAGATGCATAAAGACAATCTTTCAATGTCAAAGACATACTGCTAAAGAGCTATTGTTGCGCTACCTTCCAAATCCCAAATTATAATTGTGGGCTCCTTTTATTATATGCTCGTTTGGCTCCCCATGTTAAGATATCGAATGTCCATCGATGAAATTAAGTTACTGACAACTATATTGATCGACATCTTTTATCCTTAATAGTACCACTCAACATTATTTGTCATGTCAGATATAATCCACTTGTAGGGTTTACATAATAATCCTTATGAGCTCCTTAACGGGACATCATCAACCCGATGTATCAGGACATAGATTCCTTTTATAATCAACAACCCATCATACATACAATTTTATTACCCAATTTATAGAGGTTGTTGACCCATAATGAATCTCACTCTTTTATGAGACAAAGTAATGCACACTGCATATACATGTCAGTTATTACATCCGAATTAAGAGCACAAGCATCCATAATAACTGAGGTGTTTGTTCACTTATGTAGTCAGTATAAAGAGAACAACCTCAAGTGGTCTTGTTCAATACACACAAAGTGTACTAGTGTAAACCTATAATCAAGATAGACTAATACCATATTACACTAAAACCTTTCCAATGGATTGTCCAAGTCCATCTAGGTTGTGAACTATTTATATATTCCATAGGGAAATGATAATATGATCTTCTATGTGACACCACACACCATATGATCTACAATATAGAATATCAGACACTTGCATTAACACTTGCAACAAATAGAATAAGCAAACATTTGCCCATATGATTCTCATTCAAAAATTAAGGAAATAAAGTTAATACAAAAGTGTTGCTTTTAGTATATATATATAACCCTATCATGGCTATCTCTTCCGTGTTAATGGTAGTAGATGTCTCTTTAATGTCTTCAATAATATTAGAAAGTCTAGCTACTTCGGTTGTGTATACGTTAATCTCTTTGCGAGATTGCTTGTACTTGTCCAACACATTTATGTGTTCTTCAAGTAGTTCGCTAAAGGCATTTTCTAATTCATTGAAAATAAAATCATCATATAGAGGGTTCTCAGATACCTTATCGAATGCCATCAGATAGACATTTGCACTACTGCTGGTTCTGTCCCCCTCCTTTGATTCACTGGCCTCACTTTTGTACCAGATGCTAGTGTTAGCATACTTTTGGTTGTAGCCTTTCTGCTCGATCTTGATCGATCATATGGAGTGCTCTTCTTGATTGTGAGCAGTCCTTTATATGTCGTGATTTCTTACATCCGAAGCAGATTATTTCTTCTTCGTTTCTTTCGTGGATGTCTTTCTTCTTTCGATTTGATCTTTCAAACTTCAAGAACTTTTTAAAAAATTTGAATACTAAGGCATGTTCATCACCATCGGAATCTTCTTCGTCAGAGTCATTGCATGAGACTTTTTTGGCTTGTACTTTGAAGGCAATTAATTTTTCTTTAGGAGTTGTTTCTTTAAATTCTTGCAAGCCTAGCTCATGGGTCATGGACATGCCCATCAGTGTCTCCAATATCATCGTGGTGAGGTCGTTTCCTTCTATGATCGCGGTAGCCTTTGGGCTCCAATTCTTTGTTAGAGCCCGTAGTACCTTTCTGATCTTCTCATGATTGTTGTAATCCTTACCAAAGAATTGTAAAGGATTAGTAATATCAAGGAAATGAGTGAATATCTGTGTAATTGACTCACCAGGTATCATCTTGAAGCACTCATATTCCTGTGTTAGTCCAATGGTTTTGGATTCCTTCAGTTGGGAAGTTCCTTCATGAGTTACCTCAAGAAGTCTCCAAGTTTTATTAGACGTCGTACAGGTTGATACATGATTAAACTCGATTTTGTCAATTGAATAGAATAGTGCATTGATGTCTCGTGCATCTAGACTAGCCTGTGGCTTTTCATGTTCCGTGTATTTGTCATGTGGCGTGTCTATTACTACACCATCGATTACTGTTCTAGGCGGTTTCTTGTAACCGTCTATAACTATCGACCAAAGATCAAAGTCCAGTGACTTTAGAAAGAAGCGCATTCGTGTTTTCTAGTAGATATAATTTGTTCCATAAAATAGTGGGGGCTATTTGTGGATTGCCCTTCACCATTGAATATCAATTTAACGGCTACCATAGATATATATATACTCTCTAGATGGTTATGTATATGTATAACCTATTTTGATACCAATTGTAGGACAGTTGAGCACCTCTAGAGGTGAATAGAGTGTGTGCATATGCAGCAAAGAATATCACTAACTAAAAATTATGCAGAACTATATACTATGGCAGGCAAATGACTGTAAATAAATTACGATAAGAGTCAAGAAGATCAAACTCAGCGACACAATGATATATACTAGTATTCCTCTGAGAGGACTAGTCCAGTCTCAAGTACTATTGCTCGATGTTAATCTACTATGTTACAAGCTAATTGAGAGCTTGTAGTCACTTACAATACCGTGCTTAGTAACGAGCGTACGACTGGCTCCAGAGGACGATTTTTGAAAACTGGAACATTTTCTGAATACAGCCTCCCTCTTCAACACCAAAACTCTAGATTAAAAAAAACTGTACTGGCTTTGGCTAAGAGTGGTATAGGCTTGATTTGAAAGCTTAGCTCGTAGAAAACTCTTAAAGGGATAGAGAAGAGAAAGTGAATGAGTGATTTGGAAATGGAAAAGTTTTTCTCTATTTATAGTATTTTTCTAGATCGAATTCGGACAGAGTTTGGGCTGAGTTCGTATGCAAAAATCTTACATTCAAACATTGGATGCAGATTTAGAGGGATTTTAAACTAAAAATCAAAACTGACTAGACCGAAATCGGACCGAACTCGGGCCAAGTTCTGTCCGAGTTCTGCCTAGATTAGGTCAGAATAGTTGGGCCAAAATCTACTGGGTTTTAGGCTTTTTAGAAGTGTAGACTTTTGGATTTTGTATGTGTGGATAGGTAGGCTATTTTGTTAGTGGCCTGAGTTAAACTTAGGCCAGTACCGATCTAGATCAACCTTACATATTTTTTCTAGACTCAATAAAAAAAATACAAAAAAAAGATAAAAAAGCTTGATCTCGATTCTAGTGTATTTGGTTCTTAATGACGATGCGATATTTGTACTTTCTAGTAGTAGGATGCAGATTCTTCAAACTTGAAACCTGTAAACCCATAGTTGTAGTATTTTTCGTATTGACCAAAGTTGACATTGATTATCAAAATCAGGTGTGATTATTAACTAATTGGACAACAATACAGACTGAAACAAGCCCCTTATGCTTGGTGTGACCATCGAAGCTCTTTTCTATTTGAAAAAGGTTTTTCAAAAGGCAAGGTTGATACAACACTTTTTACACAATCTTTAAATAATAATCTGTTATTAGTACAAATTTATGTCGATGACATTATTTTTTATTCTACTGATGAATCTCTTTGTCAAGATTTTTCTAAGTACATGTAGAGTGAGTTTGAGATAAGCATGATAGAGGAATTGAAGCTCTTCCTTGGCCTGCAAATCAAGCAAACCACAAATGGGACGTTCATTAATCAAGCCAAATACAGAAAGGATCTGCTAAAGAAGTTTGATCTAGAGTCAGCCAAACCACTTGGAACTCCGATGGCAACTTCAACTAAGCTTGACATAGATGAACAAGCCAAACCAGTCGAGACACGTAAGTATCGAGTTATGATCGGTAGTTTGTTGTATCTAACTAGTAATCGTCCAGATATAATGTTTAGTGTTTGCTTATGTGCATGATTCCAAGCTAACCCTGAGGAATCATGCTTGCGAGCTGTTAAGCGTATCTTCCGATACCTTAAGAGCACTTTTCTGTCAGCTTGTGGTATCCCAAAACTGCATCATTTGACCTAACCGGTTATTCAGATGCTGATTTTACTAGATGCAAAATGGGTAAAAAAAAAGTACTAGCGGAACGTGTCATTTCCTACGCAAATCTTTAGTCTCTTGGTTTACCAAGAAATAAAATTTTGTTGCATTATCAACTACTGAGGCGGAGTACATCGCTGCAGGACGTTGTTGTGCACAAATTTTGTGGATGAAGCAAACCTTAGAAGACTACAATTTGTATTATTCACATATTCCCATATTTTGTGACAACACTAGCACGATCAATTTGACTAAGAATCATGTATGTTACTCACGCACCAAGCATATTGAGATACGACATCACTTTTTTTAGAGATCATCAACAAAATAGAGACATTAATTTAGAGTATGTTGACACCGAACATCAACTTGCTGATATCTTTACTAAACCTTTTACAGAAGATAGATTCAACTACTTACGTCAATAATTAGGAATTTTAGATATCAATAATTTTAATTGATTTTATTTATTGAATTAATTTCAATATTTAGCAATTGTTTTAGAGACAAGCTTACAAACGATCTGTCTATCACCAAGGCAATTTTTGCTTAAGCGAAACAAAACTTAAGCATCATGTGTGGATCTCCACTGGCTGGGACAGTATCCCTACAACTAATATAAGGCAATCAATGTGTAACAGAATTAATTTGTTAAATAATTTTAATTATATTAATTGAGATTCGAAATTAATAATTTTTTGAATTAAATAGTTGAAAGGACTTGATAAATTGATAAGTTACAGTCGACCCAGTAGGCCCCACTTATCCTATTTATCACCCCTCTTCATCTTCTTCCTCTACTCCACGAATAGCAGCTCCGAACCCACCAAAACCTAAACCCTAGTTTAATTTTTTTTCCTCCCTATTTACTTGGTTTTTCGCTTCCAAACTTTGGATTCGGGATCTCAGGTTCATTCTCTACATCATACTCAATATTTGGAAGGTATAGTCTTTATTTTCCTTTCGTCTCCTATTTCAATTTCTAGAACTTTTTCTTTGCCATGGCTCCTAAGTTTATTAGAAAGAGAAAGAAAAGTGATAAAGGATCATCATCTTCAATTTTCTCTCCTGTCCAACTGGATGACGGATCATTTTACAGATTCTCATTCGCAAAGCTAGACCAATCCATAGAACAGTTTAGTAATTTTTATGACCGCACCGTCTGTGCCGACGCATTGATAAATTTTAATATTTTTTTGGACCATCTCAATGCTTCTCAATTGTTACAACTCAATGACTTAGTAGCAACTTCATTTCCTATCTAACTCAATGCTATTAGGTTATTTTACTGTAATTTAACATATGACTCTGGTGTTATTTCTTCCCATGTCGAAGGTATTGACATTAAATTTGATACAGACGATTTAGTAGCAATCCTTCACGTACCAAATGAAGGAGAAGCACTAACCGATCTCTCTAAATTTTATCTTTCCTCCTGATATGTCTTTGAACACGTTCAAAGATTCTATTTGCCATCGCGGAACTTATCCTGTCGGCAAACTTAAGGCCAAACACTTGAGTTTGTATCTCTACAACCTCCACAGGATCATCTTCTCTGATATTCTCCCAAAGCAGACTTCTACTGATGATATCACTGCACTTGAGTTATCTGCCATCTACCATATTCACTTTGGGATTACCTTTTCCTTCCCAAAGACTATGATTGAGATAATGGTATGTGCTCGTATGAACAAGAGAAATCTTGTTTATGCGATTTACTTGCCACTCGTCTTTTGGCACTTTGATATTGACCTAGATGAGTGCAACATCCTTGCGGAACTTGCACATCTTAGTACAGCTAGGAATTCTGAGATTACTGCTCCTCTTGTTGCTCCTGTTGCTCTACCTCCTACTCCAGCACCTACCACTGCAGCCACTAATTCTCCATCCACTGGTTATCTACCAACTATTGAGAGCCTCCACCATATGATGAGAGATCACATGCAGCTGATTCAGGCTCAGCATCAGGCTACTCTTGAGTGAGTTAGTGCTTTAGAGACTTGCTGGACTGAATGTTTGAGAGATTATGAGTACCGTGACGTCATTCTCACCCAGGCAATCTCTAACACACTAGCTGATCTTCGCTTTGGTTAGTCCCATCAGCATGGCGACCTTGGCTACTTTCCCAGAGACCTTAACTTTTTTGGCTATCGTGTTGAGGATCATGAAGTGCGCCAGTACTTCAATCCTACCGGTTCGTATGATTGGTTCATATCTTCCGGTGATCCTGCTCACACTTATGGTGGTGATGTGATGTTGTTGATCAGGACGTAGGCGAGGATTGATGATATCAAGATGTCATTATCTTAAGTCTAGATATTATGTTTAGCAGATTTTCTACCTATTGTCATCATGTCTTACAGTCTAAGAACATGTAGTATCAGTTTATGCATTTTCTTTCCAGTTGCTTGTATGGATTAAAACTCTTTCACTTTCATCTTTACTAACTGGTTATTCTCTTTGTGAAGGCTAGTAGTTGTTTATTTATCTCTTTTTGGCAATATGCACATATCATTTATTTCATAGTTTAGCTTAAATACAGCTGCTTGCATATAAATAATCTATGACATTTCTGTTTCGTTGTTGTTATCTCTTTTCTTCACATTTGTCTTTTCGTACGCATAAATTACGGGAGAGCATTTTGGTAAATGACAACTGGAGAGAAAATACAACACTTGTCAAGAGGAGAGGGTACAACTAAAACTTTGCTACAACTTTGAAGAATTTCTTTTGAATAAGATGTTATATCGGTTAAGGTTTGTCAATTATCAAAATGGATGAGATTGTTGGCTCATTGGTCATGTTCGAACCGATTTTAATAATTGAACAAGATGTTATATCGATCAAAGTTTGTCAATTACCAAAATGGAAGAGAAAATAGAAAGTGGATGAGTGATTAGAATGCAAATCTCTTCTCTATTTATAGGATTGCTAAAAACTGAGTTCTGGTCGAATTCAGATGCCAAACGTTCAAAAATTTGACAGTTGCAGCCAAGTTTGTAGGGAGAACAGGTCTACAAGGTTAACCAAATCAGGTACCCAAGTTCGGGCTGAACTCTATCCGAACTCTGGTCCTCTTTTAGGTCAAAATCCATGGTCTAAAACATGGTTTTGGGCTCTTTAGAACTGTTGGCCTTTTGGGACTGTTTTCCAAATATAGGTTTTTGGGTTTGTTTAAAAACAATGCATAGCTTTGAAAATAAGTTGGATAGTTTGAAAAATGTTTTTGGTTCAAGCCTATTTGCCAGTACGATGCGGTTTACATTGTTTTCTAAACTCAATAAAAATAGTAAAAAATACAATTGAGAAAAAAAATAAAGACAGATGCGACGACTGTGCAAATTTCGAACGGTAGCAGTACTGGTTGTCCTAGCCTGTTGCGAGTAGCCTTTATATCGAGTCCAAGTTTAGACGATTATCAAAATCGGTTCGACTATGACCAATGGTCCAACAATCTGTACTAAGTGGTTATTCTCTTTATGAAGGCTAGTAGTTGTTTATCTATCTCTTTTTGGCAATATACACATATCACAAATTTTATAGTTTAGCTTAAATACAGCTTCTTACATATAAATGCTCTGTAACATATCTGTTTTATTGTCGTTATCTCTTTTCTTCACATTTGTCTTTTTGTGCACGTAAATTACGGGGAAGCATTTTGGTAAATGACAACGGAAGAGAAAATACAATACTTGTCAAGAGAAGAGGGTACAAGTACAACTTTCCAGGATTTCTTTTGAACAAGATGTTATATCGATCAAGGTTTGTGAATTATCAAAATAAGGGAGATTATTGGACGATTGGTCATGGTCGAACCGATTTTGATAATCGTCTAAACTCGAATTTGATATAAAGGCTACTCACAACGGGCTACGACAACCAGTACTGCTACCGTTCGATATTTGTACAGTCATCACGTATGTCTTCATTTTCCATCTCAATTGTATTTTTTACTATTTTTATTGAGTCTAGAAAACATTATAAACCGCATCATACTGGCAAATAGGCTTGAACCAAAAACATTTTTCAAACTATCCAACTAGTTTTTAAAGCTACCCATTATTTTTAAACAAACCCAAAAACCCATGTTTGAAAAATAGTCCCAAAAGTCCAATAGTTCCAAAGAGCCCAAAACCATGTTTTAGACCGTAGATTCTGACCTAAACAGAAGACCAGAGTTCGAACAGAGTTCGGCCCGAACTCGGTACCTGATTTGGAACCTTGTAAACCTGTTCTTCCTGCATTCTCGACTGCATTGGTCAAATTTTTGAACGTTTGGCATCCGACTTCGGCCAAAACTCGGTTTTCAGCAATCCTATAAATAGAGCAAAGATTTTCATTCTAATCACTCATTCACTTTCTATATTCTATTCTCGTCTCTTAAGCTTTCTAAGCTATTCAAAGCTCTCATTTTCAAATCCCAAGCCTGTTTTACAATCTCTAGTCGACTTGCCAGTACGGTATGGTATAGAAGTTTCAGAGAGGTGTAATCAGAGGCTTGACCCAAAATTTTACACTTCACAACTAACGTCGGTCGAGCACTTCGGATTTAAAGCTCGGTGTTGTAAGAGAGACAAGCGCTCGATTTAAAGCTTGTGTTTCCAATAGTAGATTTCAAACTCGGAGCAAGAGTCCTCCGGCCTAGACTATTCCTCACAAAAGGGAAACCAGGATACATAGCTGTGTTTGCGTTTGCTCTTTGTCCCTCTTATTTACTGTATATATATATATAATGTGACATAGCCACTGCGACACGATAGTGATATAGAAGTGCTTAATTTTTTAATTGCTAATATTCTGCTACACACTCTATTCAACCCCTCTAGAGTATATACTACTGCATATCGATCCTACATATTATTTATAGTATCACGTCACCATGATGAAACAAAACTTTTATAAAATAAATTATAATTATTAATTCTGGAATAATAATTAAAATATTTATAAACAATATTTATCTATATTATTTACCCTAGAATACATTAGTAATTACTATATCAACTATTTGCACAATATGGCCAATTTGCCGATTCAATTGGAACCAAAAGTAATTCGATTTTTAGTAATTATTAATTCTAAAATAATTCAGACAAACAATGAAAAATAAGTTTTTGCAATGAAGGACATGAAATAACCATTTTAGAAAAGGGCTATAAATGTTTAAGTTCAAAAACAATATTAGTTTTAAGGATTTTTTATGTTCGATAACTTGTACGACAGAAACGAATTTTTAAAAATATGAAAAGCTCAACAAGATGACCAACAAGCATATTAGAATGATAGAATAAGATGTTAGGATCGTTACTAATATTTTATGAGGTTGAAAGGCTCCGCAAGTTGCCAAAATCACACTAGCACCAAATCAGTTCAGTCTGGACTAATGATCCTGCAATGACCGTCACAGACAAGCGGTAACCACATGGGTGGCCAATTGGAGATGGAAGTAGACACGTAGTGCTACGCATTTGAAGTAGTTTCAGATCAAAAAGATCAACAAAATAGGTAAGACCCATGTGCAAAGATGTTAAACATGCGTTCAAAATTTTTATTGTGGCTGGAAATAAGCTTCAAGTTCGACCTTCAAACGACCAAACGAGTAGGCAAGACTCCTCCAAGGCTTGATAGGGTTGAAGAGGGGTCTCTCAGGGTCGTCGTAGAGTTGGTGGCATGACAAATGGAGGTCAGGAGGTGGATGGGAAGGTAGTCGGCTGTAGGTGGGGCTGTCTGCCTAGGCTTGGGTTGGCACTCGGGTTTGAGGGGATTATTGGGAGGGTGGCGGCAGTTATGATGATATTGTTGGCCCATTGGTCATGTTCGAACTGGATTTTAATAATTGATCTAACCCTGTCTCGATATAAGGGCTACTTGGACGAACTTCTAGAACTGCTAGAACTGCTACGGCTATCGTTCAAGACTTGAAGTCGTGTTTGTCATTGCATCTGTATTTTTATTTATTTAATGTATTTTTTATATTTTATTGAGTCTAGAAAATACAATGTACACCGAGTCGTACTGGAAAATAGGCTACCAAAAACGTTTTCAAAAATACCTATATCTTTTGAAAACAAAGCCCAAAACCAAAAGCCCTAACTACCTGAACATTCGAAAGCCCAAAACCTGAGTTTCAAAACCCATATTCACCAATTCTGACCTAGCAGAATTCACCACAAATTTTCCCTGTATTCGGCTAGTGGGACGTTGCTTTTTAAACTTAGTCTTCCCGCAGTTACACATGCAACGACTATATGTCGATATCCTCTCATAGAATTCTGTCCGATTTTGTCCGAATTCTTCCTTTGGATATCCTATAAATAGAGAAGAATTTCTTCCATTTCAACACTTCAATTCACTTTCTCATCTCTTTTCTCTAAGCTTACTATGTTCTTTCACAGCCTTCTAAGATTTTATTTTCAAATCCCAAGCCAGTTACAATCCTCTAGTCAATTTGCTAGTACGGTATGATCTAGAAGTTCAGAGTGATTGTAATCAAGAGGCTTGACAAAAAGTAAAATACTTCACAATTGAAGTTGGTCAAGTGCTTCGGATTAAAGCTCGCATCTGTAGAAGTCGCAAGGACTTCATATGAAAACTTGCGGTTTTCTATAGTGGATTTCAACCGGGAGCTAGAGTTCTCTCGACTGGATTAGTCCTCACAAGAGGGAGACCAGTATACACCATCATGTTTGCGTTTGCTCTCTGCTCTTTATCTTTTTATTTTCATATATGTAATATATTTCTATGATCTTACTGCTAACATTTTTCTAATAGTTAATATTTTGTTGTCTACTTTATTCACTCCCCTCTAGAGTATATGGCTTTACGTTTCGTTCCTACAATTGGTATTAGAGCTGGTTATACAATTAAAGTGAGGTAACATCATTATTATTTTCTTTAATATAACTGTTGTTACATAAGATCACTATATCACATATGGCAACTGTAAAATTCACAAGTGAAGGCCAAGCCACAAAAAGACCCCCATTGTTGATGGTACTAACTACACTTACTGGAAAACACGTATGAGTTTCTTCTTGAAATCTCTAGATTTTGACCTATGGTCCATTATAGTTGATGGATATAAAAAGCCTCTTTGTGTTCTTATTGACGGAGAATTGGTTGAAAAAGCACATGACAAGTATACTGACTCTGAAATGAAAGAGGCCAGTCTTGACGCACGTGCTATTAATGCTTAATTTTGTGCTTTAGACAGGACTAAATTCAACAGAGTGTCTACATGTACTACATCCAAATAAGTGTGGAAACTTCTCGAAGTTACACATGAAGGCACAACGCAAGTCAAGGAATCTAAGATCAGTAGACTTACTCAAGAGTATGAGGCGTTCAACATGAAGCCAAACGAATTCGTTACACAGATGTTCACAAGATTTCTAGATATTGTAAATCCTTTGTCCTCCTTAGACAAGGAATACAATAATCATGAGAAGATTCGCAAGCAGTTGCGAGCTCTCACAAAGAACTAGATTCCAAAGGCTACATCAATTATTGAAGGAAACAACCTCACTACCATGTCTCTTGAAACGCTCATGGAAAAGCTACTCACTCACGAGAAGGAACTTCAAGACTTTGAAGACGCTGCACCAAAGGAGAAATCAATCGCCATCAAACCTCAACACCGAAGAAATATCGAAGAAGATTCTGACGACATTGATTCCAATACTGAGGATCAAGCACTTCTAGTGAAGAAGTTCAAGAACTTCATGAGATTCAACCGAAGAATAAAGGAACGCAATAGCAACAATAGAAACAATAAAGAAGATCCAATCTCCTACGGTTTCAAGAAGAAAGGACACATCAAGAAGTACTATTCGACAATATCATCATCAACCAAAAAGGACAATAAATATGAAAATAGTTACTTGAAGAAATCTACTTCTAGAAGATACACCAACACCAGCATATGGCATGAAAGTGAAGCTAGCGACTCAGAAGATGAATCACCGGATGACGCTACAAATGTATGCTTAATAGCATATGATCAGGTAAACTCAAACCCTCTATTTGATACATATGATTATTTTACCTTTAAACAATTAGGTGAAGCCTTTAGTGACCACAGAAAGCTGCTTAGCAAGTACCAAAACTCTGAGAAGGAACTCAAAGAGTAAAAGGGTAAAATAGGAAGACTTATCGGCTTACTAGCTGAGGTTAGAAATAATGTAAACCCTAGTGAGAATGGTGAGCTTTCTTCTGTCAAGTTTCAACTACACGAGTCTACACGATTATCCGAAGAAAAAGACAAGATTATTGCTTAACTTAAGGAAGACTTACTCAAAGAGAAGAAGAGCCATCAATGTGCACTATTCAGAAATGATGCACTCACAGCTGACTACAACACACTTTATGATACCTCCAAAAAGTTGGAAATTAGGCAAAAAAATAGCCTGAAGTTGCTGCTTCCTACCCTAACATGTGTCAATTACCGAAATATCGAAAGACGGTCAAATCCAATATTGTCAGACCAAACACAGCCAAACCTTTGCCCAAGAAGACTAACCGACATGCATTCTACTACAAGTATCCAACTAGAAAATCAATACCTACCAATCACGCACATCACACTGCACCTAACACTCATCATGCTAGATGTTACTATTGTGGCATCATTGGTCATATCGATCCTGCATGTAGAGTAACAAAGTTAGTTGATTTGAATATATGTGCATGGATACAAAAGACTAACATATCCGGACCCTACAAGAAATGGGTACCAAAAGTTTCATCTGTAAACTTTTTTGTAGGTGGAACACCCTACTCATGCTAGAAGCAAGTGGATCCTTGATAGCGGTTGCTCACAGCACATGCCCGGTGATGCTTCTCTATTCACAATACTGTCGAAGAAGAAAGAAGGATATATCTCCTTCGGTAATAACTTTAAAGGGTATATAGTAGGTAACAGCAACGTTTGTAAGGCTCGCTACCCTGTGATTAAATGTTTGTTTAGAAACTGAGTTAAAACATAACCTACTCAGCATAAGCCATTTAGCTGACCATGGTTATGGTATTAACTTTTTCAAAGACAAATGTACTATAGTTGATAGCTCAACTGGTAGTACTATCTTTGAAGATATTAGGGAAGACAATATATATGTTTTCTATTTGGTGGAAGATGCTAACAAAGCAGGTAGATGCTTACTAGCCAAGAATGATGAGAGTCAACTATGTAATATGAGACTCGGTCATGCAAACATGTACACAATATCAAGATTATCTACGAAAAAAACTGGTACGAGGCTTACCGGACATTATTTTTAAGAAGGATACGATATGTAGCGAATGTGAAAAGAACAAAACTACATGATCCACTTTTAAGTCAAAAAAGTAAGTACCACTAGTCCTCTATAATTACTGTATATGAATTATTTGGGCCTAGTAGAATGGCTAGCCTAGGTGGTAAGTAATATGCATTTGTAATAGTAGATGAGTTCTCTAGATACACGTGGGTATACTTTCTCACACGCAAGAACGATGCACTATCTGAATTTATCTTGCAAGAAAGTCCAAAATAAGAAAAGATTCATGATCACTCGTATTCGAAGTTATCATGACGACAAATTCGAGAATGCAGAGTTTGAGCAATTCTATAACACACATAGATATTTGTACGAGTTCTCCTGCCTTATGACTCCACAACAAAATGGAGTTATGAAACATAAGAACAGAACTCTATCTAAAATGGCTAGAGTAATGTTAAACCAGTTTAGTCTACCCAAATATTTTTCGGCAGAAGCTGTCAATACAGCTTGTTATGTTCTCAATCGGGATATAATTCGACCTAAATCGAAGAAGACTCCCTGTGAGTTATGGTTTGATAGAACACGCACAGTTTTTTATTTCAAAATCTTTGGTTGTAAATGTTTTATTCTTAATACTAAAGACAATATGGGTAAATCTAACGAAAAGGCCGATGAAGATATCTTTTTAGGTTATGCGACTAAAAGCAAAGGGTACTGAGTCGTCAATAAAAGAACAATAATTATCGAAGAATTAATGATCGTCACCTTCAACAAACAAAATCAACAGTCGATCGACGATGATGATGAGGACATCAGTACACCAAGCAAGGCACCTACAGAACCAGAAACTGGAACCAGCTACCTTGAGAGTCTGCCAAAAAGAATAAAGTTTATGGATGACCATCCCAAGGACTTGGTAATAGGTGAGATCACCAAGGGTGTAAGTAGTCGTTCCTCTACCAGAGATATAGTTTCTTGTGTTGCATTTATTTCATAGCTAAAACCTAAGACTATTGATGAAGCATGTAGTGATCATTATTGGTTAGATGCTATGTAAGAGGAATTAAATGAATTTGAACGGAATCAAGTTTGGGAACTTGTTCCCAAGCCCATTAATCGTTCGGTCATTGGCACCCGTTGGGTATTCTGTAATAAATTAAATGAGAATGGTTTAGTCACTCGTAACAAGGCTCGACTCATAGCTCAAGGATACAACCAAGAGAAAGGTATCGACTACGATGAGACCTATGCCCCAGTTGCGAGATTAGAATCAGTTCGTATGTTATGTGCATTTGCATGTTTTTATAATTTTAAACTTTTTCAAATGGATGTAAAGAGCACATTTCTTAACCGTTTTATAAAAGAAGAAGTTTATGCAGCTCAACCTCCAAGTTTTACTGATTTCAAAAATCTTGATTATGTATTCAAGTTGAAGAAAGCCTTATATGGTTTGAAACAAGCCCCTCGTGCTTGGTACGACCGTCTAAGCACTTTTCTACTTGATAATAGTTTTTTAAAAGGCAAGGTTGACACTACACATTTTATAAAGTCTCTTAATGGTAATTTACTTTTAATTCAAATTTATGTTGATGATATTATCTTTGTATCTACTGATGAATCTCTCTATCAAGAATTTTTTAAGTGTATACAGAATGAGTTTAAGATGAGTATGATGGAAGAACTCAAATTCTTCCTTGGATTGCAAATCAAACAAACCAACAATGGAACATTCATCAATCAAGTCAAGTACATAAAATATTTGCTAAAGAAGTTCGATCTGGAATCCGTCAAACCTCTTGGCACTCCAATGGCAACTTCAACCAAGCTCGATGAAAATAGACAAAGCAAACCTGTCGACATAAGTATCAAGGTATGATTGGTAGTTTACTTTATTTAACTGCTAGTCGTCCTGATATAATGTTTAGTGTTTGCTTGTGTACAAGATTTCAAGCTAATCCTAAGGAATCACACTTGTGTGCAGTTAAGTGTATCTTCCGATTCCTTAAATGCACTTCTTCTGTTGGCTTATGGTATCCCAAAACTATGTCCTTTGACCTAACCGGTTACTGGGATGTTGATTTTGTTGGATGCAAAGTGGACTAAAAAAGTACTAGCGATACGTGTGTCACGACCCGCACCAGTGTATGGGCATGAAAAGTGGGTACGCCCAGCCTATGCCACAGTATCGACAGTAAAACGTTGTTCTAGGTCACTATCACAAACTGAATACAATATGATATACTCTCCGAACGGATGACAAATCACATGACGTACAACTCAATCACAATCTAGGGATGGAAATAGCATGATATGATAGATAGGAAATCACTAAAGAGAAACACAAACAGAAGAAAATAAGTCTAAGTGTCTAAACGAAACAACATCTCAACATCCAAATAGTACAAACTCAGAAGTGAATACAATATCATAAGGAAATAAGATAAAGCCTAGCTAATCTAGCCTAAGCAATAGGGATGATGTCCTCAGCTAGAACTGGATCCTTCTGTGGGTCCAACCCACAAGTGTCGTCTAGATGGGCTCCATAATAGGTTGGGCAGAAGTCCTCAGTATCATTTGTAATATTTTCAACATATCTAGTCAGGACAGGAGCGAATACATAACACTGAAATAGGATCATATCATGATAGAATATATATAACAAACAGTAGAGTAAACTATAATGAAAACTGTAAGACATGTACAAGAACAGTATAAAATAAACAATCTAAGTACAAGAGACAGTTTGTATATGAAATAAGAACTATAAGTAATATAAGTGATTAGAGCACAAGATGGCTATGTAAACAGGCTGGAATATACACTAAAACGGGACTCCATTATACGTGAGAGCATAATGGACATACACAATATTTGCACAATATAGGATTTGATCACATAACAATTTCCTACTCACCCTCCCCAACCAATACACAAGGATCCAGTCAAGTTACGTTACCTGTATAATAGTTTTATCCATGAAGCTCATGTGATCATGAGAGTACAAGATTGCACAAGAGTATACATGAATAGGGGTGCACAAGAAATACAATATGTTCGTGAAAAGCACATGATAATATGTATTTGATGTACCTGAGGGGGATAACATCGCAAGACAAGATCTATAGGGTATTAGTCCGTGATAACAATCGTGACAGCATCAAGTAATTTATCTAAAGTATGAATATAAGTTCTAGTAAGTATAAAAATGATCAGAGCATGTACTCGCCTGAGATCCTGAATGACTGTGAAAATAGATGTCTGAACTGAGGTATTTGAGTCCTAAATAGAGCACACAGGTTATGATGTATACAAGAAGGTAATATTTGAAGTTTATAATGCATTCTACATGATTCTAGATCATTCTAGGTCAAAGTCAACTCTTGGTCAATTCTGGTCAACAATCTTGTCAAACTAGGTCGAACTCAGGTTAACTAGTCTAAGGTTTAGTCAACACTAGTCTATAAGTCATTTTAAGCCTATCTAGTCCATTTCTAGGTCATTCTATATGTTACCTCACAATCTAGGTTACCTTAGGGTACCAAGGTATACATAGTCTAGTCTAATAGCCTATAGGTATACACACCACAAATATATACACTATATACCACATAGTTTATATATATCTATATACATATATACATATATATATATATATATATATATATATATATATATATATATATATATATATATATATATATATATATATATACACAAAGAAAAAGGTATGTAAAAATATATGAAGAAGTGTGTAAGTATAAAGGGGTTAACAAGAAGGGGGTTACATACATAATATAAAGATACAAACATATATCTAAGTATAGATACATACATAATATATATTCATAACCATCTATAGACATTTTTTTATAGACATTATATAAAATATATATATATATATATATATATATATATATATATATATATATATATATATATATATATATATATATAATATATAAAGAGGGAAAGGGTAGTAAAGAATGTGTGTGTGTGTATGTGTGTAAACAATAGGGTGTGACAGGTTAGTTTAACATTTCAGTCAAGTGTCTCAGTTTAACATGTCAAGCATCACATATTAGTTTAACATTAACCCCAGAGTACCATACCCACATTTCAGTTATCAACCTATTCTCAGTTATAACTATCAAACCCCAAGTTTCACTTACATAACTAAATATCAGTTTAAATCTCAGTTCTATTTAATGTGTCAATTTTAGTGTACAGTGTATAGGTGAATCTCATATTTACACAAGTATGTGTGTATTCACAGTATTAACATTTTGCTCAGTTTTCTGTTAATCACCCAATAACCCATGTCACAGTTTTATCATGCATATTATCAAAACTAACTTAATTCTAAATCATATATAATTTTCAGAACCCAATCAAATCTCAGTTTTTTAAATCCAACCCACAGTATACTTCAAACCCACATTCTCAGGTGCAATCGTGTATTAGTGTACTCATCTTTTTAAGGTATCAGTAAACATATCAAACCCTATCCTCAAATCCTAATTCTCAGTTTTACATATTAAACCCAACATCAGTTCAATCTCAGTTTATAAAATCTGTTAAACCCAAAACAAAATATTGCAGAGGTATACATACATGTGTACGTGTCAAAGGGGTGTCCATGTGTCCACAAAATTGGACACGGGGTCTTCAAACATGAAAATATCATGTATCAGAACTGCCTAGCACAGACAGGCTCATGCAGCCATGTCGAGCTGTGTCAGACACGACACACTACACATGACACCTCGTGCACGTGCACATGTGTCAATAGGGTATAGGGCTAGGTATACATCTCCCTGACACGTGTCCAAGTCGTGTCAGGATGTGACACGAAGCCCGTGTCAGTGAGTGTATATGTGCATGTGTACGTGTGTGTATAACCAGTGTGAGTCGAAATACGTGTCCGATACGACACAAAGTCGCGTGAGACTTGGGGAGTGACCTGTCAGTGACTGCCCCAAGGTGTCCACCAAAAATGGTGTCACCACGTGGCGTGTCCGACGAGAACGGACATGACAGCAGCAGGGGAGCACAGTATTCCCCTGTGTAGTGTCCAGCACGTGTCCTCGTGTCCATTTTGCATACGAAAACCTAAACATAATCAACTCAGAGTTAAAATATTAACCTACTCATCTAGGGCTACACATATATGTAATTAGTTTTGAAAATTACTAAAATAATGTCCTATGTGACATTTTATCGAACACTTTGAACAATACTCCGACACGCCTCCGATACGCGTATCAAAAGGACAGCAATTCCTACCAAACTTGGTCTATAAGGGTCTGGTACCTAGATGTACGCATCTATGAAGAAAAATTAGGGTTTTAATGGGTTTAAAGGGGTTTACCTATTGAGAGTTGGAATCTCAATGTAAGGAGCCTAGAAATGATGTCTTCCTCAATTTGCTATGGTCCCAAAACCTCTAAACCTTGCTAGCTAGCCACCAATGTCTTCCTCTACACTAGAATAGTGTGTTGCAATTGATTTAGCTCAATTTGGAGTTGATTTGGATAAATGGGAAGAAAATGGGGAAGAACACAAATTAGGTTTAATGTTGGAATGAAAAGAGGCAAGAACCTAACAAGTGTTGATATATATAGGGGGGACTCCTTGGCTGGCCATAGAGTGCTAGGCTAGGGTTTGGGGTAGATATTTATGCTAGGAGGGCTTCAACAAGTTCAATTCAAGGCTTTCTAGGTAAAGGTCCATGTAATTTAGGTTTTGTCACGACCCGTACCCAGTGTAGGGGAACGAGAAGTGGGTACGTCCAGCCTACGCCGCAGTGTCGGCGGTAGAACACTGTCCTAGGTCACATACATCTAACAGTTATAAGGTACATGTACAGTTATACTCTTTGAATGGAGGAATAATATAAAGTACAACTCAATCACAGCTAAGGTAGAAAGTACGATAAAATAGA
>JANAVB010005796.1:9805684-9890684 GCA_029216955.1 Iris pallida
GATCAGCCACATACCGTCTCAACTGTGATACGTGGAATACGTTGTGGACACCCACTAGTACAGGTGGCAAGTCTAGCCTGTATGCCACGTCACCGACTCTCCCATTGATCACGAAAGGTCCGATGAAGCACGGGCTAAGCTTTCCACCTCCACCAAAACGTATGGTACCACGAGTCGAAGATATCCTCAAAAAAAACATGTCTCCGACCTAAACACTAACAAGGTCTCAAGTTACAAAATAATCAAATATGATCAAACAAACACAAACAAACAAACTATTTCTAATCCTATCTCTAATCTGTACATCAAACTCCAAAGACCTCCGGTGGCTATCGGCCCAATGCCGATGTATGTCCTGCGCCACGCGAAGTC
This sequence comes from Iris pallida, assembly GCA_029216955.1. Classification (NCBI taxonomy): domain Eukaryota; kingdom Viridiplantae; phylum Streptophyta; class Magnoliopsida; order Asparagales; family Iridaceae; genus Iris; species Iris pallida. Next base: position 9,806,057 of record JANAVB010005796.1, read on the forward strand.
TGTCCCTGATGAGCTTCACCTTCTCGGCTGCGTCAACAACCATCTCAGGTCCCAATAAAGCTCGCTCTCTAACATCATCCCAAGATAAGGGTGTACAACACCTACGCCCATACAGTGCCTCGAAGGGTGACATCTCAATGCTAGCCTGAAAACTGTTGTTGTAAGCAAACTCCACCAAGTGCAGGTGATCCTCCCAGGATCCTCCGAAATCTAAGACGTACGTCCGCAGCAGGTCCTCGAGCGTCTGAATAGTCCTCTCTGACTGTCCGTCCGTCTGAGGGTGGTATGCAGTACTAAACTTGAGCTGAGTGCCCAAGCTAGTCTGCGGACTCCGCCAGAAATGGAAAGTAAAGCGACTATCTCGATCAGAGACAATGCTGACCAGAACTCCATGAATCCTGACAATCTGCCGCATGTATATCTCTGTAAGCCTCTCAGTAGACGTACCCACTTTAAATGGCAAAAAGTGGGCCGATTTTGTCAACCTGTCTACGATGACCCAAATCGCGTCTTTCTCTCCTGGTGTACGCGGCGATCCAGAAACAAAATCCATCGTAATATGCTCCTACTTCCACTCTGGAATGGGTAATGGCTGCAACAAACCTCCTGGCCTCTGCCTCTCTGCCTTGACCTGCTGACAGACCAAACACCTGGCTACGAAGTGTGCTACCTTCCGCTTCATCCCATACCACCAGACGTGCTCCCTCAGGTCCCTGTATATCTTGTTGGCACCAGGATGTATAGAGTACTGAGATCGGTGGGCCTCATGCATGACCTGCTCCCTGAGCTCTCCACTGGGCACACACAGCTTGGAACCGTGCCTCAAAGCGCCATCCTCTACAAGAGTAAACTCATCATCCACCAGCCCTGCTCGAACCTGCTCTCGGATACACCGCATAGCAATATCCTCGAACTGCGTCGACTTGATCCTCTCCATCAAGTCTGACTGAATCTGATGGCCCCATATATGCATCTGAATTCCTGGCACAATCACCTCAATCCCCAGGCTTAGCAAATCTTCTAGCAAGTGATGATCCATAGTCAAACACATGGATGTCGGATACCTACTCAAGGTATCGGCAACCACGTTGACCTTTTCTGGGTGATACTGTAGTAAAATGTCGAAGTCCTTCATCAACTCCAACCACCTGCGCTGCCTCATGTTGAGCTCCTTCTATGTAAATACATACTTCAAGCTCTTATGATCTGTGAAGATCTCCACCCTCTCTCCATATAAGTAGTATTTTCACAACTTCAAAGCAAAAACCACTGCTGCCAACTCCAAGTCGTAGGTAGGGTAGTTCTTCTTATGGGGACGTAACTGCCTGGAAGCATAGGAAATCACTTTCCCATGCTGCTGCAAGACACAACCCAAACCCTTCCATGAGGTGTCACTGTAGATAGTGAACCCTCTTGATCCTGATGGCAATGTCAGAATCGGAGCTGTCGTCAGCCGCTTCTTCAACTCATCAAAAGCGACCTGACACTCCTCTGACCAAACAAACTCTGCATCCTTTCGGGCCAGCCTAGTCAACGGCTCAGCAATCCAGGAGAAATCCTACACGAACCTCCTGTAACAGCATGCCAGTCCCAAGAAGCTCCCGATCTCTGCTACTGAACTCGGTGCCTGATGGAACTGGGGATTCCCAGGACCCTTCCTTTGGTGTGCATATTGATCGATAGAAAGTTAAACAAATCTAATACGTGTTCTAACCCTTCATAGGCGAAAACTTGGGTTCACGAATTATACCTGCGGCAAAAAGGAGACAAGTAATTCCTGGCAATCTCGAGCGGACGACCCTAAGATCTTCTGTACGTATTCCTTCCTCGAGTTGGACGTCGTGTGGACGACGATCTCCCAACCTTTTTTTCTCCTTGGCAGCCCTCTCTTTCTCTCCTTACGTGAATCACAAATTTAGAGAAAATTTTAGATTTCTGATCAGTAATCTGGCGGCCAGAGAATAGAGGATATATATAGGCTACGGCAGGGACTGTCACGCCCCGCTCCCGTAGGAGCGATCGTCCTCGCTAATGCGTGATGCCGCACGAGCCTAGATTGCGCTCGTGCAAGGCAGTTTCATAACGGCCGATTACATCGGCGGCGACGGGGTCGTCGCACAGAAGTCCCAAGCAGAAACATTGAACATTGCAGCGGAAATTTAAAGGCAAACACAAGTTATTCAAAAGAAACTCTTTATTGATATTGAATGCAAGATTATATTTGTGGGCGCAAGGCCAAATTACAAGTCTCTCGTGCTCACTTTTCTCTCATTTACAAGTCACTCTGCTCTCTCTCATCTCTCGATTTCAATGCTTGAGCCAGCAGAAGCTTCGGAAGGCGATGTCCATACATTATGTCCTGTATAAGTCTTCAATCCACACGGCCGCACGCTTCGAATCGCCAAGGAACTCCGTGCCTCGACGCATCCAAGCGAGCTTCGCACCACGAGCTTCTACCTGTTCCTGCACATGAATACTGTGTGGGTGTCAGTACTCAATTGTACTGGCGGAGTGAGCTTCTCGCTCACCCATACATAACTGACACGTTTTATTTACTTTGTGCAGCTTAAACCCTTTCAATTGTCTTTCTAGTCTTGCCTTAGGATGCATTTTAAACAAGACGTCTCGGTCTATACTTAGCGATGCAATGACAAGGTCGTGCAACGACGGGGTCGTGCTATAATGCCAACGTGTGTTTCGATCGAGGCAATGCCTCATTACTCAAGTACTTAACCGAACTACAACTCGGGACGGCAGGGTCGTGTCACATTCTATTCGCGACTTAGACTTATTCAAGACAATGCTATGCCGAGGAGCAACTTACGCGAACTCGGCCGTGCCAAGACCTTTGTTTAAACTCAAGCGCCTCTAGACCAATTCTCGTACCAACGATTCAAGTGCCAAGGACGGCAATGGGATGACTCGTGCAGGCCGTGCCTCTAGACCTTGCTTAGACTTGTCCGTGCATCAAGATGAGGCCGTGCCTCGCAAGTTATCAAGACTTATCGTGCTACCGCCTTGCGGCCTTTCTGTTAGACCCATTTGCTAACTTAGACAAGACTTGTGGACCATAGTCTCACTTTCATAAACATCTCGACGCCGTCTATCGTGCCAAGCATGGTGCCTATACTGCAGCCCAATCTTAGGCCCAGACATTGTGTTCCCGACTAGACAAGCATTCAAGTTCTAGACTCAATCCAAAGGCAAACACACGGTGTGCCGCTATCTGCCGATACATCTATATGAGGAGGTCACTAGCAATGTCAAGCTATCTTGGACTGGCTCGTGGGATATCAGTCTGTACCTACACGGGTAGCTAGCCCGGTGGGGCCGAACTCTCCCATGCGGTCATCCAATGTCAAGCTATCTAGGACTGGCTCGTGGGATATCGGCCTGTACCTACACGGGTTGCTAGCTCGGTGGTGCCGAACTCTCCCATGCGGTCATCCAGCATCCTACTTTGAGCCACTCTCGCTTCCCCCGGGCCGAATGATCCCGGCGCCCCGGTGATCACTCGAGAAGACTACACCTTGTCGACAAGTTGTCCAATGACCATGCAAGACTCAACTCGATCTATCGAATCCTTCCTTAACATGACCATGCATTCCATCTTTCTATCGAGACTCCCAAGCCGCGGGACCGATCTCGTGTGCGGGACTTATTAAGACGCTGCGAGACTCCCAAGCTGCGGGACCGATCTCGTGTGCGGGACTTATTAAGACGCTGCGAGACTCCCAAGTAGCGGGACCGATCTCGGCGACAACCAGTCGCGTGGACTTTCTTTGTTCGTGGCAAGCTTTTTACTAGACCGGCCGTAACTCGTACCTTAGACATGCCTGGTTCTATAGGCGATGCTAACGCTCAAGTCATATACTTATACGGCGAGCCTTGTTCTCAAGGGACTACGCGACTTGACAACTGCAGATAGAGTGGAACAGTGCTAGAATTGGCTTCGATAGCCCAACGCAACACTTGTCTTAACTTATTCGGGCAACGACTCGACGAGCAAAGGCTACGCCGAGCAACGCATCGAGGGAACGTGCTAGGCACGGGGTCGACTAGAACAACCAACTCTTGGGTGCCTAGACTTAAGCCAACAAGCCGTGCAAGATGACTTAACTTGCGGGACGGGCGAAGGCTATGCCAAGCCTTGCGGGACAGGACCGTGCATGCTATGTTAAGCATTCATGCGGGCGACGCCTATGACTTAGGCTTATTCGAGTGTCGAGACAAAACGATGGGACCGTGCATGCTTTGTTAAGCATTCACGCAGGAGTTCCCTCGACCGAGCGAGCCATCGAGTAGCCGTTGCAAGGCTAAGGTCCAACGCCATCGGCGTTTCGATTCCTTCGATTGACTTTGCGGTACGGGGCACTACAACATACACCACTCAGAACAAGTCTCGTCCTCGAGACTTTCCTGAAGGCAAGCCATCCTACCATTTCTATGGCCAAGACTTAATCGCACCCACTCCGCCTACGCGTTTTCTCGATTCCGAGCCACGCTCGCATGACTATCAATCTTTCCGTTAACATGATTTTAAGATCTCGACACTCTCGTTCCCCAAGTCGTACTTGAACTCAACGTATCACTTGGTTGGGTCGTGCACGTATTCCAGGCATCCCTAAAATACATGCATTCAGCCAAGCCGCATGATAGAGAATTCGTCATTCTCACTCGAGTCGTATCGTGCACATATCCAGGCGTCCCTGAAATATATGCATGTCAGCCGAGTCTCGTGAGCAGGGTTTCCTATATTCGTGATTCACGCTATCCATCCATGCCAATCCTCAAGATCAATCTTTCGATTGCTAACACTTGAAACAGGGCGTCTCGCCTAACCGCTATGCCATTTTCTTTCGAGGCTAAGTCAACGTCAGGATTGGAATCATAGTTCTCCAACAATAATGCCAATACTGACCCCAACCCTAGGGTCAAACCAAATTCGGTAGTACGGGATTTTCTACCCAAGCTCGCGTCACTCAGATTTCTAAACATCGAGCATGATTACCTATTCGCATCAATACATTCGTTGCGCGTATTCGAATCCATTCAAATCACCCATTCTAACCAATTCATATATTCGATCACGAGGTCATCTAGCTCGACAATACGTTGCACCCCAATCTCACGCGAGTCCGATTATCCACGGCGGTTCATGAATCACCATGCAACGCTCCCGCGGAATAATCATTCTTATCGGGACGTAACTCTTGCTTGAGTCTAGACTTATTCATTCTCGATACGCGGATTGGACCTACTCAATCCTCAAATTCAATCTTTATGCACATTGGGTCATTCTCGAGTCACCTTCGCGTCAAACCACAAGTCGAAGCACACAAATTGCCACGCCATGCTAGTTTGATCACCCCCGCTGTATGAATCACCATACCAACGCTCATGCGGAGTGATCGCCCTAATCGGCGTGACGCATGTGCGAGGATGGAGTTGCGCTCGCATAAGACAAGAATGTCGAAGTTGTGGTTATCGACGAAGCAAATCCAAACGTTTTATTTTTCCTCCAAGCCAAGATCTCAGTTCGATAGTCTGTTTGTCATCCGTTCAACTTGAAAAAATCCTCGAGCCCAGTTTATCTTTTCCTCGACACGTTTCAATATCCCGAGTATAGCATCCATCGGAACAATGACATTTGCACGATCGTCATTCGCCGAGTCAGAGTACCCCCGAGTTATCGCATATCGATCTTTGATACGCCTCAATACCATCGACGATATGCGTAACCTGACGATCTTCCTTTGTAACCAATTTCGAGTCGTGCGTTGATGCTGTTGTCCGAGTTGGATATTCCACCATCTCCCCGATATTCAAGATCAAATTCGGTCACTATTCCTCAAGCTCGTTTCAAAATCGTTGTTCGAAACTCAAGTCACATTTCATTTGAATCAATCCGAAATCGTACGTGCGATCCTCTAAGTTTCCTCGATCAAGACTATTCATTTTCATTCATCGATCCGAATTATTTTCTAACTCGCGTTGCTCATTCGCAAGTTGTCGGAACGACATCCCGTTCCAGACATTCGAAGTCACGACCAACTAAGCGTGACGCGTTCTAAGGCTCTACGCGATCGCATCGCCTCGCCGACAAACTCGTCATTACTCGTAATCCTCAATATTCTTGCTCGAATGATTTTCAAGAAAAACCATACACCACTCAGATTCGAGCCATCCGATCTAGTCCTCAATCACGTTCGCGTCATTCGCTAAGACATCCTTCCGATTCGTTCGACGAATCTCTAGCATAGTCGCTCGCGTCGTTTCGACGTACTAAGTCGTTCACACTATTCCACAAAATCCATATCAATCTTCCGTGTACGCCTAAGCGTTAGTTCGATAGCGTTCCTATCGATATACACTCTAAGTGTAGCTTCGTTCCCGTCCGAGCGGTACTTGATATCGCTCGCGATTCGTTTGCACCAATAAGTCGAGGTGCGCGACGCGAAACACAACTTAGCCAAAAGGCCGTGTGCATAGCTATCTCGTGCGGACTATATTCCGGGTTTGAATGCTCAATTGCTAATGTCGACGCAAGACTAGTCAGGCACGCATGCGACATGTTAACTTAGCATGTGTTTTCTATCGAGTCAAGTTTAACATCGTTCGGCACAAAGGCCTACAGATGCGTTTGGTTGAACGCTTGTACAAGCTTTTGAAAATATTTAGACTTATTGTATGGATATGCCGAGGGACATTCGAGAGAGTGCGCATACTTATTTTCCAACAACGAGCTTTCAAAACTAAAAATTTGACGTGAAGTCCAAGGATGTAAAGCCGTGCTCTGATACCATTATGCCACGCCCCGCTGCCGTAGGAGCGATCGTCCTCGCTAAGGCGTGATGTCGCACGAGCCTAGATTACGCTTGTGCAAGGCAGTTTCATAACGCCCGATTACATCGGTGGCGACGGGGTCGTCGCATAGAAGTCCCAAGCAGAAACATTGAACATTGCAGCGGAAATTTAAAGGCAAACATAAGTTATTCAAAAGAAGCTCTTTATTGATATTGAATACAAGATTACATTTGTGGACGCAAGGCCAAATTACAAGTCTCTCGTGCTCACTTTTCTCTCATTTACAAGTTACTCTGCTCTCTCTCATCTCTCGAATTCAATGCTTGAGCCAGCGGAAGCTTCGGAAGGCGATGTCCATACATTATGTCCTGTATAAGTCTTCAATCCACGCGGCCGCACGCTTCGAATCGCCAAGGAACTCCGTGCCTCGACGTATCTAAGCGAGCTCCGCACCACGAGCTTCTGCCTGTGCCTGCACATGAACACTGTGTGGGTGTCAGTACTCAACTATATTGGCGGAGTGAGCTTCTCGCTCACCCATACATAACCGACACGTTTCATTTACTTTGTGCAGCTTAAACCCTTTCAATTGTCTTTCTAGTCTTGCCTTAGGATGCATTTTAAACAAGACGTCTCGGTCTATACTTAGCGATGCAACGACAAGGTCGTGCAACGACGGGGTCGTGCTATAATGCCAACGTGTGTTTCGATCGAGGCAGTGCCTCATTACTCAAGTACTTGACCGAACTATAACTCGGGACGGCAAGGTCGTGCCACATTCTATTCGCGACTTAGACATATTCAAGACAATGCTATGCCGATGAGCAACTTACGCGAACTCGGTCGTGCCAAGACCTTTGTTTAAACTCAAGCGCCTCTAGACCAATTCTCATACCAACAATTCAAGTGCCAAGGACGGCAATGGGATGACTCGTGCAGGCCGTGCTTCTAGACCTTGCTTAGACTTGTCCGTGCTTCAAGATGAGGCCGCGCCTCGCAAGTTATCAAGACTTATCGTGCTACCGCCTTGCGGCCTTTCTGTTAGACCCATTTGCTAACTTAGACAAGACTTGTGGACCATAGTCTCACTTTCATGAACATCCCGACGCCATCTATCGTGCCAAGCACGGTGCCTATACTGCAGCCCAATCTTAGGCCTAGACATTGTGTTCCCGACTAGACAAGCATTCAAGTTCTAGACCCAATCCAAAGGCAAACACGCGGTGTGCCGCTATCTGCCGACACATATACATGAGGAGGTCACTAGCAATGTCAAGCTATCTTAGACTGGCTCATGGGATATCGGCCTGTACCTACACGGGTAGCTAGCCCGGTGGGGCCGAACTCTCCCATGCAGTCATCCAATGTCAAGCTATCTTGGACTGGCTCGTGGGATATCGGCCTGTACCTATACGGGTAGCTAGCCCGGTGGCGCCGAACTCTCCCATGCGGTCATCCAGCATCCTACTTTGAGCCACACTCGCTTCCTCCGGGCCGAATGATCCCGGCGCCCCGGTGATCACTCGAGAAGACTACACCTTGTCGACAAGTTGTCCAATGACCATGCAAGACTCAACTCGATCTATCGAATCCTTCCTTAACATGACCATGCATTCCATCTTTCTATCGAGACTCCCAAGCCGCGGGACCGATCTCGTATGCGGGACTTATTAAGACGCTGCGAGACTCCCAAGCCGCAGGACCGATCTCGTGTGCGGGACTTATCAAGATGCTGCGAGACTCCCAAGTAGCGGGACAGATCTCGGCGACAACCAGTCCCGTGGACTTCCTTTGTTCGTGGCAAGCTTTTTCACTAGACCGACCGTAACTCGTGCCTTAGACAGGCCTAGTTCTATAGGCGACGCTAACGCTCAAGTCATATACTTATACGGCGAGCCTTGTTCTCAAAGGACTACGCGACTTGACAACCGCAGATAGAGCGGAACAGTGCTAGAATTGGCTTCGATAGCCCAACGCAACACTTGTCTTAACTTATTCGGGCAACGACTCGATGAGCAAAGGCTACGCCGAGCAACGCATCGAGGGAACGTGCTTGGCACGGGGTCGACTGGAACAACCAACTCTTGGGTGCCTAGACTTAAGCCAACAAGCCGTGCAAGACGACTTAACTTGTGGGACGGGCGAAGGCTATGCCAAGCCTTGCGGGACAGGACCGTGCATGCTTTGTTAAGCATTCATGCGGGCGACGCCTATGACTTAGGCTTATTCGAGTGTCGGGACAAAACGACGGGACCGTACATGCTTTGTTAAGCATTCACGCAGGCGACGCCTATGACTTAGGCTATTTCACGTGTCGGGGCAACTTAGCAACTTAGGACAACTTCCTTCTTCCAAGCCACGGGATCGAAGGATCGAGTGTCATTTAAAAGCACGCTGAGCCGACTTCTATGCAGACCGTGGGACCATTTTCCATGTTCTAAGACATTCCGACGGGTCGGGATTATTCCTTTTGCTATGTACGTTCGTAGCTTTTAGATTAACCTACTTGTGCAAGTTGAAAACATTGCGAGTTATTATGTGAAGGCTAAGATGAGACAAGTTCACCGAAACTACCCCACCTGTGCGAGGAGTCGCCTCGACCGAGCGAGCCATCGAGTAGCCGTTGCAAGGCTAAGTTCCAACGCCGTCGGCGTTTCGATTCCTCCGATTGACTTTGCGGGACGGGACACTACAGGGACCATGAGGAGAAATTAGGGTTAGGCCTCCTAACGGATCTGGATATCCCGTGTTCAGCCCGAACACATAATCCAGGCCCATTAACAATAGCTCGGTCCACTAATGAGCTATTGTTGCACTACCTCCCTAATCTCAAATTATGTTTGTGGGCTCCTTTTATTATATGCTCGTTTGGCTCCCCATGTTAAGATATCGTATGTTCGTCGATCAAATCAAGTTACTGACAACTATATTGATTCGACATCTTTTATCCTTAAGTAGTACCGCTCAACTTTATTTGTCATGTCGGATATATTCTACATGCGGGGTTTACATGACAATCCTTATGAGCTCCTTAAGAGGACATCATCAACCCGATGTATCGGGACATGGATTCCATTTATAATCAACATCCCATCATACATACAATGTTATTACCCAATTCATAGAGGTTGTTGATCCACAATGAATCTCACTCTTTTATGAGTCAAAGTAATGCACACTGCATATACATGTCCGTTATTATATCCGGATTAAGAGCACAAGCATCCATAATAACAGAGGTGTTTGTTCTCTTATGTAGTCAGTACAAAGAGAATAACCTCAAGTGGTCCTGTTCAATACACACAAAGTGTACTAGTGTAAACCTATAGTCAAGATAGACTAATACCAGATTACACTACAACTTTTCCAATAGATTGTCCAAGTCTATCTAGGTTGTGAACTATTTATATACTCCATAGGAAACTGATAATATGATCTTCTGTGTGACACCACACACCATATTATCTATAATATAGAATATCATACATTTGCATTAACACTTGCAACAAATACAATATGCAAACATTTGCCCATATGATTCTCATTCAAAATTTAAGGAAATAAGGTTACTACAAAAGTGATGCTTTTAGTATATAACCCTAACAATCTCCCACTTATACTCAAAGCATTGCTTTTCAGTATACTGTTACAAATCTCCCACTTATACTTAAAGCCATGCTGCTACACATCTGACTCCCATTCCCTCAACATGACTGTCAAAAGCCTTAGCTGGTAAGCTCTTTGTAAGGGGATCAGCTAGGTTGTCGGCTGATGCTATCTTGATCACAGCAACTTTTCCTTTCTTTCCGAAATCTCGTATCAGGTGGTACTTGAGCTCAATGTGTTTGCCTGTCTTATGGGCTCGTGGTTCCTTCGAGTTTGCAACTGCACCAGTATTATCACAATAAAGTGTAATAGACTTAGGCAAACTAGGTACCACATCCAAGTCCAACAGAAAGTTTCTGAGCCAAACCGCTTCTTTGGCTGCCTCAGAGGCTGCCACATACTCGGCTTCCATGGTGGAATCAGCAATACATTTTTGCTTGATACTCCTCCACACAATGGCTCCACCTTCCAAAGTAAACACATAACCTGAGGTAGATTTCCTGGAATCCCTATCTGACTGAAAGTCTGAGTCTGTATACCCCAAGGGAACTAAACTATCTGCCTGGTAAACTAGCATATACTCTTTAGTCCTTTTCAGGTACTTCAAAATATGCTTTACGGTAGTCCAGTGCTCTCGTCCTGGGTTAGACTGATATCTGCTGACCATGCCTACGGCAAAGCAGATGTCTGGTCTCGTACATAGCATTGCATACATTAAGCTTCCTACTGCTGAAGCATAAAGAAATGCCTTCATGTTCTCTATCTCTTTAGGTGTCCTCGGATACTGCTCCTTTGATAGAGCAATTCCATGTCTAAAAGGTAAGAAACCTTTCTTAGAATTTTGCATACTAAAACGAGTTAGTACAGTATCGATATAGGAAGCTTGGGATAAGTCCAACATCCTTTTCTTGCGATCTCGTAGAACTTTGATCCCAAGGATGTGACCTACTTCTCCCAAGTCCTTCATATCAAATTGTTTGGATAACCATACCCTTACATCAGATAATACCTTCACATTATTTCTAATGAGCAAGATATCATCTACATAAAGTACTAGGAACACTACCACGTTTCCGTCACACTTTCTGTATACACATGATTCATCCTGACATTGATCAAATTCATAGGATTTTATCACCTGATCAAAACATATGTTCCAAGATCTGGAAGCTTGCTTAAGTCCATAAATGGACTTCTTGAGCTTACAAACAAGATGCTCCTGGCCCTTTTCAATGAACCCGTCTGGTTGCTTCATAAAGATGTCATCCTCAAGACTTCCATTAAGGAAAGCTGTCTTGACATTCATTTGCCAAAACTCATAATCGAGATGAGCTGCAATAGATAAAAGAATCCGAATAGACTTAAGCATGGCTACAGGAGAAAAGGTTTTCTCATAATCGATACCCTCTCTTTGAGTAAAAACTTTTGCTACAAGCCGAGCTTTAAAGGTTTCAACCTTACCGTCTGATCCTCTTTTTCCCTTATAGACCCACTTGCATCCAATGGCTTTTACACCAACGGATGGTTCTACAAGCTCCCAGACCTGATTAGAATCCATAGATTCTATTTCAGATATCATTGCTTTTTCCCAAGACTCGGTATCTTTATCTTGGAGTGCTTCATTGTAGGTACAGGGATCATAATCTTGTTCCTCAGGGACAAAGTCTGACGACTCTCCCAAGAACATATATCTATCAGGTTGTATCACAACCCTCCCACTACGACGAGGCACTATCGGTTGTGGTGTAACATTTGTGATACGTTGTGCAGTTGTTTGTGGTTCATCCTCTTGTACTGTTGGTACTGAAGTACTTGGTGTCTCACGTCTCAGTTCTTCTAGAACAACTCTACTTGTGGGTTTATGGTTCATCACATAGTCTTCCTCTAAGAATCGGGCATTGGTGCTAACAATGACCTTCTGATCCTTAGGACTATAAAATAAACCTCCTTTCGTTCCTCTTGGATAGCCTACAAACAAGCGCACTTCTGTACGAGATTCCAACTTATCTGCTTTCCCATTCAGTACATGTGCTGGACTACCCCAAATGCGAACATGTTTCAGACTAGGCTTACGCCCAATCCACAGCTCTGTGGGAGTAAGAGGTACTGACTTAGAAGGAACCAAGTTCAAAATATAAGCTGCAGTCTCTAAGGCATATCCCCAAAACGAATCTGGCAAATCCGAATAACTCATCATTGATCTAACCATCTCCATAAGAGTTCTATTCCTTCTTTCGGCTACACCATTCTGTTGGGGCGTTCCAGGTGCAGTCAATTGGGATGCAATCCCAGCCTCTGATAAATAATCCCTAAATTCTCCAAAGAGGTACTCGCCACCACGATCTGATCATAATGACTTGATACATTTTCCATGACGTTTTCTCCGTTTCAGCCTTGTACTTTTTGAATTTCTCAAAGCACTCAGACTTACGGCGCATCAAATATATTTATCCATACCTTAAATAATCGTCAATAAATGTGACAAAATATTCAAAGCCACCTCTAGCTTGGATAGTCATGGGTCCACACAAATCAGAATGAACCAATTCCAACACATCTTTGGCCCTATACCCCTTTGTCGTAAAAGGCCTTTTAGTCATTTTACCTTCCAAGCAGGATTCACAGACTGGTAGTGCTTCCACTTCCAATGAACTCAAAGGTCCATCTTCAACCAGTCTTTGAATCCTTCTTAGGTTAATATGCCCCAATCGTAAGTGCCAAAGATATGTTTGGTTCATACAAGAAGATTCTTTTCTTATTTAAGTTAGATGACATATTATTCATTTCCATAAGTTGAATTGTGGGCGAAATAGGATTAATGACATACAAATTATCAACCAATGCACCAGAACAGATAAAATGTTTATTCTTTCTAATAACAATATTGTCATTAAAATAAACTGAATATCCATCCTTAACTAACATAGAAACAGAAACTAAATTCCTTCTAAGTGAAGGTGCATAAAGACAATCTCTCAATGTCAAAGACTTATTTCTACCAAAAGATAAAGTAACATCTCCTAATGCAACGACCGATACTTTTGTAGCATCACCCATGAACAAGCATATCTCTCCATCACTGAGCCGCCTGGTTTCCTGGAACCCCTGCAATGTATTGCAGACATGATTAGTAGCTCCTGTATCTACACACCAGGTGCCGGTAGATAACACCGCTAAACATGTTTCAACTACTAGTAAATGAGATATACCTTCTTTGTTCCCTTGTTTGAGAAGTGGACAATCAGTCTTCCAATGTCCTGACCCTTTGCACTTAAAACATTTGCCTTTCGGCTTTTTCACCGCGCCTTGAGGTCCCATGCCCTTCTTTGCTGAGTTTGCCTGTTTCTGAATGTTATTCTTCTTCTTACCGCCTTTTGGCTTAGAAGTAGAAGCCTTTTCAGAAACAAAAATATGACCACTCTGCCTAAAGAGAGATTCAGCATCTTGTAGCTCTTTTGCAAGTTCTGCCAAACTATACAACCTTTTCTTCATGTTGTAATTAAGGCAGAAATTGTCAAAACTTTTAGGCAGAGTCCCGAGAATGATATCGACCTGGGTTTCCCCATCGATTTCAGCTCCAAGGATCTCCATCTCATTCAGATGACCCATCATCTTGAGAACATGATCCCTTACTGGTGTACCCTCAGCCATTTTTGTATTCATCAAACATTTCATAGCAAACTGCCTAGCTGCTCTACTCTGATGTCCGAAGAGTTCCATGAGGTTATACATCATGTCATAAGCTATGGCCATGGCCTGATGCTGATATTGCAGTACATTTGACATAGATGCCAGAATGTAACACTGTGCCATCTCATCTGCCTTTTTCCACTTCTTATAAGCCTCTTTGACCTCTTCATCAGAGTTAGCATCAGGCTTAGGTGGGCATTCCTCAACAAGTACATATTTGTACTCCTCAGCAGTCAGAACAATGTCCAAATTACGTTTCTAGTCAATATAATTAGGTCCAGTAAGTTTGTTTTCTTTAAGAATCACCATAAATGGACTGAAAGAACCTATTTTTAAAATCCTGAGAATCACATAAATAAAATTATGTAGGGCAAAAAAACTTTTTGAATTAACTAAATATTGATTCCCTCAAAACAATAATAAGAAATTCACCAACACCTTGAACACCATGAATTTAGCATACCACGATAGTGTGGACGAATACAAATTCAACTTTGCTCAAGTAGATTTTTCTTATTAATTTTACTATCATGTCAATATAACTTTATGACAAATAAAATTAATATGCTGGTCTTGCTCTGGTCATACAAATAATAGCAGTGACTCCGATGGGGAGGATACCATTATTTGTATCTAAGTGTATACCATTACTTAATACTAAGTCCATTACCTTGTAATGAGTTCCTTCAGATGGAGAAGTGAACACATACTAGGTAACTTTCTACAATTATCCCTAAGGAAGTTTGTACTGGTGATCCATAATTATACTCATCCGATATGGAGGAAAGCACTAAAGCCAACACGCAAGTATAATTACATCACCTACAAACCAGTAATGGAGACCATAGGATTTATACTAAATAAAAATCCTCTCCCACTTAGTTATTTAACAATGAGGGGTTTTCTACTAGTTGATATTATGTCCATGTTGTCCATTATTAATGTAGGCTTGGTTTTTCAAAAAAATAACCACACAATAATAAAGATGCATAATCAGAAAAAGCAAAATGACAAAAATAAGAGAAAATATCCAACTATTATGGTCATCTTTGCTGCTCCGTTCTCAATTATCTGAAACTGGCGCTACGCAGATCTATACGGGGTTCGACCTGCCCGATCAGGTCGCTTCCTTCATCGAAAATCATCTGTCTACCTCTGGACTGCTTAAAACCAGCATCTCGTCCGACGTCAGAAATAGCCACCACCGCCATCACGATTGATCAAAAATAATTAAAATTACATCAATCTTATGCCTCCCGAAGGAGTTCACACATAATCTAGATTGAAAAATTAAAATAATAAGCACGATCAACCCTCGTGATTTTAATTACATCCACAGCCACAACAACATCCACGACATGTCCGTGGTTTAAACAACACAATCAAAAAAAAAATATGTATTGGACCATAATAGTTGGATCTAAGATGCCTGCAAAACCGAGTTAGAACAGATCTACATCTACCGACTATTACATAGCGCAGGTTTTATTGGACAACATGGACGTATCAATCAATACGTAGATCCAAAGTGGCTCTGATACCAATTGATGGAACTGGGGATTCCCATGACCCTTTCTTTGGTGTGCGTATTGATCGATAGAAAGTTAAACAAATACGTGTTCTAACCCTTCATAGGCGGAAACTAGGGTTCACGAATTATACCTGCGGCGGAAAGGAGACAAGTAATTCCTGGCAATCTCGAGCGGACGACCCCAATATCTTCTGTACGTATTCCTTCCTCGAGTTGGACGTCGTGTGGGCGACGATCTCCCAACCTTTTCTTCTCCTTGGCAGCCCTCTCTTTCTCTCCTTACGTGAATCACAAATTTAGAGAAAATTTCAGATTTCTGATCAGTAATCTGGCGGCCAGAGAATAGAGGATATATATAGGCTACGGCAGGGACCATAAGAAGAAATTAGGGTTAGGCCTCCTAACGGATCTAGATATCCCGTGTTCAGCCCGAACACATAATCCAGGCCCATTAACAATAGCTCGGTCCACTAATGAGCTATTGTTGCACTACCTTCCTAATCCCAAATTATGTTTGTGGGCTCCTTTTATTATATGCTCGTTTGGCTCCCCATGTTAAGATATCGTATGTCCGTCGATCAAATCAAGTTACTGACAACTATACTGATTCGACATCTTTTATCCTTAAGTAGTACCACTCAACTTTATTTGTCATGTCGGATATATTCTACTTGCGGGGTTTACATGACAATCCTTATGAGCTCCTTAAGAGGACATCATCAACCCGATGTATCGGGACATGGATTCCATTTATAATCAACAGTCCATCATACATACAATGTTATTACCCAATTCATAGAGGTTGTTGATCCATAATGAATCTCACTCTTTTATGAGTCAAAGTAATGAACACTGCATATACATGTCCGTTATTATATCCGGATTAAGAGCACAAGCATCCATAATAACAGAGGTATTTGTTCTCTTATGTAGTCAGTACAAAGAAAACAACCTCAAGTGGTCCTGTTCAATACACACAAAGTGTACTAGTGTAAACCTATAGTCAAGATAGACTAATACCAGATTACACTACAACCTTTCCAATAGATTGTCCAAGTCTATCTAGGTTGTGAACTATTTATATACTCCATAGGAAACTGATAATATGATCTTCTGTGTGACACCACACACCATATTATCTATAATATATAATATCATACATTTGCATTAACACTTGCAACAAATACAATATGCAAACATTTGCCCATATGATTCTCATTCAAAATTTAAGGAAATAAGGTTACTACAAAAGTGATGCTTTTAGTATATAACCCTAACAGTGCCGACAACTGTCATGATCTTCTTCGGGTCTACTGAGATCCCATCTCCAGTCACCACATGACCCAAGAAATCAACTCTGTCCAGAAAGAACTAGTACTTCGAGAGCTTGCCATAAAGCTCCTCCCTCCTGAGTGTCTCCAGAACCACTCTCAAGTGCTCCTCATGCTCCTCCTCAGCCTTCGAGTACACTAGGATGTCATCGGTGAACACCACCACGAACTTGTCCAAGTACTGGTGGAACACCTTGTTCATCATGTTCATAAATACTGTAGGGGCGTTGGTCAGCCCAAACGGCATAACCAAGAACTCAAACTGACCATACTGCGTCCTGAATGTTGTCTTCGGGATATCCTCCTTCTTCACCTTTACCTGATGATAACCTGACCTCAGATCAATCTTCGAGAAAACCCGAGCTCCTCTCAACTGATCAAAAGATATCATCAATCCGCGGCAGTGGGTATCTGTTTTTGATCATGAGGTTGTTAAGTGTCCTGTAGTCGATACACATCCGTACCAACCCATCCTTCTTGGGTACAAAGAGTGTCACGCTCCGATTCCGTAGAATCGATAGTCGTCCCCCGGGCGTGATGCCGTGCGAACCTAAGTTGCGATCGCACAAGGCATAGTCATAAGGTTATCCGAAACACAACATCAAGTTAGAGTACGCAGAGAAATTGATTGACACATTTGAAATAGAAGTAAACTTTTTCATTGATAATAAAACATCATTTACATTGACTTCATTACATTCATTGCCGTGCGGGCTACAACAAGACTCGACTTACAAAATGAACGCCGATGAGATAGTCGTTCCATACATTACACCCTTTTATACAAGCAAAAACTATTACATACTTCTACCTGCGATCGAGGCGAGTCGAGCCGCCATCTTCTTTTGGACTGAGTGCGGGTATTCTTCAAAAGGAATCCAGAACAAGCCTTTACACGGACGAGGCTTCAAAAGTGTCCACGTCGCCTTGAGATTTTTAGGTGGCACATCCTTCGTGGTTCGGGGTACCTGCATGGAGAGCGAGGATCAGCACATTACACTTTGTACTGGTGTGTGGCAAGTTAAGTTCCAAGCTCTTATTTGGTTGAATGAGTTTTTATGACTTAGTTCATGAATGTTTCTAACCATCCTAATAAATTTCAAGCGAGAAATGACAAGCATAATGTAATTCACGTTGGAACTTACCCACGGCGGGCCGCGCCGCGCCTTATGAGACTTACCATGTTCTTTCCTGTCAATTGTTATCATTTTTCATGCCAAGTGCAATATTACGTGTGATTGGTCACTGACACCATAAGCCATCCTGGACTTATAGCTTTGTTAGCCGGGGCCCTTGCAGCGCAAGTAGCGAGCCCCGCTGCAAGTCCCCGCTTAACCCGTGCTATCATCCAGCACAGCTATACCGTGTTTCCTCCTAGGCCGAGTCGATCCCGTGGCCCCGGGTTGTCGCTCGAGGAAACTTTCTCCTTGTCGACAAGTTGTCCAATGACCGAGTTAAGACATTATCCAGTTATTAAGGCCTAGCCTACTTTCATTTTGAAACTTGATCATTTTTACCGTGTCCGTGCCCTTGCTTTTATTCTTTCATCCGCAACAACACTATCGATTTACTTAAGAAGGGGGTCAAGAAGAGAAGGGTCAGCCAATCACCTTGAGTTTACTTCGACGAGGGAACTTGTTGGTCGCGCTAGACGTCGCCTACGCGATTACCTGAAATCGCACAAGCAACCGATTAGAACAATGCATTAATCAAGGAGTTCGATAGAAAATGCGAGTTCGAAATGCAAGCCATGAAAACCATCGAAAACATTCACGAAAGCGCATTCAGAAAACAAAGCCAAAACCAACACAAGCGACGTGAAAAGCAGAGCAACGGGAGGTCTCTCCCGACTCAGCCGCAGAGTCAATCCTCAAGGCGCAGCCCGATGAATATGGGACTTGGTTTCGAAGAAGACATTCCATAACGAGGAATGGATCTTAATTCAACCGTTCCCGTTCGATCGACCTATTGGTCCCGACCGAATCGATAGCGACAGTGTTCCTTTCTCGCGCACCCCGTGGACAGAGTACGGGGCACGATGTAGGGACGGGGAACTACACCATAACCAACTAAGAAAAAGTTTCGTCCTTGAAACTTAAGAATAGAACCTACCTCTACGAGAACAATGAAGGAAACTTCTCCTTCATTTCTGATTCAAGCTCCCACGTCGACTCCTCGACCGAATGGTTCCTCCAGAGGACGCGGACGAGAGGAATAGCATGGTTGCGGAGAAGTTTATCCTTGCGCTCCAAGATTTGTACCGGCTCTTCGACATATGACAAGTCCGCTTTCAGGTCCAGCTTACCCAAATTCACAACATGGCTCGGATCATGCACGTACTTCCGCAATTGCGATACATGGAAGACGTCATGTACCTCTGACAACGCAGGCGGTAAAGCGATTTGGTAAGCTACCGGGGCGACTCGCTTCAATATTTCGAACGGACCAGCAAATCTTGGGCTCAATTTCCCCTTTGCACCGAACCTGGAAACTCCACGCATAGGCATCACCTTCAAGAATACATGGTCGCCTTCCGAGAACTCGAGGGGGCGTCGGTGCGTGTCGACATAGCTTTTCTGCCGACGTTGTGCGTCACTCCAATCACAAACGTCCTAGCTATACGGGAGGCAACAATTTTGTGTCAAAGCGTCCAAACAACGGCGGCTATAAAGGGCAGAACCCATCTCCTCCCTGCACCAAGTGCAACCACCACGGGCACACTGAAAGGGACTGTGCGGTCTTCGAAGGAGGATGTTTCTTTTACGGAAAAAGGGGACACCAAATGGCAGATTGCTGGGCTCGAAGACAAAATCGCAACGCACCACCACAACAACAGAACCGTCAAGAGAATCGAGGACAGGCGCCTCGACTTCCTCCGCCCACTCAACCCGCACCGCAAAATGGTCGAGACCGTCGCCCCAACACTCAGGGCCGCGTCTACGCCATGACTCGAGACGAAGCGCTGGCATCAGATACAGTAGTGTCAGGTATACTAAAATTTAATAATGTGCCTGCTCGTGTGTTATTTGATTCAGGCGCTTCGCATAGTTTTATATCGGCGGACTTTACCGCCGAGCACCAATTTCCTGTAATATCATTAGATCTCGACCTTAGCGTAAGCACACCTTCGGGCACACCAATTCTTACAAACTTAACTTGCGCCGGCGGGATTATCTGTATCGGCGGTCAAAAGATCGGTCTGGATGTGATAGTTCTAGACATGAAGGACTTTGACATCATTCTGGGAATGGATTAGCTTGGGCCGTGCAACGCAACCATAGACTGCGCTGAAAAGAAGGTCACATTCCGTATGCCTGGAGTGCCTGAATTCTGCTACTCGTGTGGTGAGGCGTCGCCGACCTGCATGGTGATCTCCGCAATATCTGCTCGACGGATGCTGCATTCCGGGTGCGAGGGCTATCTAGCTTCTGTTCGAGACATGCGACAGGATGGTGCAAACGCGGGAGAGACCGACGTTGTGGCAGAATTCCCAGACGTGTTCCCTGACGAGCTACCCGGCATGTCGCCCGATCAAGAAATAGAGTTCACTATCGACACATTCCCCGACACCCGGCCGATCTCGAAGGCTCCGTACAGAATGGCCCCTGCAGAATTGAAAGAATTGAAGGCACAACTTCAGGAATTGCTCGACAGAGGGTTTATCCGTCCGAGTGTCTCGCCGTGGGGTGAGCCCGTGCTGTTCGTGAAGAAGAAGGATGGATCGATGCGGCTCTGCATCGACTATCGGGAATTGAACAAAGCTACCGTCCGAAACAAATACCCCCTGCCCCGCATCGACGACTTGTTCGACTAGCTCCAAGGTGCAACGGTGTTTTCGAAGATTGATCTATGATCGGGTTATCACCAACTCAAAGTCAAGCCAGATGGCGTGCCGAAGTCTGCCTTCCGCACTCGTTATGGCCACTACGAGTTCTTGGTAATGCCGTTCGGTCTGACAAATGCCCCTGCCTTCTTCATGGATCTAATGAATCGGGTGTTCCGTCCGTTCGTTGACAAGTTCGTAGTAGTCTTCATCGACGACATCCTCGTCTACTCGAAGGATCGAGTGCAACATGCAGAGCATCTGCGGACGGTACTCCAAACCCTTCGAGAGAATCAGTTGTACGCGAAGATGAGCAAGTGCGAGTTCTGGCTGAACAGCGTCTCATTCCTTGGACACATCATCTCCGCCGCGGGCATCGCAGTCGATCCGAAGAAAGTCGAGGCAGTTGCTGATTGGAAACGGCCCGCATCAGTTAGCGAAATTCGAAGCTTCCTAGGCTTGGCGGGATACTACCGATACTTCGTGAAGGACTTCGCGAAGATCGCAACGCCGTTGACTCGCCTCACCCAGAAAGGAGTCGTATTCAAGTGGTCAGACGACTGTGAAGCTTCTTTCCAGGAGCTCAAACAACGGCTCGTTTCGGCCCCGATACTTGCTCTTTCTGAAGGGACGGAGAGATTTCAAATCTTCAGCGATGCTTCTGGCCAGGGCTTGGGGTGTGTGCTCATGCAGCGGGATAAGGTGATATCTTTTGCTTCCCGGCAGTTGAAGCCGCACGAGAAGAACTACCCCACGCACGACCTAGAACTAGCGGCAATTGTGTTCGCGTTGAAGCTGTGGCGTCACTATCTCTATGGCGTGGCGTGCAGGATTTATACGGACCACAAAAGCCTCAAGTATCTCTTCACCCAGAAAGAACTGAATTTGCGGCAGAGGCGATGGCTCGAACTAATCAAAGACTATGACTTATCAATCGACTACACGCCGGGCAAGGAAAATGTGGTAGCGGATGCGCTGAGCCGGAAGTACTTAGCTTTATTATGCATCAACGATCGACTGCTGCGTGACCTGGAAGGAATGGGCATCGAGCTCCGAGTTCGTTTCAGAGACGTGAAACTGGCACAACTGCGGGTGGAACCGAGCCTACTGGAGAGGATCAAGTCTGCACAGAAGGACGACCCCTACCTGAAGAAGATGCAGAAGCTGATATCGACAGGGAAAGCGTCTAAATTTGCAGAGGACGAGTCGGGAGTGTTACGTGTGAAGGGACGGCTATGCGTATCGGACGACGTAGAACTTAGAAAGAAGATAATGACGGAGGCGGCGCACTATGCAAAATATTCCTTGCATCCTGGCAGCACCAAGATGTATAAGGACCTCCGCGTTGTCTTTTGGTGGCACGGCATGAAGAGGGACGTAGCGCTCTTTGTGTCAAAATGTATGGCCTGTCAGCAAGTCAAAGCCGAGCACCAGCGACCGGGCGGGGAGATGCAGAACCTCGCCATTCCAGAGTGGAAGTGGGATCACATCACTATAGACTTCATTGTTGACTTGCCGAGGACGTCACGGGGAAACGACGCCGTCTGGGTCATCGTCGATCGACTAACCAAGTCAGCGCACTTTATCACCGTCAAAGTTACTTGGAGCATCGACCGCCTTGCTCAGATATATCTTGATGAAGTGGTTCGGCTGCACGGGGTCCCAGTATCTATCGTCTCGGATCGGGATGGACGGTTCGTAGCGCGCTTCTGGAGTAGTCTTCACTCAGCACTGGGGACCAAGTTGAAGTTCAGCTCAGCTTATCATCCTCAGACTGACGGCCAAACAGAGCGGGTGAACCAAATTCTCGAAGACATGTTACGACTCTGTGCGATCGACTTGAAGTCAAGTTGGGACGTCCATCTACCGCTGGCCGAGTTTGCATACAACAAAAGCTATCAGTCCAGCATCCAAATGGCGCCGTATGAAGCTTTGTACGACCGAAAGTGTAGATCGCCCATTTGCTGGGATGAAGTCGAGGAACGGCAGATACTTGGTCCGGAGCTGGTGGAGCAGACTGTGCAGAAGGTCAAGTTAATACGAGAAAGATTGAAGATCGTACTCTGTCCATGGGGTGCGCGAGAAAGGAACACTGTCGCTATCGATTCGGTCGGGACCGATAGGTCAGGATCGGTCGAGTCGATCGAACGGGAACGGTTGAATTAAGATCCATTCATCGTTATGGAATGTCTTCTTCGGAACCAAGTCCCATATTCAGCGGGCTACGCCTCGAGGATTGACTCTGCGGCTGAGTCGGGAGAGACCTCTCGTTGCTCTGCTTTTCACGCCGCTTGTGTTGGTTTTGGCTTTGTTTTCTGAATGCGCTTTCGTGAATGTTTTCGATGGTTTTCATGGCTTGCATTTCGAACTCGCATTTCCTATCGAACTCCTTGATTAATGCAGTGTTCTAATCGGTTGCTTGTGCGATTTCAGGTAATCGCGTAGGCGACGTCTAGCGCGACCAACAAGTTCCCTCGCCGAAGTAAACTCAAGGTGAGTGGCTGACCCTTCTCTTCTCGACCCCCTTCTTAAGCAAATCGATAGTGTTGTTGTGGATGAAAGAATAAAAGCAAGGGCACGGACACAGTAAAAATGATCAAGTTTTAAAGTGAAAGTAGGCTAGGCCTTAATAACTGGATAATGTCTTAACGCGGTCATTGGACAACTTGTCGACAAGGAGAAAGTTTTCTCGAGCGACAACCCGGGGCCACGGGATCGACTCGGCCTAGGAGGAAACACGGTATAGCTGTGCTGGATGATAGCACGGGTTAAGCGGGGACTTGCAGCGGGGCTCGCTACTTGCGCTGCAAGGGCCCCGGCTAACAAAGCTATAAGTCCAGGATGGCTTGTGGTGTCAGTGACCAATCACACGTAATATTGCACTTGGCATGAAAAATGATAACAATTGACAGAAAAGAACATGGTAAGTCTCATAAGGCGCGGCACGGCCCGCCGTAGGTAAGTTCCAACGTGAATTACATTATGCTTGTCATTTCTCGCTTGAAATTTATTAGGATGGTTAGAAACATTCATGAACTAAGTCATATAAACTCATTCAACCAAATGAGAGCTTGGAACTTAACTTGCCACGCACCAGTACAAAGTGTAATGTACTGATCCTCGCTCTCCACGCAGGTACCCCGAACCATGAAGGGCGTGCCACCTAAAAATCTCAAGGCAGCGTGGACACTTTTAAAGCCTCGTCCGTGTAAAGGCTTGTTCTGGATTCCTTTTGAAGAAGACCCGCACTCAGTCCAAAAGAAGATGGCGGCTCGACTCGCCTCGATCGCAGGTGGAAGTGTGTAATAGTTTTTGCTTGTATAAAAGGGTGTAATGTATGGAACGACTATCTCATCGGCGTTCATTTTGTAAGTCGAGTCTTGTTGTAGCCCGCGCGGCAATGAATGTAATGAAGTCAATGTAAATGATGCTTTATTATCAATGAAAAAGTTTACTTCTATTTCAAATGTGTCAATCAATTTCTCTGCGTACTCTAACTTGATGTTGTATTTCGGATAACCTTATGACTATGCCTTGTGTGATCGCAACTTAGTTTCGCACGGCATCACGCCCGGGGGACGACTATCGATTCTACGGAATCGGGGCGTGACACTCTTTGTACCCAAGAAGGATAATACCACCCCCGGTCGTGATCTTGCAGGTCCTAGGCAATAATTCAGATACAAGGCAGTGTATAACAACAAATGATACAGACACAAAACTGTGGGAAGCCCCGAAATCAAATAAGGCAAAAACTGGAATGGAGTCGAGAAGAACAGAACCTGCGATCAGCTCCCCAATAGCCTCTGCATCCTCGACCGCCATGGCGAAAGCTCGCCCCTGGTGGCCTCCCTTGGCTTGCTGCTGATGCTGCACGAACCGCTGTTGCTGAGTCAGCAGCAGTCCCTTCTGTAGTCCCACTAGAGCCTTAGCTCCTGCTCCCTGTGCTGCTCTGCCTGCGAAGAGGGAACAGTCCCTCAGCTGATACTCCGACGATCCGCAGAGAAGATACTTCTCCAGCCTCTTCCTGCACTCAGTCCATCCATGCCCCAATTTTCTGCAGAAGGTACAACCAGTAGACTGCTGCCTCGGGGCCTGCTGCTGCTGCCTCGACTGCTGATGCTGAGCTGGCTGACGTCTCGGCTGCTGGAACTGCTTCAGCTGAAACTCTCTGCTGGTGCTCTTGGCCGGTCCTACGCTACCACTGGCTCCCTGAGTGTCTCGTCCCCTCTTGAGCCTCAGCTCAAGATCATCCTCTGCGGCTAAGACACCCACCAGGATCTCTTCAAAAGTGGCGTTGTGGGCACTCTTGGTATAGGACTTCACCTCCTTGACTAGTCCCTTCCTGAACATCCGGGCCTTTGTTGTCTCAGATAACCCCTCAACAAACCTGTCCAGACGGTAGAACTCTCCGACGTACTCCTCGACAGTCTGACTGCCCTGTACCAAGGCCTCGAACTGCATCTCGAGGGCACCAAGCGTTATGTCGGGGAAAAACTTCTCCTTAAACAGCTTCTTGAAAGATGCCCAAGTCGGCCAAACCGTACCAACCCTCGGGTCTGTTTGGTACAACGTGCGAGACAAATCCTGCATCATACTGGCCGTCGCCTCGATCTGTAGCCTCGCTGGAATCTCTGCCAGCATGAAGATCTCATCCATGTGTTCAATCCACTCATCTGCGTACAGGATGCCCTCTGTACCCCTGAAGTCCCGTGGGTGCATCTTCTGAAAATCCTGGATGCCCTTCTCCTTCAGCTGATGCTGCTGTTGAACTGCCAGAGGCTGAGCTGATGCCCTCTCAACTGTCATCAGGGCCAGATCGATACCCCGACTGAACTCTGCCGTCTGACGCTGCTGCTGGGCCTGTTGGACAACCATGAACTGCTGGAAGAAGGTGAACAGCTGTACTACATCAACGAATCCTGAAGGCTGCTGCTGCTGCTAAAGCATCTCCGAAATGACGGGGTTTTGCCTGCGCACTGCTAGTGGAGGTGCTCCTCCGAATGCAGCTAAAATACCCACCCCAGTTGGCATAACTGGGGCTGCGGTACCGGAGGCTGGCTGCTGAGGACGAGAGGTGGCAGACCTCTCCTCAGTGTCCCCCTGTCCTGGGCGATGAGATCTAGTCTCGACCATCCTGGAGACAGATCAAACAAGAAAACAATTTCCGAGAATGAGTTGAAATAGCTAAGGAAGACAGTTTATATTCAAGATAAGACAATAAGCAGCAAATTTAGATAAAAAAATCTGATTTAAGAGTTTTTCCTAATGTGATTGAGTACCTTCAAAAATATCATAATTCTGCTGCAGGCTGCAGTGATACTCTAGTTCGAATACCACCGCAATTCTAAGTAGGACCTGCATGGACCACCACTAAAAATGTGTCACACCTCGCACCCAGTGTAGGGACACAAAAAGTGGGTACGTCCAGCCTACGCCGCAGTGTCGGTGGTAGAACGCTGTCCTAGGTCACATACATCTAACAGTTATAAGGTACCTGTACAGTTATACTCTCTGAATGGAGGAATAATATAAAGTACAACTCAATCACAGCTAAGGTAGAAAGTACGATAAAATAGATAGAATATCAACAGAATCCACAGATGAAATACAAGATAAGAGAGAGAATCCAAATATCTAAAATAAACAACTCCACAATATCCAGAATAATAAATCTCCAAATAAGTACAAGTGTATCCAACAAGACATGATGATAAATAAGATACTAGTCTAGCTAACTAGCCTAGACTACTGGGGTAATGTCCTCTGCAAGTGCTGGGTCCTCCCAGGAGTCCATCTCACATGTGTCATCTCGGCCTGCTCCATAGTATGTGGGACAAAACTACTCAAGGTCATCTATAATATTTTTAACAGGTCCAGTCAGGACGGAAGCGAGCACAGTACATCTAACGCAGTTCATATCATGACAGGAATATAATACATGTAATAGAGTAAAATACATGAAACGCTGAAGAACATACATGAAGTAAAAGAGAAGACTGTAAAGAAATATCTACTATAAATAAGGAACTAACAGTGAACTAGTTATTTAGAGTACAAGATAGACATGTGAACGGCTTGATAATAAACATAAGAGGTTGTACATATTTACACTACTTTGGAAATGTTCACATGACCATTTCTACTCCCCCATCCCCAATCAATACACAAGGATCTGTTCAAGTTATGTTATTGTACACGATTTCATATAGAGGCCCATAAATGGGTGCACATGAATATAAACATGGGGGCTCCGTGAACATGAGAGTACATAAATCACGAGACTGCACATGAATGGTGATGTCACGACCCGCACCCTAGAGTAAGGGCAAGAGAAGTGGGTACGTCCAGCCTACGCTGTAGTGTCGGCGGTAGAACGCTGTCCTAGGTTACTATCTAATCAACAACTCACGCAATTATATAATGTACTTGTCAAATCTCAACTCCGAACGGAGGACAAGTATAGATATAATGAATCTCAATCACAGTCTAAGAACGATAAGATAACACAAAAGTTTATAACTAAAGACTAACAACAACATTTATAAACTACTAAATAATAATATCTCAAACAAACTCAAATACAAACTCGCATCTCAAGTGTCACTTCCCGTTCCCAGAATGCGTATTTTTATACATGTACAACTTATGAACATTTATTTAATATTTATCATGTATTATCCTGTATTTAAATTCCTTTAATTCATGTTAATTTTATTTCCTGCAATTTTATTTTTTTTTTTGCATTTTATTTCCTGCATTTTATTCCCTGCTTTAGTCTTATTGGGTTCTCGGGTTCATGGTGGACAACCCGGCCCAACTCCCACCTACCACCCCTTTTCTATTTAAAGCTTACATCTCTTTCTCTCTCCTCATAAACTCACATTCTCACCATTACTCCTCTTCTTCTTCTTCATTACTCTCTCTACCTACCAAACCATAGGCAAGTACAACTTGTTCCCCATGAGAACCCATGTTTTTGTAGTTCATTTATCTTCCTCGCAAGATCCTAAGAGAGTTTATAACTTGGCATTTTTCATTTCGAAGTCTTAATTTTTGTAGATCTAGAAATGAGTTATTTTCGGAGTTTGGTGGTTTTGATCTATCAAACTTCTTTGTTTGCAAGTTTTGATGGTTCCATATTGTAGAGAAGTTTATTCTACCCAATTTTGACCTTTGGAAAGTTGGATTTGGACTTGTTTTGACCAAGTTATGGACTTTTGAAGCTTTGGGGTGCAACCATGGAGTTCTTGCTGTTTGGAGAAGACAGTGAGCAGTGTATGTTAGCCTTTTAGCTTGCGTCACTGAGCTGTGTGCGCTCTTTAGCGCAGCGCAGTATGGAGTCCATACGCTGCTTTTTTAGGTAGCGTGCATACGCTGCCTTTTGGGAGCGTATGACTTGCATACGCTCACGTGGATGGTCAGGAGTCGTATGGAGTTTATACGCTGTCTTTTGGGAGCGTATGACTTGCATACGCTCACGTGGATGGTCAGGAGTCGTATGGAGTTCATACGCTGCCTTTTGGGAGCGTATGACTTGCGTACGCTCACGTGGATGGTCAGGAGTCGTATGGAGTTCATACGCTGCCTTTTGGAAGCGTATGACTTGCATACGCTGGCTTGGATAGTGAGGAGTTGTATGGAGTCCATACGCTGCCATGAAGGGGAGTCGTATGGAGTCCGTACGCTAGCTTGACTTGAGCGTAGCTTGACCTGAGCGTACGCTGGCTTAAGCGTAGCTTGGCCTGAGCGTAGCATGACCTGAGCGTACGCTGGCTTGAGCGTAGCTTGACCTGAGCGTACGCTGACATGAATGTAGGCTGACATGAGAGTAGCCTGCTTACCCTGGATCTTCTATAGCCCTGTATATTGATATTTTATTAGATATTTAACGTCCATTTTATATCCTTACGCCTTTTGGCATAAACTTGATATGATCATGATATGTTAATATTTCTGTTAAATATAGATTGTTACGTGGGATGTACCATGCGTCTTGAATTGAGTTATAGATACCCTGATTGACTGGAATTAAACCTTGAGAGTTGTAGACTCGACCCCACTGAATACTAGTTGACTTTCATGCCTTGTCACCATTGATAATGATTGTGACCTTGACTAATAATTGATCATGCGTTCCTAATTGGAACTAAGAGACTGGCTAGTCGTCTTATTGAATTGAATGAATGAGACACGTTCATATTAATTATGAACTATTGAAATCGACTGGCTAATCCCGAATATTGGCATACAGGCACATACAGGTTTCAAATTATTTATTTATTTAGTTATTTATTTATCTTACAAAACAGCATGTGTACTTTATGGTCAAGGCATGATTACTCCGTGGTTAGTTTTGATTGTTGCATTACGCTATGTAAGACCTACAACCTGACCGCACTGGTATCATTGTAGAGTTGTGCATATCGTACCCCGTACGAAAGTACTCATTTGAATAACCATGATCCACGGCATGGGATTTCACTCAACGTAGAGACTACTAAGTTAAATAAAATAATGATTGCATGGAGAGAATGGATTCCCGAGTTCTTACATGGCAGCCCCCTTGGGACAAGTAGTACCCGACGGGCCGGCTGGTTCCCACAGATACTATAAACCTACCACACGGGCAGGGATCAGTATTTGCTTATATTATTATTGTATATTGTATATTAATGACGGACGTCCCGCTGGGACTCGTCTAATTCATGCATGGCGCAATTGATTGACTGGATAGACTAGCCTTGCTCGCACATAGTAAGAACTGAGGAATCCCTATTGCATAAATTCCAGGATAACTTGGGACTCAAAATAGCAAGCCGTAGGATTTGATTGACCGTTCAAGATGATTTGTTTGTGCACTGTACCTACTCTGTTACTTAACTGGGATGATCAGAATGTCAGGACATGACGGGCCAACTTCTGTCCTTGTTTGGTTGGGAGGTTGGTTCGAAGTGTCGTGATGTTATGTGAATCCTAGTGGAAAGCAGAGATCTATTATTATATTTCTCATTACTGGTTTTAGTTCTCATGTCGTGCTTCCTTGTGGTACTTGCTATTAGAGGTCTAACCTCTCTGGTTTTGTATGGCCAGATTTAGAGCCGGTTCCCGAGGACTCAGCTTACTTCTACCTCCAAGATGGTCAACACTAGAGGGATGATCGCAGGAGAACTCGAGTGGGTTTCTTACTTCCCCGCTCGTTTTGTTATCTACTTTATACCTTGCCGTTTGGCACCGACATGTTAGTCGGATTGTCTTGTACTTACTTTTTACATAATTGTAACTAAAGTCAGGCTGCAGCTGATAACAATTGTGTATACTTTAGCTACATCAATCTGGCTATGTTTTGTAAAGCCAGATATCAAGAACATTTTGACAGAGCGTTTGGGACGCCTTACTGCTTTATCTTACATGTTCTCTATTACTGTTTCTTGTTCGAATGATTGAGACAATAGATGTGAAGTGACCATAGTGAGACTTTTATGTAGTATGCACCCCCTCGTCTTTAGACAGCATTGATCGTATTGTACGGTATTCATCTACCCGTAATACGTAGCTGGCTGAGTCATTCCCCCGTTCTCCAGTATTCTGGTTCTGGGGCGTGACATCAAGTTATTACAATTCAAATTCTAAAACATGAAAACTAAACCAAGTCTACTAGCTAGTCTCCCGATCACTCCTGAGTGTCGGGGTCATAGGTAGCTAAGTCATCTCCTGCTCCAAGGCAAGTAGGGCAAACGTCCTCAAGGCAGTCATCTGTAATATTTTCAACAGGTCCAGTCAGGACAGGAACGAGTACATTTCATCAAGAAATCCCAAGTAAATAACAGAGAACTATAAAGCAGTTATAGACAGTTGTATTGATGAATATGACAGTTTTATACAGGTAGTGATGTAGAGAAGCAGTTAAGGTACAATGAAAATAAGGTAACTAAACAAGAAGAGAAACATAGCAAGGAACACTGTAAAAATAAGATCTAGCTGAACTAGAGTAACATAATGAGTTCAGATGGTACAATATAAGTCGAGTGTAATCCCAATGTAAGTCTAATATAAGATGAGTCGAATGTAATTCTAATCATTATTCTAATAAGGTGAATCGAATAAGGTGATACGAATAAGGTGATACGAATAGTGATTCACATGATGTTCTAATAATGATTCGAATAAATTCTCCAAGTGTATTTTAAAATACTTAGACATGTAAACGGCTAAGGGTAAATCCGGCACATCACACACCTGGCCGGGTGTGGAATGGCTATCGTTCGAATATATTCACAGGGGGTGGTTCGAATAGTGGGAATGTTCACATGTCTAATCAAGTATTTTCCCGCCAGTCTAATACAAATGAATCCATAATCTAACACATAAGACGAATACAAGTCCAACCAGCATATGAAGATACGAATAGGGTGATTCGAATAGTGATTCGAATGGTGATTCGTATGGTGATTCGAATAATAGAGGTAAGACGAGTAAGTATGTGTGTCGCATACATGGATTCAGAAATAATAATACGTGTTTGTAACAGAGAATCACATACAGCTAACTAGAACTGAAGTACAGTAATCGACAAGTAAATGAAAGAACTATCAGAGAATGTACTCGCCTGATACTCTGAAAAGAGTAATAAAATATCAGATGTCCGCACCGGAGTCACAATGTCCTAAATAAAGCAGTATGGATTATAATGTGTTTAAAATACGATAAATGAAATTTACGATGCAATCTACATGATTTCTAGATCAATCTTGGTCACGGTCAACTCTAGTCAACTCTGGGTCAAATTGGTCTAGTTAGTCAACCTTGGTCAATGCTCATCTAGGGTTAACTATCTAGTCATACCCCATATCAAGCTAGTCTCATAAGTTACCCATACCATATATATATATATATATATATATATATATATATATATATATATATATATATATATATATATATATATATATATATAACAATTATCCCTATAACTAAGAACACACATAATCACCATTTAAACCATATACCCTTATATGAATAATGTATGCAAATGTCTATATTCATGTATACCAATACATGCATACTTATACCCTATGAAACAACCCTTGAGTCACACAAGTGAACCCATGGCCCAAGGCCTAACTTGCACCCCGAATACTGCTATACACTTAGCATTACCTTACTCTCTCTACCCTCACATGACACCACACTGCCACACTCCAAATACCAACCCAAAGTCCTGCCACACTCAACCTCCTATTGCTTAAACATAGACACACACTTAACTAATGTACTGCCACACCTACATATTCACCTATATATGAATATAGGTATAGCTATATCCTCAAAACAATCCCATTGACTGATACATAACTTCCTACATGTGGCCACATGCCTATGGTCAACATGGCCTACAAGCCTACTGCTAAGGCTTGTCCTGCCTCACACAGGGGGGTCCCCTGCTACAGGGCATGGCTGGCCCAAGGGCAGGCAGTTGCCCTGCTGCAGCATTGCAGGCAAATGCCTGCTGCTACCTCACCATCCCTCAAATCCTCAATGCATATACAACAGCCACCCCTTATAACATATGCTCAACCAACATATCATAATTCAAATCAAGACACCACACTCTGCAAATAGGGAAGTCTGTTGCAAAGCCTTGCAGGCCACCCCATTCAAAAATCTGTAACCCCCAAACTGAAATATGTATCAAATACATATGCTAACTGTCACTTCTCTTTTCATAACAAGCTAACAGTAATCTAAGGCCAACCCATTCACTCAATCTCAAACCTGAGAATCAACCCCATATTCCTGAACACCACTCTCCTCTCAGATCTTCCCCTCACTCCTAACCCACTTGTATCATAAAGGAAATTGCTTACAAGGGTATGGCAGTTGCTCATGTAATGATGGAAATTCCTTGATACTCAAGTTGAACCCAGGCTCAAGGCCTTGCCACTAGCCTCACACACAAACTCTAGGCACTGGCTAGTGGCCAGGGCCCTGCCATTTGTTGCTACTGCAGCATACCGCTGCTACTGCTCTGCATTACAATGCAGGCCAAGTGCATGCCAAGGCCTTGCTGCCAATAGCATTGCAGTCCCTTCCTACCCCTATAGCCTATCCATCCTAACTCAACATCAACCTATTGTCAATAAAATCAATGTAAAGAATAAAAGTAAAAAGAAAGGAATCTGAAAACAATCAAGTTTAGACCCTCACATTATTTCCAAATCCCAATCTCATTTCAGGTTTACACATATATATATATACACAGATGCATACATAGGATAACAAGAACATTAGGGTCACTTGATTCTCAGTTCAAAAGGAAAAACAGTGCCAATGTGAGCCATGGAATGAAGGCAAATGTGTAATCAGAATTAAATGACAGTTGTGTGTGTGTTTAGAAGTGTCTCAGTTTCAGTTTTATCAAAACAGTGTGTTTAAGGAGTATGGTGTGAAGAGGGTTGTCAGGATTCATTCAGTCAAAAGAAACATGTTCTCAGTTTTATACATATAAATCACTCAGGATTTATTACATTTATCATAGGAATGACTTTAGTGATTAACAGTTAAAACCCTCTAATCTCAGGTTTTTCACTATCCTGAACTCTCAGGTTTTTCACTCAATATCCAAATTCTAAAACCAATCCAATACACAAGTTAAAGCATAATCTCAGTTTTCAAAGTAATGAACTTTCATTTCAGGACTTCATAGTATCAGAGAACTATTGTTCGAATGTCAACAAAACCATTTGAAACCAACAAATTGAAATAATTATGGCAAAACACATGTACAGAGTTAGGAACATATTAGGCATGTCCACGTGTCCCATTGTGTCCAGAAAATAGGACACGAAGGTGTCCAAAAGAAGAAAATCAAAATCAGGAAAAAAATAGTGCACAGCACTCCTCGTGCAGAGGTGTGGAGCGTCCCAGGGACTCGCGTGTCGACCCTCAAGCCTCGTGCTCGTGTCCAACCCTAGGGTAGGTATAGGGCTAGGGATACAAGTGTCTGTATCGTGTCTAATGTGTGTCGTGTCCGAGTTTTTAAACCGTATCAGTGGGCTTTTACGCGCGCGGGTGTCTGTGTATAAAATTAGTGCACTACGAATTTCGTGTCCGACACGTTATCAATTGACATGAAACTTTGGGAATGATATGTCAGTCATGTCCCCTAGCTGTGTGTCAATTTTCACGTGTCCAAGTGACACAGACACGGATAAATCGTGATCGAACAGCAGGACACTGCACGACAGTGTCGTGCAGCGTGTTCGTGTCCATTTTGGACACAGACACGGCTCAAAAACGTGCTCAGTCCAATTGATTTGTGATCAGCAGGTCAAGGGCTTCAAAATCATGTAATTAGTTTTTGAAATTAACAATATTTATTTCATTCAAGCATTTCCTCAAACACCTATTCAAATACATCGATACGTGTCCGATACGGACACGAAATGGACACGGATTCCTACCAAACTTGGGCTACACCTAGGGGAACCCTAAATGAATGCATCTATGAAAAAAAAAACATGATTTCAATGGGTGTAGATAGGTTTACCTATTGAGAGCTAGAATCTCAATGTAAAGAGCCTCGATTCGATGTCTTCTTCGATTTTCTCCGGTTCAATCGTCCTCGAACCTTGCTAGTAAGCACCCACAAGTATCCTCTACTGTTGGGGATGATGATGCAATTGATTTGACTCAATTTGGGCTCAATTTGGATTAATGGGGAGAGTTTTAGGGAAGAACAAGTAGGGCTTTTTCTAGGGTTTGTAAAAGAGGCCAAGGCTTTGTTAATATGACTTT
Source organism: Iris pallida (assembly GCA_029216955.1). Lineage (NCBI taxonomy): Eukaryota > Viridiplantae > Streptophyta > Magnoliopsida > Asparagales > Iridaceae > Iris > Iris pallida. Next base: position 9,840,642 of record JANAVB010005796.1, read on the forward strand.
ATAGGAGGGGGGGTCTTGTGTGGCTGTTGAAATGAGTAGGGTTAGGGTTTTAGATGAGTGGTTGAGGTTGCTCCAACAATTTCCAAGGCTTCCTATTGGTTAAGGCTTCTTTTCACAAATATCTCAAAAGGAAATATCCTTCCTAAAAATATCCAGATATTACTAACCTTGGCACTTAGTAGGAATGTTCTAACCCTAATTTTAACCTCATGACTAATCTAGGTTAGGTTAACTTCTAGGTTAAGGCTTCACAAAAAGGCTAGCACAATATTTAATTAATATAAATTACAAATTCACAAAATTATCAAAATGACCAAAATACCCCTAGTCTAAAAATTGGTAATATGAAATTCTAATCACGAGGCTAGGTCTCTATGATCATGATTAGTCTTCTAGGTCATGCATGACTAAGGTTATACTATCAAAACACCAATTTCACATATCACCATTTTAAATAGTTTTAAAATAACTAAAAATTACCAAAAATCATATCATGACTAAAATAATCATTATTAAATGATTTAAATACAAAAGTTCAAAATTATCCTCATTTGGAAAATTGGGTGTTACAAGTCTACCCCCCTTAGAAGAATTTCGTCCTCGAAATTAAGATGATCGTACTCCTCCTATGTCAAGCCCCAATCAAACAAGGTCGAAAGATAACATGCAATCATAGTCCTACTGGTCGTGATTCCACAGTCTCGAACAGGGCAACTACGCTATCTAGCATATCACAACATATCCTGGCAGGTACTAATGGAAATCACACATGAAGGTGAAAGAAGGACATGAAAGACAGACCAGCTAACCCGTCACCCATAGCGTCGGTCTACTCGACTATCAGCACAAAAGCCCTGCCCCTCTGGGGTATATCCCTCTGATGGTGCGGGGCACGGTGCTGCGCTATAGGTGGCCATGCTCCCTCTATATAATCCATGATACTCAAGTATCATCCACACTGATATTCTATTCCATCATACTAGGGCACCATCTATATGGTATCTATTCTAAAATCTGATAATCATACCCATCTATCCAGAACCATGTTATCAGAATCCTCGTTACGCTGGTAAGTACTACAGCGATAATCTATAGAGTCCGCGACTAAGGTACATACCTCTAGAATCATGGTATTTAAAATTTTTGTATTGCCGCTAGCTTGGCTGCGAAAACCTTAAATTCCCACACCCGAGAAATACATCCAAAATTAGACTCTACCTCATCGCCAAACCAGCTAATATGGCACTCTTGATTCTATGACTGTGGCAACCTAGCCCATAATGTTATCTTGGTAGAAAATTAAGTCAATAATGAATACCAAGAATCAAATTCAACGATAAACAAGGAAGTAGACAGAAACTGTCGGAATCGAATTTCGAGATAGTTTATAACGAGATTCTTAAGGGTCATCCCAGGAATCTTCTCAAGTAGTCCTAACTGTGATTGAATACTCTCTCAACTAAAGCCTATTCCTTAGTTCCTATCGCAGGCTGTAGTGATACTCTAGTTCGAATACCACTACATAAACTCGACCTGCATGGGCCACCACTAAAAACGTGTCACGACCCGCACCCTAGAGTAAGGGCACGAGAAGTGGGTACGTCCAGCCTACGCTGCAGTGTCGGCGGTAGAACGCTGTCCTAGGTTACTATCTAATCAACAACTCACGCAATTATATAATGTACTTGTCAAATCTCAACTCCGAACGGAGGACAAGTATAGATATAATGAATCTCAATCACAGTCTAAGAACGATAAGATGACACATAAGTTTATAACTAAAGACTAACAACAACATTTATAAACTACTAAATAATAATATCTCAAACAAACTCAAATACAAACTCTCATATCAAGTTATTACAATTCAAATTCTAAAACATGAAAACTAAACCAAGTCTACTAGCTAGTCTCCCGATCACTCCTGAGTGTCGGGGCCATAGGTAGCTAAGTCATCTCCTGCTCCAAGGCAAGTAGGGCAAACGTCCTCAAGGCAGTCATCTGTAATATTTTCAACAGGTCCAGTCAGGATAGGAACGAGTACATTTCATCAAGAAATCTCAAGTAAATGACAGAGAACTATAAAGCAGTTATAGACAGTTGTATTGATGAATATGGCAGTTTTATACAGGTAGTGATGTAGAGAAGCAGTTAAGGTACAATAAAAATAAGGTAACTAAACAAGAAGAGAAACATAGCAAAGAAGACTGTAAAAATAAGATCTAGCTGAACTAGAGTAACATAATGAGTTCAGATGGTACAATATAAGTCGAGTGTAATCCCAATGTGAGTCTAATATAAGATGAGTCGAATGTAATTCTAATCATTATTCTAATAAGGCGAATCGAATAAGGTGATACGAATAAGGTGATACGAATAGTGATTCACATGATGTTCTAATAATGATTCGAATAAATTCTTCAAGTGTGTTTTAAAATACTTAGATAGACATGTAAACGGCTAAGGGTAAATCCGGCACATCACACACCTGGCCGGGTGTGGAATGGCTATCGTTCGAATATATTCACAGGAGGTGGTTCGAATAGTGGGAATGTTCACATGTCTAATCAAGTATTTCCCCGCCCAGTCTAATACAAATGAATCCATAATCCAACACATAAGACGAATACAAGTCCAACCAGCATATGAAGATACGAATAGGGTGATTTGAATAGTGATTCGTATGGTGATTCGAATAATAGAGGTAAGACGAGTAAGTATGTGTGTCGCATACATGGATTCAGAAATAATAATACGTGTTTGTAACAGAGAATCATATACAGCTAACTAGAACAGAAGTACAGTAATCGACAAGTAAATGAAAGAACTATCAGAGAATGTACTCGCCTGATACTCTGAAAAGAGTAATAAAATATCAGATGTCCGCACCGGAGTCACAATGTCCTAAATAAAGCAGTATGGATTATAATGTGTTTAAAATACGATAAATAAAATTTACGATACAATCTACAAGATTTCTAGATCAATCTAGGTCAAGGTCAACTCTAGTCAACTCTGGGTCAAATTGGTCTAGTTAGTCAACCTTGGTCAATGCTCATCTAGGGTTAACTATCTAGTCATACCCCAAATCAAGCTAGTCTCATAAGTTACCCATACCATATATATATATATATATATATATATATATATATATATATATATATATATATATATATATATAACAATTATCCCTATAACTAAGAACACACATAATCACCATTTAAACCATATACCCTTATATGAATAATGTATGCAAATGTCTATATTCATGTATACCAATACATACATACTTATACCCTATGAAACAACCCTTGAGTCACACAAGTGAACCCATGGCCCAAGGCCTAACTTGCACCCCTAATACTGCTATACACTTAGCATTACCTTACTCTCTCTACCCTCACATGACACCACACTGCCATACTCCAAATACCAACCCAAAGTCCTGCCACACTCAACCTCCTATTGCTTAAACATAGACACACACTTAACTAATGTACTGCCACACCTACATATTCACCTATATATGAATATAGGTATAGCTATATCCTCAAAACAGTCCCATTGACTGATACATAACTTCCTACATGTGGCCACATACCTATGGTCAACATGGCCTACAAGCCTACTGCTAAGGCTTGTCCTGCCTCACACAGGGGGGTCCCCTGCTACAGGGAATGGCTGGCCCAAGGGCAGGCAGTTGCCCTGCTGCAGCATTGCTGGCAAATGCCTGCTGCTACCTCACCATCCCTCAAATCCTCAATGCATATACAACAGCCACCCCTTATAACATATGCTCAACCAACATATCATAATTCAAATCAAGACACCACACTCTGCAAATAGGGAAGTCTGCTGCAAAGCCTTGCAGGCCACCCCATTCAAAAATCTGTAACCCCCAAACTGAAATATGTATCAAATACATATGCTAACTGTCACTTCTCTTTTCATAACAAGTTAACAGTAATCTAAGGCCAACCCATTCACTCAATCTCAAACCTGAGAATCAACCCCAAATTCCTGAACACCACTCTCCTCTCAGATCTTCCCCTCACTCCTAACCCACTTGTATCATAAAGGAAATTGCTTACAAGGGTATGGCAGTTGCTTATGTAATGAGGGAAATTCCTTGATACTCAAGTTGAACCCAGGAACAAGGCCTTGCCACTGGCCTCACACACAAACTCTAGGCACTGGCCAGTGGCCAGGGCCCTGCCATTTGCTGCTACTGCAGCATACCGCTGCTACTGCTCTGCATTACAATGCAGGCCAAGTGCATGCCAAGGCCTTGCTGCCAATAGCATTGCAGTCCCTTCCTACCCCTCTAGCCTATCCATCCTAACTCAACATCAACCTATTGTCAATAAAATCAATGTAAAGAATAAAAGTAAAAAGAAAGGAATCTGAAAACAATCAAGTTTAGACCCTCATATTATTTCCAAATCCCATTCTCATTTCAGGTTTACACATATATATATATATATACACAGATGCATACATAGGATAACAAGAACATTAGGGTCACTTGATTCTCAGTTCAAAAGGAAAAACAGTGCCAATGTGAGCCATGGAATGAAGGCAAATGTGTAATCAGAATTAAATGACAGTTGTGTGTGTGTTTAGAAGTGTCTCAGTTTCAGTTTTATCAAAACAGTGTGTTTAAGGAGTATGGTGTGAAGAGGGTTGTCAGGATTCATTCAGTCAAAAGAAACATGTTCTCAGTTTTATACATATAAATCACTCAGGATTTCATTACATTTATCACAGGAATGACTTTAGTGATTAACAGTTAAAACCCTCTAATCTCAGGTTTTTCACTATCCTGAACTCTCAGGTTTTTCACTCAATATCCAAATTCTAAAACCAATCCAATACACAAGTTAAAGCATAATCTCAGTTTTCAAAGTAATGAACTTTCATTTCAGGACTTCATAGTATCAGAGAACTATTGTTCGAATGTCAACAAAACCATTTGAAACCAACAAATTGAAATAATTATGGCAAAACACATGTACAGAGTTAGGAACATATTAGGCATGTCCACGTGTCCCATTGTGTCCAGAAAATAGGACACGAAGGTGTCCAAAAGAAGAAAATCAAAATCAGGAAAAAAAAACAGTGCACAGCACTCCTCGTGCAGAGGTGTGGAGCGTCCCAGGGACTCGCGTGTCGACCCTCGAGCCTCGTGCTCGTGTCCAACCCTAGGGTAGGTATAGGGCTAGGGATACAAGTGTCTGTATCGTGTCTAATGTGTGTCGTGTCCGAGTTTTTAAACCGTATCAGTGGGCTTTTACGCGCGTGGGTGTCTGTGTACAAAATCAGTGCACTACGAATTTCGTGTTCGACACGTTATCAATTGACACGAAACTTTGGGAATGATATGTCAGTCATGTCCCCTAGCTGTGTGTCAATTTTCACGTGTCCAAGTGACACAGACACGGAGAAATCGTGATCGAGCAGCAGGACACTGTACGACAGTGTCGTGCAGCATGTTCGTGTCCATTTTGGACACGGACATGGCTCTAAAACGTGCTCAGTCCAATTGATTTGTGATCAGCAGGTCAAGGGCTTCAAAATCATGTAATTAGTTTTTGAAATTAACAATATTTATTTCATTCAAGCATTTCCTCAAACACCTATTCAAATACATTGATACGTGTCCGATACGGACACGAAATAGACACGGATTCCTACCAAACTTGGGCTACACCTAGGGGAACCCTAAATGAATGCATCTATGAAGAAAAAACATAATTTCAATGGGTGTAGATAGGTTTACCTATTGAGAGCTAGAATCTCAATGTAAAGAGCCTCGATTCGATGTCTTCTTCGATTTTCTCCGGTTCAATCATCCTCGAACCTTGCTAGTAAGCACCCACAAGTATCCTCTACTGTTGGGGATGATGATGCAATTGATTTGACTCAATTTGGGCTCAATTTGGATTAATGGGGAGAGTTTTAGGGAAGAACAAGTAGGGCTTTTTCTAGGGTTTGTAAAAGAGGCCAATGCTTTGTTAATGTGACTTTATAGGAGGGGGGTCTTGTGTGGCTGTTGAAATGAGTAGGGTTAGGGTTTTAGATGAGTGGTTGAGGTTGCTCCAACAATTTCCAAGGCTTCCTATTGGTTAAGGCTTCTTTTCACAAATATCTCAAAAGGAAATATCCTTCCTAATAATATCTAGATATTACTAACCTTGGCACTTAGTAGGAATGTTCTAACCCTAATTTTAACCTCATGACTAATCTAGGTTAGGTTAACATCTAGGTTAAGGCTTCACAAAAAGGCTAGCACAATATTTAATTAATATAAATTACAAATTCACAAAATTGTCAAAATGACCAAAATACCCCTAGTCTAAAAATTGGTAATATGAAATTCTAATCACGTGGCTAGGTCTCTATGATCATGATTAGTCTTCTAGGTCATGCATGACTAAGGTTACACTATCAAAACACCAATTTCACATATCACCATTTTAAATAGTTTTAAAATAACTAAAAATTACCAAAAATCATATCATGACTAAAATAATCATTATTAAATAATTTAAATACAAAAGTTCAAAATTACCCTCATTTGGAAAACTGGGTGTTATAGGTGAAAGCACAGGAATACATAATGAAAGTGAAACGCACATGACATGATGTATCCGATGCTCCCGAGGAGGATAACATCGTATGAAACACTCCATATAGTACTAATCCGTATCTCCGTCGTGACAACATCAAGTAAAGTAATCTAGAGCGAGAATATAGTCCTAGCAAGTATGGAACGGTCAGAGAATGTACTCGCCTGATATCCTGAGTATCAGAATAAATATACTGTCTGAGTGGTGTCTAGCTCCTATTTAGAACAACACAAGTCATATCATATCCAAAATGGTAAAATAGACTACTACAATACATTCTACATGATGTTTGGGTCAATCTAGGCAAAAGTCAACCTTTGGTCAACTATAGTCAACTACACTAGTCAAACTAGGCCAAACCTAACCCAGACAAGTCTCACTAAGCCTAACCATACCTATCTAGAATTCACACACCATCACAATTTCATACAAGCTATCAACACACAATCTTATGTGTATACATTACCATATACACATTTGAATATATATAGGAACCATATAGGCTATATCACATAGGACTATATGCCATATACAATCTATATTGGCATGCACTCACATATTTTTACCACATTTATATATATACTAAATTAATATAAGCAACATACATATATATATTACATATTTATCTAGCAAGTTATAGGTATTATATATATATACATAAATAGACAGAGAGAAAGGTATAGTGTGACAGATATACATATATGTGTGGGTGTCATGTGTGTGTACATATAGGTTTCCTATGTGTGTGTCTCAAGTGTGTGTGTAGCATTGTGTGAGTGAGTGTACAGTAGATAGGTTCTAAGTTTTAGTGTAATGTGTATAGATGTGTATGAGTGTGTATAGCATAGATATAGGGTGTTCCCTGTTCCTGTGTACAGGTGTGTGTGGGTTCAGTTTAGTGTAAGGGTGTGTGCCAATATGCTCTCAGTTTTCCAGTTTTCAGTGAGCAGTTGAGTGTGTATGAGTAGCTGGAACCTGTGTGTGTATGAGTGAAGGGTGTTAGCAGTACATGAACATGTGTGTGTGTGCTAATGAGAAAACAGTGCACAACTAAACAGTGTCCTAGGTTTTTGAATTCAGATTTGAGTGTTCACCATACAGTTTTCAGTTTAAGTACAGTCCAAATCATTCGAAAACCCATGATCAATTACTAATCATGAATCCTAACATGTAGACAATCTCAGGCATAAATGTATGATCTAATCATGATAAATTAACCATTCAAAAATCAGTTTAAACACAATATTAATCTCAGAAAAATCGGGTATCAGCCCTAGTATCAGAAAAATTTGGAAAATTACAATTTCAAAATAAAAATACAACTAATAACCCAATCAATTGGTTCGTAATTAAAGTGTCACATGTGAGTGTGTCATACGTGTGTCCTAGTGTCCATAAACTGGACACAAACGTGTCCAAACCAATTTCCACACTCGTGTTCATCAAGACAGTGCACAGTCTCGTGCACGTGTTCATCCCATTCGTAGACACGACACACGACACGTGTGTCCACGTGGTCACGTCTACGTGTAGCCCAACACTAGGGCTACACACTGCACACACCATGACGTGTCCAAGTTGTGTCCTGTGCGGACACGAGACGCGTGTCAGTGAGCGAATTGTGATAGTGTGCGCACAATGAGGATCCCGTGCGGGTCAGATTTCTCTTCGTGTGGTGCACCAAGTGATCCCAAATGTTGGGAGGTGGATGTCAGTCATGTGCTTCGTGTGTCCAAGAATTTTTGTGTCCAATTGTGTCGTGTACAGTACGTACTACACCCCGAACAGCAGGACATCGAGCACACTGCCCGTGCTGCGTGTCCGTGTCAATTTTCGACACGAAAAGGACACCGAGGTCGACTCATTCCACATGGAAATCATAACATACATATAGATCAACATTTCCATTTAATTACTTTTCAAAAACAGCAAAGTAAAATCCATTGAGACATTTTCACAAACACCTAGAACTAGATTATGATACGTGTCCGATACGGACACGAAATCAATGCAAACTTTCACAAATCACACACCACAGCTAGGGGACACATAGATCTAGGCTAATATGCAAAGAAATCAGAATTAAAACATAATTTAGAGGGTTTACCTATTGAGTATCAATGACAAGAAAAAGCCCCAAATAGGATTATTTCCCTTACTAGCCAAAAGCTCCAAATTGTACCAAAACTGAGATTTCTCTCCATGAACAGAAAATAGAGTAGGATTAGACTCTAATGCAAGAAACTATAGTCAAAAAGGAATTAAAATGGAATAGTTATGGATTGGGGAAGAATGACCAATACCTTTCTTTTCCAAAAGTTGATTTGATGCAAAAGAGGCAAGAACAATAGGAAGAGAGATTATATAGTGGGGGGAGCCCTATGTGGCCTGCCAAGTATGGATAAAATTAGGGTTAGGGTCATAACTAATGGGCTTAGGCCAATTTTCAAAAATAAGAAAATCAATTCATAAGTCAAAAGCTCATGAACCTAATCATTTATTCTCCTATATGAAACTTGATTCTAAATGACTTAACTTGGGTTGACTTAAGTTAGACTAGGTCCCACCATGCTAATCAAGTCACCATAGCTAGAGTCAACATCTAGGTTAGTCTCCAAAGTCTCAACTAGCAAAGGTCAAAAATAACAATCATCACTTCAATAATTCAAAATAAATTCAAAATTCTCAAAATAACCAAAATACCTGAAGCTAAAATGCGGTAGTGACAGGTTTCAAGGTAAATATCTTAAGTAAATATCTAGCTAAAATTAATATCTAGATATTACAAATCTTAACACTTAGTGAGGAAGGTTCTATTGGAATATCTAGTCTCATGATCATATCTAGGTTAGGTCATTTCTAGGTTAAGGCTTAACAATAGAGATTAGCACAAAATTAATTAATCAAAATTCATTTTCATTAAAAGTCAAAAATGACCAAAATACCCTTAACCTAAAAAGTTGTAATTAGTCATTCTAATCACATGGTTAGGTCCCCATGTCATGGTTAGCCTCTAGGTTAAGTAGTCTCTAGGGTTACACTAGCAAAACACCAAAATCATAATTTACCAATATAAATAGTATTTAATTAATTAAAAATCACCAAAAATCATTAACATGAGTTAAATTCTATTATTTAATAATCAATTTTACAAAAGTTCAAAATTACCCTCATTTTAGAAAACTGGTGGTTATAACGTGTCATTTCCTAAGTAAGGCTCTAGTCTCTTAGTTTAGCAAAAAAGCAAAATTATGTCACATTATCGACTACTGAGGTTGAGTATATCGCCGCAGGACGTTGTTATGTACAAATTTTGTGGATGAAGCAAACCTTAGAAGACTTTGGTTTACACTATACACACATACCCATTTTTTGTGACAACACTAGCACTATCAACTTGACTAAGAATCCTGTATGTCACTCTTACACTAAGCATATTGAGATTCGACATCATTTTCTTAGAGATCATCAAACAAATGGAGACATAAATCTATAATACATAGACACATTGAATCAATTGGCTGACATCTTTATAAAACCTCTAGCGGAAGATCGATTCAATTATTTACGTTGAGAATTAGGAATTTTAGATGTCAATAATATAATTGATTTTATCTTATGATTATTTTTTAATATGCAAAAACTATTTTTGAGACAAGCCTACAAAGGATCTGTCTGTCACCACGGCTACGGCTAAAGGAAAACTGTACTTAAGCGTTCCCCTGTAAACCTCCGTTAGTTAGGACAGTACCCCTACATTTAATCTGAGATGGTCGCTGCGTAACAAAATTTAATTCATAAAATAATTTTAATTATATTAATTGAAATATAAAATTACTAAACTTGGAATTAAATAATTGAAAAGGAATCATGAATATAAAAGTGACATTGTTTTGTGTGCAAAATACCTCAAAATAGCCCTAGCAAACTCGACACGAATTCGGCCAAAGTTCGACTGACGTCGGGTATTTTTAAAACAGAGCTAAAGTGCCCCCCTTTCTATTCTTCTTCCTCCACCTCCCCCTCCTCCTCCTCCTCCTCCAAACCAGTAGCCGCACGAAAGAGCTCTAAAACCCTAATTCTTCCACCTTTGATTTCTCTCAACTCTTTTGGAATTTTGCTTCCAAATTTTGGATTCGAGTGTAGGATCTCCTCCTCTTCCACATTTAATTTTGAGTAATCTCTTCCTTCTCTCCTCTTCTCAATTTCAAATTTTCATAAAAATTTCATATTCTCCATTAGAAATCATGCCTAGGATCTATAATCCCTTCAAGAGAAAGAAGACGGCTAGTGAAGAAGTCTCATCTTCGAATCCTATCCAAAGTATCTCTCTTTTCGCCCATCCAAACGGACGACGGGGCGTTCAATGAGTTTTTCTTTGAAATTCTTGAATAATCATTGTTATGGTATACATATTTTTTTCGTAACATGTCCCGGCGCAACAATAAAGTGGACGATTTTTCTGTCTCACAAACCCTGTTTTGAAACATTGGGATTGCACAACCTTGTTACACATTTTTTTCCATCACCACAAATACAATTATGCTATTTTATTACAATTTTACTTTAGCCGATAATGATTATCTTGTTAAGAGTTGTGTCGTAGGCATAGATATTCAATTCAATGATAACGACTTAGCGAAGATCCTACAAATTCCAAATGTATGAGAGTCGCTTGTCGATATCACTGACTTTGAATTTCCATACGATACGACTTTAAACAATTTCAAGACTTAACTTTGTGCTCCTGAACCTGTCCGTCCCGGCAAGTTCAAAGTCATACACTTGAACTTGTTCTTTTATGAGTTGTATCGTATTTTTTATTCCACTAATCTAGCAATATCCACTTCAAAAGACGATGTAACTATTCTTGAAATGTCTGTTCTATATCACATTCGTCATGGGATTCCATTTTCTATCCCTATGACTATTATCCAGATGATGGCTAGATGTCGCGAGATGAAGAGGAATCTCCTCTACGCGATGATTCTTCTTATCATCTTCCAGCACTTTGAGATTGACTTATGCTCGTTACTCTGAGCCCAAGACCTTCAGCTCTCTCGTTGCAGTGCATTTGTCCTTCCTGCTCCTCCTACTACACCACCTCCTCTACCTCATACTTACGCTATGTCATTTGAGGGTCTTCTTCAGCATTTGGATGATATGCGACGTGCTCAGCTGAATGAGACAACTCTTTGCGAGCGTTTGTTACTGACACATTGATGGAACAGAGTTCCGCGATGCTAGTCGATTTTAGGCACTTACAAACTTTTTGCGAATCTGTATTTTGTCCAGACTGGTCAGCATGCTAGTTCTCTTCCACGAGATCCTACTGTTTCTCGCTACCGCTATGAGGACGAGGCGATTCATCATTTCTTCGAGCCCGGTAATGCATATGATTGGTACCGTAGTTTTGGTGCTACTCCACACCCATCTCATGGAGCTGACACTTCTGGGGCTGGTCTCTGGACATGGTGTTGCTGCTGATCGTACTGACGATGACGAGGACTTGATCTAGACGTTACTGCACTTGTCTAGATGTTATCTTATTTAGACTCTGTCTTTGACTATGTATTCTTGGAAATGTTCCTACATTCCAAGATAGTACTATTATTTCTTTTTATGCACTTTTATGATTGTTTGTTATGTTGAGTTGATGTATGCACTTTCATTTCAATGTTTATCGTCTCTTTTTGATATGCACTTATGTTAGCATTCACATTTAGCTACTGTTTCTTTATTACACTGCCTGTGAAATTTGTTTCTATCTCTATATTATCTCTGTGATTCTTCTACAGTTGTTACTTATGCATGAATTGCAGGGGGAGTTTCTCCCTTTGCAATTATTTTGCTAAGTGACAATGAGAGAAAAAATGATCTAATATCTTTTTTAGGTTAACTTTTATCAAGAGGAGACAGTACCAAACGTTTTGATATTTTTGTCAAATCAAAATCAATCAAGATCAAGATGTTATATCGGTTAAGGTTTGTCAATTATCAAAATAGGGGAGATTGATGGCCCATTGGTCATGGTCGAACCAAATTTTAATAATTGATCTAACCCTACCTCGATATAAGGGCTACTTGGACGAACTGTTAGAACTGCTACTGCTACCGTTCAAGACTTGGAACCGTGTTTGTCATTGCGTCTGTATTTTTATTTATTCAATGTATTTTTTATATTTTATTGAGTCTAGGAAATACGATGTACACAGAGTCGTACTGGAAAATAGGCTACCAAAAAACATTTTCAAAAATACCCATATGTTTGAAAACAAAGCCCAAAACCAAAAGCACTAACTGCTTGAACATTTGAAAGCCCAAAATCTAAGTTCCAAAACCTATATTCGCCAAGTTTGACCTAGCAGAATTTGCCATGAATTTGCCCCAAACTCGGCTAGTGGGACATTGCTTTTTAAACTCAGTCTTCCTGCAGTTACGGATGCAACGACTATATGTCGAGATCCTCTCATAAAATTCTGTCTGAATTCTGTCCAAATTTTGCCCGAATTCTTTCTTTGGAAATCCTATAAATAGAGAAAAATTCTACCATTTCAACACACCAATTCACTTTCTCATCTCTTCTCTCTAAGCTTACTACGTTCTTCCAAAGCCTTCTAAGCTTTCATTTTTAAATTCCAAGCAATTACAATCCTCTAGTCAATTTGTCAGTGCGATACGGTCTAGAAGTTCAAAGTGATTGTAATCAAGAGGCTTGACAAGAAGTAAGACACTTCACAATTGAAGTTGGTCGAGTGCTTCAGATCAAAGCTTACGTCTGTAGAAGTTGCAAGGACTTCGTATGAAAACTTATGGTTTTTTATAGTGGATTTCAACTGGGAGTTAGAGTTCTCTCGACTGGATTAGTCCTCATAAGAGGAAAACCAGTATAAATCGTCGTGTTTGCGTTTGCTCTCTGCTCTTTATTTTTTTATTTTCATATCTGTGATATATTTCTGTGATCATGCTACTAACATTTTTTTAATAGTTAATATTCTACTGCCTACTATATTCATCCGCCCTCTAGAGTATATTTGTTAGGGCACCGAACGGGCGGTCGAGGATCGGTACCATTCTACCACGGGTATAAACGAAGGCCGACCACGCGGCCCATCGTGCGGCGCCGTATCGGCGTCGAGAAGACGTCGTAAGGACATCATGCGCATAGAACGGGTGGCTGGACGGCATCGGCTGTCGTAGGCGTCGTAAAGACGTCGGGGGCATCTTTGGCATCGTGGGCGAAGCGAGGTATTGAGTTGCCGGCATCGAAAGACGTCGGCCGTCCCGTGAGGCTCTGAAGTGCGCGAGGCGTACGTGTGGGGCAATGATGAAAAAGCCAGTACGGACAAGATCCGCACGAAGAGTCCAAAACAACATGAAGACCGGCTAAAAATTGTGTGCGGGGAGACACGATTTAACTGAGCCCGCACGTGCTGGAATTAAAAAAAAAATGAAAAACGAAAAAATGAAAAAGGAAAAAAAAGAATATATATATATATATATATATATATATATATATATATATATATATATATATAAGGTTAGATGTATATTAAGGTTAGGGTTTGGGTAGAGTAGGTTTTGGTAATATTTGGTTAGGTTTTGATACCCTAATAGGAAGATATGCATGAATGAATCTCAAAGATTTGATTTGGTTTCCTATTTTGGAAATTAGTCTATGGAATGCTAATTCTTGGGTTTAACTCTATATTGGATGGACAAAATTCAAATAAAATCAATCTAAAGTAGTCCTAATGTTGTGTCAAGGGCATACATAAAACTCCTAAGCTAGATATAAGCAAAATAACATGAGGCATATAATAGAAAATCCTAAATTTAATATTAAAAAAATGAGAACCTTGGAAGAAACCATCAAATTTTTAGTAATTACTTGGAGTAGGTGCTTTCCTTGCACAAGTTTTGTCGTGTCGTTAGGAAGAAGCCATAAGCAAATTAATAGACGGTCTCTAAATAAAAACTTGCAAGTGATGTGCAAATTCATTAGACTTCAAAGGCAGACACAAAAAATTTCAAGAGACAAACAAGCTGCAAAATGTATATTAAAGTCTATATTAAGTCAAATTTTTTGACAATATGGAAAGATTTAACTTACAGTCAACATCCAGGTAGCAGTCTCAACCTCTCGGGGATTGGACTTCACGTATCGACGGTTGAAGGTGTCAATGTGCATGTCTACCTTGGTCATCCCGCAAGTGTGCTACGAGGTAGGGTATATCCCCCATAACAAAGCACTCAGACCCGGCATATGGGCAATTATATGGCATGAAATAGCCCCGGGCTTCATGCTTGAGCTTGTTGTAGCACAGGAAGATCTTCGGGCATCCTAATGAGACAGTTACAGGGGAGCCCAAGTTATTCGGCCACCTTTTCCACTGCTACACACCTAATGTCTCCAAGCTCTTGCCTACAAGAAGGGCATCGGTTGTGCACCCTTAATTTGCATGTTGAACATGGACAATGCCGATTGGGGCACTGCAAATATCAATGTTGTCAGACTAGTGAATTGTAATATATAAATAGTGGAGGACTATATAATTTTGGAATCTTTGCAGGATCCCATTAAAAATAATGGCTAATGTTATCAGACCATTGAATTGTAGTATATAAATAGTGTAGGACTATATAGTTTTAGAATATTTGCAGCATCCCATTAAAAACAATGGCCAAGTTATTATATGTTGTATGTATTGTGTGTGCATGTGTTTGCAATGGAAATCTTATTAAAAAGCAAAACATGAAAAGAGCCAATAATTACTTGATGGCAAGATGTTTAGAGAGCAACAACTTTAGGATGTGTATGTGCTACAAAAAAAGCCATTTGCATTGATGAGTTAAGCATTTTTTTGATCCAAGAGAGAAGTAAAGAAGGAACCACTAGTCACCAATATCTGAACATACAAGTTCATCAAAATCAACAATATTCCAACAACAAGAACAACATAATATGAATTTTGATAAATTATGAAATTCCAACACACAGTCATTACAAAATACTGATCCTGAAGCTTCTATAACATAACAATTTAACTTCATATAAAGTAGCAGAATAACAATTCAACTGCTGGACAAGTCATTATATATCTAATATTTTAACCAAGATGATTTTCTTGCATCATATCAGAACACAAAATATCAGCAGTCAAACTGATATATAGGACACAAAAAGCACTTATAGATAATACAATAAGAACTTAAAAACATGAGCTTAACTAGCTCATAGTACTAAATTTCCTCCTCTTTCTATAATGTTCTACATTTACTGTTTTGCAAAAACTGAACATAAGTTGATCTACTACCTGCCGTTAAGAGCCCTGCTTATCTCCATATAAAATCCAAACTTAGACGCTCATCACAATTTCATGCTCTGGTTGTATTTGAAATTTTGAACTTCTTATGGGACTTTAAGGCACAAGGGACATGATATTTTAACTATTTGCCATCTGCCTCATTCTCCACTACTGGATTACCTCTTCATACCTTTTCCAGTTGTTCCAGAAATCTACCTTAATCTCTTCGTACCTAGTGCGTTTCATAATTCCATGATGGTCCCAATCGTAAATGCAAGCATATGTATAGAACACTCATCAATGCGTAAGAAAAACCACAAAGCAAGTAGAATAATTCCTTTACAGCTATTCGATGACATGTCCGAACAATTTTAGAGTTGTCAATAAAAACTTTATATGCTATTTCTTTATTTTTTTCTTAAAAAATTCCACAAGCAGTTGATATGTGCTACATAAATAACAGACAAGTACTATGTTTTACCTGGCATGGACACAACTTCAAATTCCCCCTTCCAGATGAAACTTTGTCATTCGGCCGCTAACCATAGTTGGCTTCATTTCACAATCGTCCTCTCTATGGACCCTTTCGTCCATGGTTTCCTTGATGAGAGCGGTGGTGTTGGCATGGATTCATCGACAGAAAAGAGACTGGATGAGGTGAAGGAGGATTCATCAAGAGCGTAGAAGGAGGAATCCATACCTCCATGTCCATGACTGACGATGCCAAGGGGAGGTCTCCATCGCTTGGCTGCGGCTGACGAGTCCTCTAGTTAGGAATAACCTCCTCCTCCGCCTCCATTTTTGGAGTTCGAGGATGGGGTTTTGTTGATAGGCGGTGATTGCCTGTTGTGGCTCTCTAGGAAGAAGACGACTTCTTCTCGAGTGGAGCAGGAGGAGGAGGATGGATACTTGAGTTCCTGCTCCTCTTTCTAACGCTTTCTTATTACTGAATTGGAAGAGAGGAGTAAAAAAAAGGATTTGAGGAGAGAAGAGAACTAAACTCATATATTTGCTTTGCTATAACGAGGGAAAATGAAATTTGTGCGGAAACTAAAAATTTTAAGTGGACAAAATTTACAATAAGGGAAATTAAAAAAAAAAAATCTTTCACAACGTTCTGTAGCACGCCTTAAATGAATCTTCTTTCATAACGCGCAAACTTGCATGCCGTAAATGAGTCTTCAACCACAATCCGTAAAAATGCATGTCATAAATGACTCTTCAATTAGAACATGTAAAAACGCAGGTCGTAAAAGATGCTTCAACTACAACTGGTAAAAAAAGTAGGTCATAGATATGTTTACAATTATGGCGTGCATGTCAAACATGTTGTAAAAAGACAAAAATAACCCTTCTATGGTGTATAAATTTGTACGCTATAAAAGAGTCATTTATTATGTGCAGCAACTGCGCACTGTTATTTGTGTGTGTAAATGCTACATTTTCTTTTAGTGCTTCTACCATTTTTAGTTACCTAGATTATTCTCTACATTAATGTGGAATCACATGTCGTGGTCACATGATCATCCTCCTTGATGTCGTACTGTGGTACGGGTACACTAAATATTAATCTATATCGGCTCATAGAGTCCCAAATCTGGATCCATTCTTAGTGTAATGTAACAGGCAATCAATGAATCCTAACCACGCTAAACTACGATCATTGACCAACTGTACCCGAGTAGGTAACATTATAATAAACAATAATAACAGAATAGCACCGCAGTGCAATATAATTAGGAATAACACCGTTGTGCGTCAATAAATAGGAAGCACCTCAGTGCAATAACAAGGCCAATACCTTACAGGGTAAGTTGGTAATCATAGTACGGATACACGTAGTCATGTCAGGAACAGGGATAATCAGTCGGTCGATCAATCAGATCAGTCTAACCATCAGGTTGGTCTATACACCAAATCAATCTATCAAGTCCTCCCACCCATAATGGAATATCAATATCAGGTCAGGAAATTTGAGCATTAGATACTATGCTAATCACCACGAACAATTTTAGGCCCTCTAACTCACAAGAATCTACTGAATCAATGATCACATGCTATCAGTAAATAAATCTTCCTACTATCGGGATATAATAATGGTACCACGTTTTGGGATCTTAGAAAGTAGGGTAAAAATCATATTGATGTCCTCGATATTTTTCCTCGTTCTGTGAACCATTCTCACAATAATCAACATCCAGGAATCCATATGAGTCATATATGATTAAACTAGAATATCATCTAAAAGGAAATAGCAAGGATTGGCATGAACCACTCTGGAGCAGATCCATGACACTAAAACCAAAAAAGAACCGGGGTCGTAAACCGTCTCCCGAGTAGGACCATGCTTCTCATACTATTCATAAATCGGCATGAGGCTGTCAAATAAATATCCCGAGATCATACTCCTAATAATACTCAATCCTCAAATATATCCAAAGATCACAATCTAGATACATAGGACAATTGTTAGTCATATTCGGCTGTCACGACCCATGCCCTCATAATCAGATACGAGTGCGTGGATACGTCCAGCCTACACTGTTGTATCGACAATAGTGAGCTGTCTAGACCTCAATAGTCGCTAAATAGTCATAATTATCAATTTTTGTTCATCACAGCTACTAATCACGTGCTTAATATCCAACCACCACATCATCACACATTTTACTATGTCTTTTTCGTACACCTTTGCAAAGAGTATCCGGAGACAAATCCGGTAAATTAGCAAAGACTCAAGTACATCATCGAATACAAATAGAACTCATACAACTGAAGGAGGTCTATACAGAAGAACTATGTCTTCCTAAATCATCACCGATCTCCACGTAGCATCCATGCTAGCTAAAACTATCACCTTGTCCTGTAAGCCATAAATGCTAAGCTAGAAGTCATCGGCACCTACAATATATCTGGTCAGGAAAGGAGCAAAGTACAACCCTAAGAAATAAACATGTACAATGGATTCTAGTAAATGATGATAATCAAGAGGATAAAATATTTTGGATACAAAGTTTTGATAATAGTGATTCTTTAATAGTGGATTCGTAAATTTTAGTCTGAAAGATTATAAGTTCCATGATACTGAAGAAATAGTATATATAGATAAGTGACTAAAGGATATGAAAGGGTTATACCAATTGCATGATTACAAGATAAAAGGTCGCTGGGTTTCAATTTGGTCTTAAGATTAAGGTAGCAGACTTTGATTTGGATTTGGAAGAAGTTTAAATTCAAGAGGAATCATAAGACAAATAAAAGTGCCATAATTCTAGACCATCAAAGTATCATAATGGTCGATTGATGACATATCCAGATCAAGTTCCGATTCAGCGGCAGTAGGTGTTTCAAGGAAGAGCTCACGAGGTTGCTTACAATTGTTTGCAAGAGATCATGACACAAATGGAATAGGTACAAGAGGAGATTAGAACAATGTCTACATTATGGATCAAGTGACTATAGAATCAGAGGTTGAAGAAGAAGAGTTTAATTGGATTGACATATTCAGTATTTTGTTATTGGTATTTCTCGATTGTCGTAAGGGTACCATCCTTCAACACAAGGATAAGTTAGACATATTAGTATGATGTAGTATTTTCTTCCTAAATCTTTTAATCATGATTTGATTTTCTTCCTATCCATAGTCATTTTTTGGTTTTTAATATTCAAATTTCGATCGTGCCTAGATACCTTTGTGATTTTCATTGATCGTGACTAAATTTTAATCCTATTCCAAATTTTGATTCATGATCATATATCTATTCTAATGTGCCTAGATGATTTTGACCAAATGGTCTTATTTATCATGATTATATAATCGTGCCCAAGTGATTTGACTTTGACCATGCCTAGGTCCTTGATCACGACTAGATGGCTTATGATCATGTCTAAATTTCAATTTAATTCTTGATTATACCAAGTTCACAATCTTCAATTCATGTATGTTGATCGTGCCAGTGATTTTGATTTTGATTCTATTTCTCGCCTATTTGGTTTTAATTACTTTCAAATTTTACCTACATGGATATTCATAATCATGCATATCATGTAATTTGAAATTTCGAGTAAGAAATTTTTCTAAGGTAGGTAGATATGTAACCCCCTGTTTTCAAATCTCGATTATTTTAATATTTCATTATTTTAGTAATTTTTGGATATTTTTAAATTTATTAGAATATTCTATTTGGATTTATTTTATAATTAGATTATTATTTTCCATTAGAATATTTAATTGGGTTAATTAATTATGGTTTCCTATTAGAGAGTGGCAGACTTGTAAATTACTCCTAAGTAGCATAGTTATTTTAGGAAGCCATTATGGAATATCTAGTCTAGTGGGAACCCTTTGGAACCTAATTAAACAAATCTGGATTAGTATTAATTAATCCAGATTAACACTAATTAACCTCCGAGAATATTCCTTGGCACCTAGAATATACCAAGGAATATTCTCTGACAAATTCAAGGAATATCCTTCCTATACCATGTGCTTAGACCTTCTAGGTCTTTCCTAATCAGCCTATAAATAGCCATTAATGGCAGATTAATTATTCTTAATTAATTCTAATGGCCTAATGATTGTGTCCACGTGTCCGTGTTCATTCCACTATTTTCTATATTTTTATATTTTATATTTTTCGAGTCCACCCGACACAGACACACCCACCCCAATTCCTACTGTACACCTTACATCAAGTGTCCCTTGACACGGACACACCTCTATCAAACCTATCCCTAACTCTAGTCTGCATACTCGGATCGTCGCCATGTCCGATCGATCTCGTCGCGGGAGGTCCAAGACTTCGTCGTCATGCCCAGCCAAGGCAGCCCTTCAGTTCTTGAACCCATTGACAGATACGAGATTAGATCCCTCTGTATCTTTCCACGAAGCCACCATCTCGCCGAGACCACACCGTCGCGTTGTTGCTCGACCTCGCCCGAGCGTCCTCGTAGTCGAATCTGCTGACCAGATCTGGAGACCACCAGCCAGGACACAGTTACCATCGTTATAGATCCGGATCTGAGCACCCCCACTGTCGCTTAGGATCTGCTGTCTGAACTATTAACCCTGGTCGATTAGCCACCACCACCAAAGCACTGGAGCCACACCATCGCCCTTCGACCTCCTTTCACCGCTCCTCCGTCATTCAAACCCCGATCGCAGTGAGGGTTTTCACCACAGCTGTGTTCTTTGACCGAGCCCACCAGATCAACCCCCATGGTGAGCGCCTCTCCCGCTGACTTCGCTGGAGCCCTGCCTTTCGTCGTCGATAAGGTAACTACCTCACCTTTTCTGTGATGCCCCGGTCCCAAAATGCATAGGACTAGGAGATCATATACATGCCAGCTACGTATCAAGCGGACTCCAGCCCGGCTCGAGTACATTTAAGCTGTCTTGGTGTTCTAATTCTATCTATCACTCAACTATCAATATATCTAACTCAACCCACAGAATAAGTAAATCATGAATGAACAATATATATATTATTGTCTGCATCCCAATAACATACATGTTCGATTAGACCCGAAGAACGACATGGGTCTATAGAACTAAGCTAAAATCAGAGTATAAATAATGGAAAAAAAAATGTAAGAATGATAAAATACCTGAGTCGAATATAGCAATATCTCCATGATCAGCGGACTATCTCTGCAATACCAAATATCTAAAGAGATCACCAGGTCCTCAGGGGACTAGCAAGGTACAGAAAAAATGCCAGTACAATAGTTAAAATAAATAAACGAGGGGTATCTATTGTAACCAGTCTATATTATATGCATGTGAGAACATGTACTAAAATATCAGAATTTTGCCACTGAAGCTCATAAGCACCTCAGCAGGCTATTATCCCCAATACTGTGTCGTGGGACCAAGGACAATCAATCTATAAACAATAGCCATCTGCTACAGAGATAAAGGATACTGTAGTCAAGTTCTCCCCAGTCAGTGTCTAGTATTGTGAGAACCCTGATTTTTGGAAAATTTTTTATATGATTTCTATTTGTTAGATTAAATTTTGTTTTTCATTATGACTATATATATACTTTTCCGTAGATTTAATTTTTGGAGCACAAGAAATACTAATCTTTCGAAACTTCCTTCATGGGTTTTGAAGTAGACAAGTCCACCTTCAATTTTACATATCATGTCACATCCAAACTTGTCCCCTAACATTCTTTTGACTTCGCGCAACTTCAAGTCAATTTAGGCCATTTGATTATTTACCGTAATTCTATACCTAACTTCCAACGTGAGTTCAAAACTCGACATAGATCAAAACCGTTGTACCCAATATATGGTCTTGACCCATTTTGAGCCTACAACACGTATGCCAAGGGTGTGCCACTCAATCAAGTCCACATGTGCTATTTATTAGCGAATGGCATAAGAGACTCATGTGTTGACTTTACAGGTTCATTTTGACTAGAAGAATATGTATGGACCCTAACCTAGCTAACCCCACTTGGTAGAGCCATGTTCGGCGGCCATGACCCAGTAGAATCATTTTAAATTTATTTTTATGGGATTTTGTATAGAGAAGTAGGTTTAGATACAATTTTGTATATATGATTATATATTTATTTATTAGAATTATAAATATATCTATATATAAATAGTAGTAACAACGAAATCTATGCATGTGGAAACTCTTTATGTATCATTGTTATTAGCTTCCTTCCATCATCTTTATATCTACCTTATCCCTGCCCCCTAAAACAACCTTACTATACATTATATATATGATATATTTAAGTTGGGTATACTAAATAATTCAAACATAGAAGATATGAATAAATAAATACATATACAATTATGATAAGGCACAACTGAACCATTATTATCCTCTGTTAAAAGCCAACCTTAGCACATATGATTCTCTCTCCTCTTTCTCTATGTACAAAAGTATACGAATATTGAAAACTCTCTATTATTTTCTTTTCCTTTTAACTTATGATTCCCAATCCAAACAACTATGCGGTAGACCTCCCCATCTCGCTTTCTCTCTCTATTTTCATATATACGATAACCATCTCATAAAGCATTATATATATATATATACATAGATAACATAGTGATGCCCATCCCCTCGCCTCCTTCTCCTATGATGCAGTCCCCTGTAGTCTCTTCGCCTCGCCCTATGCAAGCGAATAGCCGTTGTCCTCAAGAACAACGTCCGGACCCTCCCTTTCGATAGACTCCTCGTCGTGAAATGTCATAACATAGCAGCAGCAGCTGCAACCTACAGTAGCTGCAACCTACAGCAGCGGTGGGCCAGCCGCACTGCTACAGTCGGACGCCACCATCGCCATGCGGCCCGGTCCCCAGCACGCCACAGCGACCGGCCACCGCGGCCAGGCAGGCACAGTAGCAGCGGCCAAAGATACGGCAGTAGCAGGCAACAGCGCGCCGCCGACAACCATCCGTGATGTACGTACGACCCCGACTACCTCCCTCGTGACGACCGTCATCCTTCCCGACGTGTACAGTAGACGATTCATGCGTTTCGCACGAAATCCCGTCGTGACGTGCGAATTCGAAGTCAGAATCAAGTTTCGTCGCAGCAATTTTGGACACATTTTTTGGATAATCTGACCGTTGGATCGTCAATCCGATTCTTTCATCTCAATCTCGGTATATACCCCTTCGCGTATCTATAGTTTCAATCGTTAGTTTGATCGTCTGATAGATCAAAACAAGCTACCAAGTTGACCGTTTAAATTATATTTAATTTGGACAGTTTCGTGGAGCCAACTTTGTCGATTCTTTTTTCTCTCGTCGATGCTCCAGTTGACAAACTACCAACTCTGGTGTGCAACAGGTATAACCACCTTCGTGCCACAAAAATTTTGCTTTCATAGGATGTCGTTTGGTTGGTTGAAATCGACGCCAAAGTTGGTCGTTCGAAATCATAATTTCCAACATGTAAAATGATAATTTTGAACCCGGGACATCGGATTTAAAATCCAACACCAATATTGGACTCGTGGCATCATTCTGGCCCAAATTGACATAATTTGTCAAATTTGGATAACCTTTGTCTTGGCACGTATGCAAAACGGGTCCAACGGCGGACACCGTTTTGACCCAAAATTATCATTTTGTCCTTGTGTCCAAAATTGGACTTATGAGTAAGCTATCCTAGTTAATTTGACTATTCTAGACACGTTGGTGATGTCTGTTTCATCATCTGACGACTCCTGTTAGATTTTCCCTTTTGTAGTATCATTAAATTATAATTAATTTATATTATGTTCGTATTTTGGAATCCGTGCTTCGAAACTGAGATCAGTCGATTCCAGTGATCTCACATCACTGAAATTGACAAAGTGACCGTATAGATCGCCAAGATAAGATTATTAATCTTATGGTTGATCATCTTGTCTCGATTCGTGCGTCGTAGGTTTTATTATACGAATTACGAGATACAAACTTAATATCTATACCTAGGATTTGTAAGCCATGTTATTAATGAGTAATGATCATAGAATTACTGTAACCTAGTTCTAGATAGTATGATTAATAAATGGTTTAGATAAACTAAGGATTTCACGACCTAAAAATGACCCAAGCTTTCTAGGTAGGATTGATAGTCATATTTGTATTTAGTAAATAATGCATATTTGTTTGTGATTTGGGGTTGATAGATATTGTATGGAGTATGATTCATTAGTTCATGGATAGTACGGGTAGACTTTGGTACGGCAGTCTCAGCATAGATTGGAAAAAATTTCAGGCAAGTATACCTTGCCTACTTGTACAGTTTATTTTCATGCATTTCTATACTGTTATTTCTTTTCAGTCATATTTTGTCACCAGCTATTCATGTTCTGATACTGCTATTTCTTATTTTGTGTTCATGTTCCTTATTTGTTCTCCATGTGTTACTTTTTATTTCTTATGAGTGTCGTAACGATATTTGCTACCCCTTAGTCTCCGTTTAATTGAGTTAACTTGACATGTAGCCGAGATCGCTTGCTAGTCATTGACCTATGTTATCTCTAGATCGGGAGCGTCCAATGGTGTTATGGTATAGAGACTCCTTATAGACTTATTGTTCCATCTCTAGGATTGGGAGCGTCCTTGGCGTTACGGTGTTAGAGACTTGTTATCGACTTGTTATCCCCCGTCTCTAGGACCGGGAGTTAAGGTAAGAAATTATATAATTATAGCTTAGATATATCAAAGAATAGGAAAGCAACTTATAATATATTATGAATCTCGAATGAATTTATAGCTTAGATATATCAAAGAAAAGGAAAGCAACTTATAATATATTTACCCTAAATAAATATAAATACTACTAAAAATATTTTGTAAGATAAGGCGTTTACATAATCTACCTGCATATAAGATGGGGTTTAATTGAGGTTTGATTTAGTCAAAAGATATTCAAGATATACCTCAAGGTTTAAATTGGCTTCTAAACAGGAAATAGAACATTTGATTGCATTTAACCTATTTGGCTGTATAAAATCCCATAAAATAAATACAAAGTAACTATACTTGGTCATGACAACATAACATGCTACTACCAAGGCTCGTTGTCCTAGTTTGGAGTCGGCTTGGTTTACTGACCGAAATAGACTCCAAAAGCCTATTAATTGAGTCTTGTATGCAATCTGAAAGTAAATAGCACATCGAGACTCAATTGAGAGACACACTAGTGGCATGTGGGTAGTAGGCTAAAAATAGATCAAAACCATATATTAGGTCAAATGGTTATAATCGATGTCGAGTTCCGAACTCAAGTTGGAGGCAAGGTCTAGAATTACGGTAAACGATCAATTGGCTTAAATTGACCCGAAGTTGTGCGAAGTCAAAAGAATGATAGGGAACAAGTTTAGAAGGGATATTATATATCAAATTGAAGATAAACCTGTTTCTTTCAGAACTTATGAAAGATGTTTTGAAAGATTGGCATTTCTTATGCTCCAAAAATTAAAGCTAAAGAAAAGTACATCTATAGTCAATATTGATTATAAAAATCCAGTTTAATATTAAATATCTATATTAAATAAATAAAATTAAATTAAAAATAAAAATAATATTAAAAAATTAGGGCGCTCTATCCACCTTAGAAAATTTTGTCCTCGAAATTAAAATAGGGAAAATTTATGAAATGCCCAAAAATTTAAAAAGTTTTATGAAAAACCTACCGCAAAAGAAACTTTCATCGCGTGCCCAGTATTATATAAAAAATATATAAAAGGGGACGACATGACCTTTTTGCCCTTCTAATTTATTAAGAATATCCACAAACCCAGCAACTCTTCAAAAAAAACGATTCGAGTCGCTCCCTCCTCTTTCATACTCTGTTCACTTTCGATTTTAGGTCATATCCTCCAAAAATTTTAGAAAAACCCTACAAGAAATCGCCAGCGAATCTCCATTCGCAAGTTTCACACAATGTCGTAATCATCATCAATCAATGTAGATCGAGTTAGAAAAGACGGAGAAGAAGTAGATGTTGTAAAACAAAAGAAAGAAAGGAAGGGTGTTAAGAGGATTGCTCGTAAACGAAAAGCTACAAAAGGAAAAGAAGTGCAAGAAGAAGTAGAAGAACAAGAACAAGAAGAACAGCAAGAACAACAAGAACAAGAAGAAGCAGGAGAAGAAGAAGAAGATCAAGAAGAAGGGAAAAAAAAGGTAAAACTTTGAGTCCTGTTCATTCTCCGTGTATTTTGACACGGAAAATGAGAATGATCATTCTCCGTGTAGATTAACACGGATAATAGGATTCTCCGTGTTAAAATATACGGAGAATGATATTTTCTGTGTATTTTGACCTAGAAATGGCCATTCTCCGTGCATCTAACACGGAGAATGTCATTCTCCGTGTTAAAATACACAGAGAATGACATTTTCTGTGTATTTTAACCTAGAAATGGCCATTCTCCGTGTATTTAACACGGAGAATGTCATTCTCCGTGTTAAAATACACGGAGAATGACATTTTTTGTGTATTTTGACCTAGAAATGACCATTCTCCGTGTTTCTAACGCGGAGAATGTTATTCTCCGTATTAAAATACACGGAGAATGTCATTCTCCGTGTTTACTAGAATGACATTTTCTGTGTATTTTGACCTAGAAATGGCCATTCTCTGTGTATCTAACACGGAGAATGTCATTCTCCGTGTTAAAATACACGGAGAATGACATTCTCCGTGTTAGATCTTTCTTCGTGTCAAAAAACACGGATAATGTCATTCTCCGTGTATTTTAACACGGAGAATGACATTCTCCGTGTTAAAATACACGGAGAATAACATTTTCTGTATATTTTAACCTAGAAATGGTCATTCTCCGTGCATCTAACACGGAGAATGTCATTCTTCGTGTTAAAATACACGGAGAATAACATTTTCTGTGTATTTTGACCTAGAAATGGTCATTCTCCGTGATTCTAACACGGAGAATGATCATTCTCCGTGTTAAAATACACAGAGAATGTCATTCTCCGTGATTCTAACACGGAGAATAATATTTTCTGTGTATTTTGACCTAGAAATGGCCATTCTCCGTGCATCTAACACGAAGAATATCATTCTCCGTGTTAAAATACACAGAGAATAACATTTTCTGTATATTTTGACCTAGAAATGGCCATTCTCCATTTATCTAACACGGAGAATGTCATTCTCCGTGTTAAAATACACGAAGAATGATCATTCTCCGTGTTAATGACATTTTTTGTGTATTTTGACCTAGAAATGACCATTCTTCGTGTTTCTAACACGGAGAATGTTATTCTCCGTATTAAAATACACGAAGAATATCATTCTCCGTGTTAATACACACCTAGAATGACATTTTCTGTGTATTTTGACCTAGAAATGGCCATTCTCCGTGATTCTAACACGGAGAATGATCATTCTCCGTGTCAAAATACACGGAGAATGTCATTCTCCGTGTATTTTAACACGTAAAATGACATTTTCTGTGTATTTTGACCTAGAAATGGCCATTCTTCGTGCATCTAACACGGAGAATGATCATTCTCCGTGTTAAAATACAAGAAAAATGACATTTTCTGTGTATTTTGACCTAGAAATGGCCATTCTCCGTGATTCTAACACGGAGAATGATCATTCTTCGTGTCAAAATACACGGAGAATGCCATTCTCCGTGTATTTTAACACGGAGAATGACATTTTCTGTGTATTTTGACCTAGAAATGTCATTCTCCGTGTATTTTAACACAGAGAATGTCATTTTCCGTGTTAAAATACACGAAGAATGACTTTTTTCTGCGTATTTTGACCTAGAAATGGCCATTCTTCGTGTTAATATACACGTCTGTGTATTTTTACCTAGAAATGACCATTCTCCGCGTTTCTAACACGGAGAATGTTATTCTCCGTGTTAAAATACACGGAGAATGTCATTCTTCGTGTTAATACACACCTAGAATGTCATTTTCTGTGTATTTTGACCTAGAAATGGCCATTCTCCGTAATTCTAACATGGAGAATGATCATTCTCCGTGTCAAAATACACAAAAAATGTCATTCTCCGTGTATTTTAACACGGAGAATGACATTTTCTGTGTATTTTGACCTAGAAATGGCCATTCTCCGTACATCTAACACGGAGAATGTCATTCTCCGTGTTAAAATACACGGAGAATGATCATTTTCCGTGTCAAAATACACGAAGAATGACATTTTCTGTATATTTTGACCTAGAAATGGCCATTCTCCGTGTATCTAACACGGAGAATGATCATTCTCCGTGTCAATATACACGGAGAATGACATTTTCTGTGTATTTTTACCTAGAAATGGCCATTCTCCGTGCATCTAACACGGAGAATGATCATTCTCCGTGGTTGAATAGAGGAGAATGGTCATTCTCCGTGTTATAATAAAGAAGAATGTTGTCGTAAACCTAATTGTTGTTTTTTTAGGAAAAAAACTGTCAGAAACAAAGAAGAAAGAGTTTTTCGTGCAACATTCAACCCAATACTCTCTCTTATGGATGAGGTGAAGGAAAAGGGTGGCCATTTGCCTGATGCAGTTATTGAATCCTTGAAGAATATTGGATTCTACAATTTCGTAGATGTATTCTACAAATCCAAGGTCAAAAAGGCAGAACTATCTAAAGTCACAAAAGGTCTGGAGAACCTGATTGGGACTTACTTGGAAGAAGATGGCACTGGATACTTCCAATTGAGCAACAGTATCAAGGTAGTACCAACTGCCGAAGAGATGGCAACCATTTTCGGTCTGCTAATGCAGGATGACAGTGAAGTTGATGAGAAATATCTAAAAATCATCACTGAAAAACAGAATACCTCCCCCACCAGCAAACTCATTCAGCATGTGTAATGAACACTTCAAAAGATTGCTGACAAATTCCAAGGAAAAACATGCAGAAGTCTCAAATGCAGAAGTCAGAAAAAGGTTCTTAGAGCTGTTGGGAGACAGAAATGCAAGACCTGATGAGTTGGCCAAGTTAATAGTATTCAACTTGTGCCAAACAGCATTCTTCACCAGAATGGGTGGGTCGAACTTGCCGTACAAGTTCTTCGCTCTGGTAGAGAGCATAGATGTTATAAAAAAATATATCTGTTGGCCACGTATTATTTTGGCGTACGTCATGAACATCATAAAGAGGGTTGTTACAAAAACTGAAGATGGGAATATTGAGATATCGTACAAGAAGATTGAAGGTTGTACGATATATTTTTTGTATTGGTTTGCAGAGAACAGTCAACTGTTAGAAAGGAAGTGCAAGCCAATAAGTGCATACCCGAGATTCTACACATGGGATGGGAATAGAATCTCGATATTCCTCAAACATGACTATCAAGGGGCTCAGACGGAATCGGAATTGATATTCAAAGATTTTGTTACAGTGATTGTTGAAGAAGGCGAAGTCCCAGAAGAGCAGCATCGTATAGAAGGTGCAGATAATGCTGGTAATGAAGAAGAACCACAAACTGAAGCCCAAGCACCAGCAATAAACACAGCTGAGAACGAAGATGTGTTGCATGTCTTGGAGGAGAAATCTCAGCTTATCGCTGAGAATGAGCAACTCCACGAAAGAGTACAAAAACTAGAGGCAAATATAGCCCTACAACGTACTGTGGAGCTCGTTAATGATGGGTTGGTCAAGGAGTTAGACTCTATAAGGAACGAGAAATCTCTCCTTATTGCTGATAATGAGAAACTCCGCAGAAGAGTTGAAGAACTAGAGGCAGAGGGGGCCCGACAACCTTCAGTTGACATTGTTAAGGATGGGTCAGAACAGGAACTAGACTCCCTGAGAAAGCAGAAATCAGAGCTTATTGCTGATAATGAGAAGCTTCGTCAACATGTTGAGGAGCTACTTCTAAAAGGTAAAATATTCTCTTTTTCAAAATTTTAAGTTGTAATTATGTGTTAAATCACGGAGAATGAACATTCTCCGTATGTAAAACACACGGAGAATGATCATTCTCCGTGTAAGCAACACGGAGAATGACAATTCTCCGTGTAAGTAACACGAAGAATGATTATTCTCTGTGTATATTGACACGGAGAATTGTCATTCTCCGTGTTTTACATTCTTCGTGTCAAACCCACGGAGAATGGTCATTCTCCGTGTATCTTAATACGGAGAATAATCATTCTCCGTGTAAGTTATACGGAGAATGCCCATTCTCCGTATAAATTACACGGAGAATGCCCGTTCTCCTTGTAAGTCGGTTTTGACACGGAGAATGGACATTCTCCGGATTAAAGTAAACGAATAATAATATTTTTCATTGTTTTTAAAAAGAAGATTATATAATATTGACATCATACCTCTTTTTGTTTTTTGTTTTATATCAGAGAAAATAATAGAGAATCTCAGAAAGGAGAATGAAAGGCTCGTTAATTATAACAACAAACTTCTAGAGAAAGTTGTATCGTTGAATGACGAAGTCAAAGAGAAGAACGGTACAATTGCTAACCTCGAAGCAATGGCTACAGCATTGCAGCTTGGACAGATTCAACCAATTCCTCAAGAACCAAGAAGGATTACAAAACCATAAAATGCTCTAGCCGATAATGATTTTACCACCTTGGGAAAGAAGAAAACAGCCGATGCTATAACAAGTAAGAATGTAGCTGCTGGTGGGAAAAGAAAAGCTCCTTCCAGTCCCGAGAAGGTAGAAGAAAAAAAGAAGATGGCAGTAACTGAAGATCTTGAAGAAGAATCTGCTGAAACAGCCAAGCTAGTAGCAGAGGGGAAAATTCTGATGCAATGTCCAAAACTCAGACTTTGGAAGCAAGCAGACAATGAGCTGAAGGATCTATACATGAGCATCGTATACCCAAGAAGGATGTCTCCAACGTAAGTATTCTAAACTTGAACCAATTTCTGTCCAATTCACAACGGAGAATGATCATTCTCCGTGTCATTTGAACGGAGAATGACTATTCTTCGTCCCATTCATAACGGAGAATGGTCATTCTCCGTGTAATTTGGACGGAGAATGGTCATTCTGCGTCCAATTCATAACGGAGAATGATCATTCTCCGTGTCAAAGTAAACGGAGAATGACCATTCTCCTTCCAAATTACATGGAGAATAATAATTCTCCGTTATGAATGGGACGGAGAATGGTCATTCTCCGTCCCATTCATAACGGAGAATGATTATTCTCCGTGTAAATTCACGGAGGATGGTCATTCTCTGTCCAATTCATAACGGAGAATGATCATTCTCTCTATTGGAGTGACTTTTTTCAATTATATCATTAGACTATATTATTAACATAATCGAAACTAAATTTATGTGCAGTAAAAATGTATACGAATACTTTCCAACTGCTCCAGAAGAGTGTAAAATAAGAAGAAGAAACAATGATGTTACCTTGTTGTTAAATGTTAAAGAACTACAAGACATATTAAATGAGGAAGAAAGAGAGGCTAATGTAATGAACTTGATGATAAAGATTATGAATGAAATACAAGCCGAAATAAGACGTATCATTCATTCAAGCTCGCAGGGTGCAGAATGTAAATGGTCTGCAATCATGATGCCCCATTCATTGGTAAGAATCAAAACTGAAAAATAAATATTAATGTGTACACCTACTAATAGGGTTGTAAAAAACTAACTCATGATATTATTATTTTTTTGTTTTCTGGAAAACAGCGTACCGCTGAATTTGTCGATGTAGACAAACCAGCAGATGGAGCCATTTCAAAGTTGATATAGAAGATTTTATCATGGAGTTGGAGGATGACATCGAATGGCTATTCGTGCCACTCTTTCGTGAAGAAAATAAACACTATATACTGCTGTCATTCAACTTCAGCTCCTACGTTTGGACACACTATAACTCCTTGCGTAAAAACACGGGCACTAAGGGAATCAAGGATGCAGAATATATGAAGAGTAAAATCGAGCCGATTGTAATAAAGAAAATTGTATTGATGAGGAAGAAAAGCTCGATAATTCAGGAATATGAAAGAACAGAGCTCAAGAGTTGTAAAGAATGCCCACAACAACTATCACCCAGCTGCCTGTTGTACGTTGTATATTATATGGATAGCTTGTCGAAAGCTCCATTTGATTTCCAAAAGAAAACAAACAGAGTAGTTCACAATATTATTGTAAAGAGAAGGTTAACTTTTGCTAAGCTTTTGCTTAAAAGTGAGTGTACAATTCCTTTTATATCATAAAAGAAATGACAATGTAAACAACAATGTAAATTGGCTAAGAAATTCCTTATATATATTCTGTCTGTCAGGTTTCTTTTGTAATGTATTCGTTGTCCTTTGTAATGAAACTCAAATTTTTGACTAATTTACATTGTTCTATATGTAAATCTGTTTTGTTAAAGTTCTGTTGTTTGATTCTGTGTTAAAATACACAGAAAATGTTATTCTCCGTGTTAAAATACACGGAGAATGTCATTCTCCGTGTTAATACACACCTAGAATGTCATTCTCCATGTATTTTGACCTAGAAATGGCCATTCTCCGCTATTCAACCACGGAGAATGTCATTCTCCGTGTTAAAATACACGGAGAATGATCATTCTCCATGTTAAAATACACGGAGAATGACATTTTCTTTTTATTTTGATCCAGAAATGACCATTCTTCGTGTTTCTAACACGGAGAATGTCATTCTCCGTGTTAAAATTCACGGAGAATGATCATTCTCCATGTATTTTAACACGAAGAATGACATTTTCTGTGTATTTTGACCTAGAAATGGCCATTCTCCGTGTATCTAACACGGAGAATGTCATTCTCCGTGTTAAATTACACGGAAAATGTCATTTTCCGTGTATTTTGACCTATAAATAGCTAACACGGAGAATGATCATTATCCGTGTTAATATACACGGAGAATGATCATTGTATTTTGAACTAGAAATGGCCATTCTTCGCTATTCAACCACGGAGAATGATCATTCTTCGTGTCAAAATACACGGAGAATGGCCATTCTCCGTATTAAAATACACGGAGAATGACATTCGCCGTGTGTATTAACACAGAGAATGACTATTCTCCGAGTTTCTAACACGGAGAATGTCATTCTCCGTATGAAAATTCATGGAGAATAGTCATTCTCCGTATTAATACATACGGAGAATGTCATTCTCCGTGTATTTTGACCTAGAAATGGCCATTCTTCGTGTATCTAACACGGAGAATGATCATTCTCCGTATTAAAATACACGGAGAATGACATTTTTGTGTAGTTAAATAATTACATTGTTCTATATGTAAATCTGTTTTGTTAAAGTTCTGTTGTTTGATTCTGTGTTAAAAAATACAGAAAACATAAACTAAAAATGTTCGTTAATTGAACACGGAGAATAGTCATTTTCATGGTTATATGTTTTTAACATATAAATGTAATGCTTGGAATGATCATTCTCCGTGTTAAATCACGGAGAATGGTCATTCAATGCATTATAAAATCAGAGAGTATAACGGATAATAAGTTCTTATGCTGTTAATATATATGTGAAACATCAGATATACAGAGTTCAAACTATCACCATTGATATCAAAAAATATAAGATATGTATTCAAAAAACAATTATATAAAAGAAGGAATATACGTGTATGTATTAACGAGGGGGCGCTGCCCCTTCGACCACAGTAGCAGCACGTGGAGGCAGAGGACAAGTGGTGCGATTGTGATTGCATAATTCAAAATAATTATGGCACCTTATCTTTCTCTTCTCTTTTCCCTTGTTCTCATATTTGCTCTTATAACGGTCCGCCTTTGGTCGTCCAGGACCATGTTTCGGAAC
The DNA here is from genome assembly GCA_029216955.1 of Iris pallida. Taxonomy (NCBI): domain Eukaryota; kingdom Viridiplantae; phylum Streptophyta; class Magnoliopsida; order Asparagales; family Iridaceae; genus Iris; species Iris pallida. The sequence goes on from JANAVB010005796.1 coordinate 9,874,833, forward strand.
AGGGGGTAGAACAACATCAGTGGGATTATTTTCAAACTGTTTTTTAGAATCTGGAACTGGACGAATAGCACATGAATATAACTTCCAGTAATAATCTGATGTCCAATACTGCTCCACAAAGTCGTAAACAGATTTATCTGAACCAACTTTGATGTATTGTATTGCATGGCTGCATGGGAATCCATATACCTTCCATCTACGACAACTACAATGACAATCAAGAAGATTCACTATGTGGGAGGAAGTATCTACGATCACCTCAAATTCGAAATCACCGGACCGATATACCCTATAACACATGCCATCATCTGTAAGCTGCTTCAGCATATCCTCGACGTATGGAGTCAATTTGCTATTCAAACCAATTGCATCCTTGTGGCGATCCGAAATCATCTTCATCATCTTCACACGGATGACATTTACAATTGCTGATATAGGCAATTTTTTCTCAGCCTTTATCCATGCATTGAATGACTCTGCACAACTAGACGCAACCTCACCGTATCTATATCCCAGGAAGAATGCGTTTGACCAGTGTTCAAGTTTTTATTTATTCATTCAATTCACAACATGACCACAATTCAGATCATAAATCTTCTTGATTGCTTGTCTATACCCACCTTTATACAGAAAAACAAATAATTAATAAAGAATTAGGTCAATTCACAAAATTATGAAAAATAAGTGCATTCTCCGTGTTTAAAAAAAGGATAATACCATTCTCCGTTCAAAGCTAACGGAGAATGATATTCTTCGTTCTATGCAAGACGAATAATGACCATTCTCCGTGTGATGGAAACGAAGATGAACATTATCCGTACTATGCAAGACGGATAATACCATTCTCCGTTCAAAGGTAACGGACAATGATATTCTCCGTTCTATGCAGGACGGAGAATGGTCATTCTCCGTGTAATACGTACGGAGAATGACTATTCTCCGTCTTACTGACACGGGGAATGGTCATTCTCCTTGTTAAATTAATGGTAAATGCATAGAAAATGTGCATATATCTGTCTCATTAACACACCTGGAGTTAGAGAATATACTGCTTGCCTCCAAGCTTCAAGTACATGCGGATACACTCTTTCATTTCCTTTCTCTTTTAACGGTATGTTATTCTTCATGTGATAATAGCAATAGCTATGGTAATCATTAGGAAATACTTTAGGGACTTCAGAAACTAGACCGGTGCCTTGATCCGAAAGAAAAATAATACGCCTACTACATCCAACAACATTCTTTAGATTTCCAAGGAACCATTCCCAATTGTCGCCATCTTCGCCTGAGACTATACTGTATGCAAGAGGGTAGAACTGTTGGTTACCATTCTTCGCTGTAGCAGACATCAAACATCCTCTAAACCTCTCTGTAAGGAAAGTAGCATCCAAATATAGCATCGGGCGACAATATTGAAAGCCTTCTATGCAAGCCCTATATGAAAGAAAAAGCCACTCAAACCTCATTGATGAATCATCTTTCTGGAAGTCGATAACGGAACCATTATTGGTTTTCTTTACCTTGTTGACATACCAACACAAGTCACTGTAAGATCTAACATCATTTTCGTACATTTCCTGGTGCACCAGCCTAATTCCGTGGTATGCCTGCCCATATGTAACAGATAAACCGTAGTCAACCTTGAAATCATCGACAACAGATTTTGCAGACTTTTTAGGATGCATCCGAACAATGTCACTAACCAAACTTTTCACAAACTTTGCTGGAACAACCAGATTACCTTTATCCATATAGCCAGCTCCACAATTATGTTCTTCCACATACCTCTTCACCTCAAAAATTTGATTATCTTTCGAAATAGATATAGCATGTGTAGCACTTGTCTCCCAAAATTTTATTTATTTTAGAGAGCATTTTTTTATTTTTATTTAATTATTTTGTTTATTATTATCATTTATATAATGGTTTGAATCGTAGGTAAATGGAGATTTGATTTGGGATCACAAGGGTGTGTACCTAAGCTTATAGCTTAAGTATAGTAAAACTAGGACATATGTGGTCCCCAGGATCCCCAGACAGCCTCTAGGGTATTATTTTATTATTTTAGAATTTCTTGGATTTTTAGGAGATTTTTAGATAATTTTTATATATGATTTTATTAATTTTCTAAGCTTCTAGGATTTACTGTGAGAGCACCCGAGGGTATTTTTGAGGTCAAATAATTTATTTGGGCTCTAGAACCCTTAAAATATTTTCTATATTTTTCTAGGAATTTTTAGGAATTTTTTGGGATTTATTTGGAATTTTTAGGATTTTTCCTGATTTTTATTTAATTTTCTGTAATTAAAAAACCTATTTTCTAATTTAATTATACACAGTCAGCAGCGGGGGCCCACCCGTCAGCCGCTGAAGCGGGGAGGGCGGGCCCATGTGTCAGTGAGAGGGGGCGGGGAGCTCGGTCTCCGAGCCATAGTTTGAATCCGAGTCAGACTCGGAGCCGCCAACCCAAGCCGCTTACTCCTCATCCGTCGGATCTGGACGGGAGGCAGCAGATGCTGCCACGTGTCCCCGCCCAGCCGCCTCAAAGCCGCAGCCACCGACTTATATCCCCTATATATATATTAGTATATTCAGTTTTTTTCGAAAACCCTATTTTATTTTCAGCAGTTTTTGTGGGAGAGTTCAATAGAGATTCTTCGACTTCGCGGAGAGTTTGCGGTTGATCCAGACATCCGTTTTGCATGCCGTTTTTTTTGTTAGAAGCGTATCGAGGTTAGGTTTCCGAATATATAATTTGTTTTCTGGTATTTTGATCTCGAATTTCTGAATAATTATTTGAGAGTCGATTGTCCAAAAATTAACACGTCACACGGTTTTCGAGATTCCGAGCGATCCCGAATTCCGTTTTGCGATCCGTTTGAAGTTTTGGAAAGCTAACACCGAGCTCTACAACATATAATTTTTCCAGAAATTCAGAGTTTCATCTACTATTTTATTTTATTCATAGAAGTCAGATTTGGTCAACGGTTCATCGATTTGGTCATAGTTAGCCATAATGGCGATAACTTTTGACCAAATCGTGATTTTGCGGCACGGTCGATTCCAGTGCACTCATGGCGCTGAGATCTACCATGTTGCACACTCAAACTTTGAATTCATAATGTTTGACTAGTTAGCCAATAATATGTCTCGGTTTGCGTGCCACGAGTCCCGAATTTGGAACCGTGAATTTCCTTGGCCAAATTTTTGTGTGTAGATTGTTATTTCAGAATTAAATAGGTTAAAATAGGATTTTAGATGATTTATTCTAGAATTAGAATAGTATTAATTGATTTAACCCATTAGCCACTTTCTAGGATTTTTAGAGTGGGAATCGTTGATCTAACTTGTGATTATTTTTGTGTCGGGGTAGATCGGGCTACGACGTCTTGACTTGTGACTTTATCATCTATTGGAGCAGGCAAGTATCACTATTACCTATGTTTCCTTTATTTTATACTGCATGTATCTTCATGTCGTCTTTTCACTATTTCTCCATTGTAGTTCATCATTGTCATTGCTCATGATTACTATTGTGCACGAGAGTTAGAATCGGTTGGATGTACATACATGTTCATGCCTTACTCATTGTTTCCTATTGTTTACAGTTTATCGTATTGCTAATGTTTATTGTGGTGGACATGTATTGTGAGTGAGTCGGGCGGGGGAATACGACAAGTAAGCATGTGATCAACGAATTGAATACAGACCTCCTATACATTGATTGCATAATATCAGTCATGCACCACACGTATGACTGACGGATATCCCAAGCCGTCTACATGCTGAAAGTTGGTATTCTAAAACACACAGTACACGTGACTTAATTATTGTTGCCATGTCGTCTATTGTTCTTCTTTCGTCAAGTCTACCTTCTTATTGTTATCATGTTTTAGTGGTATATCAAAGTCTACCTTCATATTGTTATCACGTCTCAAAGGTACTTTCTTATCATACAATGTCATGTCTATACTTATCTCCAGTTAAATTCCTTTTATCTTTCCTTCATGCTTGTATACTATATTGTGTAATGTAGTGTTATGGTGATCTTGCTCCAATCCTGACTGGATAACTATTTTTCAGCTTTAGACGAAGAGATTTGCCCTGAGGTCTACGGTGAGTATGTTGGCGACCCTGACGTCACTGGCATACCCAGTTCCAGCACTGATGCGAATTAGCATATTTTCTTCCTTATGGATTCGTATTAGTTAGTAGTTATAGTTATGGAGTTAGTTGTCTATTTTATTTTCTGTTATCTGGGTTTGTTCCCGAGACTTTCTGAGTTGTAGTGGATTTTTTATATTTATAATATTGAGACTATTGGATATTTTAGTGATTTTTGCTGGCTTAGTTGTGGATGATATATATGCGTGTTGTGCTTGTTGTGGACCATTGTTATCATAGACAGCGTACTATCGCCGATGCTGCGGCGTAGGCTGGACTTGGCCACGTACTCGTATCCCAAAATTGGGAGTGGGTCGTGACAAGTTTTTATGGTGGCCCATGCAGGTCCAATTTCGCAAAAGACTGCGAACTCGTGGTAGTGCTTAAGTTAGTTGTACTACTGCGAGCCTGCGAATAGAGTTGGAGTTAGGAGGTTGTATCATCCACAAAATAGGATTTCCAACCTTATGAGTCTATTTTATCTTAGGATCGTATTGTCTCTTAATTTGCATCTTGCTTGATTCCGTCCATGATTTCTCCGATATGTTTGTATCTACCGTTCTAACCATATCCTTTCTTCCTTTTAGTTCGCAATGGTTGAGACAAGGCGCAGTGCAATCCGTAAGGGGAAAAGGGTAGCTAACCCTTATGCTACTCCCGAACCCGAGGGATAGACAGCAGAGAGTATCGAGTTCGTAGAGCCTTCTTTAGTTTTAGTTGTTATACAAGCTTAGTGAGTTGTAGTATGTTCCTAGCCATTATCTCTCCGTGACTTAGCTTAAGAAATTAGTGCTTGTAAGAGTTAGGTATTATACTATGCTATTTGTGATATTTTGATTTTTAAGGACAAAAATCTTTTAAGGGGGATAGTTTGTAGCACTTGTCTCCCAAAATTTTATTTATTTTAGAGAGCATTTTTTTATTTTTATTTAATTATTTTGTTTATTATTATCATTTATATAATGGTTTGAATCGTAGGTAAATGGAGATTTGATTTGGGATCACAAGGGTGTGTACCTAAGCTTATAGCTTAAGTATAGTAAAACTAGGACATATGTGGTCCCCAGGATCCCCAGACAGCCTCTAGGGTATTATTTTATTATTTTAGAATTTCTTGGATTTTTAGGAGATTTTTAGGATTTTTTCTGATTTTTATTTAATTTTCTGTAATTAAAAAACCTATTTTCTAATTTAATTATACACAGTCAGCAGCGGGGGCCCACCCGTCAGCCGCTGAAGCGGGGAGGGCGGGCCCATGTGTCAGTGAGAGGGGACGGGGAGCTCGGTCTCCGAGCCATAGTTTGAATCCGAGTCAGACTCGGAGCCGCCAACCCAAGCCGCTTACTCTTCATCCGTCGGATCTGGACGGGAGGCAGCAGATGCTGCCACGTGTCCCCGCCCAGCCGCCTCAAAACCGCAGCCACCGACTTATATCCCCTATATATATATATTAGTATATTCAGTTTTTTCGAAAACCCTATTTTATTTTCAGCAGTTTTTCTGGGAGAGTTCAATAGAGATTCTTCGACTTCGGGGAGGGTTTACGGTTGATCCAGACATCCGTTTTGCACGCCATTTTTTTGTTAGAAGCGTATCGAGGTTAGGTTTCCGAATATATAATTTGTTTTCTGGTATTTTTATCTCGAATTTCTGAAGAATTATTTGAGAGTCGGTTGTCCAAAAATTAACACGTCGCACGGTTTTCGAGATTTCGAGCGATCCCGAATTCCGTTTTGCGATCCGTTTGAAGTTTTGGAAAGCTGACACCGAGCTCTACAATATATAATTTTTCCAGAAATTCAGAGTTTCATCTACTATTTTATTTTATTCATAGAAGTCAGATTTGGTCAACGGTTCATCGATTTGGTCATAGTTAGCCATAATGGCAATAACTTTTGACCAAATCGTGATTTTGCAGCACGGTCAATTCCAGTGCACTCATGGCGCTGAGATCTACCATGTTGCACACACAAACTTTGAATTCATAATGTTTGACTAGTTAGCCAACAATATGTCTCGGTTTGCGTGCCACGAGTCCCGAATTTGGAACCGTGAATTTTCTTGGCCAAATTTTTGTGTGTAGATTGTTATTTCAGAATTAAATAGGTTAAAATAGGATTTTAGATGATTTATTCCAGAATTAGAATAATATTAATTGATTTAACCCATTAGCCACTTTCTAGGATTTTTAGAGTGGGAATCGTTGATCTAACTTGTGATTATTTTTGTGTCGGGGTAGATCGGGCTACGACGTCTTGACTTATGACTTTATCATCTATCGGAGCAGGCAAGTATCACTATTACCTATGTTTCCTTTATTTTATACTGCATGTATCTTCGTGTCGTCTTTTCACTATTTCTCTATTATAGTTCATCATTGTCATTGTTCATGATTACTATTGTGCACGAGAGTTAGAATCGGTTGGATGTACATACAAGTTCATGCCTTACTCATTGTTTCCTATTGTTTACAGTTTATCGTATTGCTAATGTTTATTGTGGTGGACATGTATTGTGAGTGAGTCGGGCGGAGGAATACGACAAGTAAGCATGTGGTCAACAAATTGAATACAGACCTCCTATACATTGATTGCATAATATCAATCATGCACCACACGTATGACTGACGGATATCCCAAGCCGTCTACATGCTGAAAGTTGGTATTCTAAAACACAGTACACGTGACTTAATTATTGTTGCCATGTCGTCTATTGTTCTTCTTTCGTCAAGTCTACCTTCTTATTGTTATCATGTTTTAGTGGTATATCAAAGTCTACCTTCATATTGTTATCACGTCTCAAAGGTACTTTCTTATCATATAATGTCATGCCTATACTTACCTCCAGTTAAATTCCTTTTATCTTTCCTTCATGCTTGTATACTATATTGTGTAATGTAGTGTTATGGTGATCTTGCTCCAATCCTGACTGGATAACTATTTTTCAGCTTTAGACGAAGAGATTTGCCCCGAGGTCTACGGTGAGTATGTTGGCGACCCTGACGTCACTGGCATACCCAGTTCCAGCACTGATGCGAATTAGCATATTTTCTTCCTTATGGATTCGCATTAGTTAGTAGTTATAGTTATGGAGTTAGTTGTCTATTTTATTTTCTGTTATCTGGGTTTGTTTCCGAGACTTTCTGAGTTGTAGTAGATTTTTCATATTTATAATTTTGAGACTATTGGATATTTTAGTGATTTTTGCTGGCTTAGTTGTGGATGATATATATGCGTGTTGCGCTTGTTGTGGACCATTGTTATCATAGACAGCGTACTACCGCCGATGCTGCGGCGTAGGCTGGACTTGGCCACGTACTCGTATCCCAAAATTGGGAGTGGGTCGTGACAAGTTTTTATGGTGGCCCATGCAGGTCCAATTTCACAAAAGACTGCGAACTCGTGGTAGTGCTTAAGTTAGTTGTACTACTGCGAGCCTGCGAATAGAGTTGGAGTTAGGAGGTTGTATCATCCACAAAATAGGATTTCCAACCTTATGAGTCTATTTTATCTTAGGATCGTATTGTCTCTTAATTTGCATCTTGCTTGATTCCGTCCATGATTTCTTCGATGTGTTTGTATCTACCGTTCTAACCATATCCTTTCTTCCTTTTAGTTCGCAATGGTTGAGACAAGGCGCAGTGCGATCCGTAAGGGAAAAAGGGTAGCTAACCCTTATGCTACTCCCGAACCCGAGGGATCGACAGCATAGAGTATCGAGTTCGTAGAGCCTTCTTTAGTTTTAGTTGTTATACAAGCTTAGTGAGTTGTAGTATGTTCCTAGCCATTATCTCTCCGTGACTTAGCTTAAGAAATTAGTGCTTGTAAGAGTTAGGTATTATACTATGCTATTTGTGATATTTTGATTTTTGAGGACAAAAATCTTTTAAGGGGGATCGTTTGTAGCACTTGTCTCCCAAAATTTTATTTATTTTAGAGAGCATTTTTTTATTTTTATTTAATTATTTTGTTTATTATTATCATTTATATAATGGTTTGAATCGTAGGTAAATGGAGATTTGATTTGGGATCACAAGGGTGTGTACCTAAGCTTATAGCTTAAGTATAGTAAAACTAGGACATATGTGGTCCCCGGGATCCCCAGACAGCCTCTAGGGTATTATTTTATTATTTTAGAATTTCTTGGATTTTTAGGAGATTTTTAGGATTTTTCCTGATTTTTATTTAATTTTCTGTAATTAAAAAACCTATTTTCTAATTTAATTATACACAGTCAGCAGCGGGGGCCCACCCATCAGCCGCTGAAGCGGGGAGGGCGGGCCCATGTGTCAGTGAGAGGGGATGGGGAGCTCGGCCTCCGAGCCATAGTTTGAATCCGAGTCAGACTCGGAGCCCCCAACCCAAGCAGCTTACTCCTCATCCGTCGGATCTGGGCAGGAGGCAGCAGATGCTGCAACGTGTCCCTGCCCAGCCGCCTCAAAGCCGCAGCCACCGACTTATATCCCCTATATATATATTAGTATATTCAGTTTTTCCGAAAACCCTATTTTATTTTCAGCAGTTTTTGTCGGAGAGTTCAATAGAGATTCTTTGACTTCGCGGAGGGTTTGCGGTTGATCCAGACATCCGTTTTGCGCGCCGTTTTTTTGTTAGAAGCGTATCGAGGTTAGATTTCCGAATGTATAATTTGTTTTCTGGTATTTTGATCTCGAATTTCTGAATAATTATTTGAGAGTCGGTTGTCCAAAAATTAACACGTCGCACGGTTTTTGAGATTCCGAGCGATCCCGAATTCCGTTTTGCGATCCGTTTGAAGTTTTGGAAAGCTGACACCGAGCTCTACAACTTATAATTTTTCCAGAAATTTAGAGTTTCATCTAGTATTTTATTTTATTCATAGAAGTCAGATTTGGTCAACGGTTCATCGATTTGGTCATAGTTAGCCATAATGGCGATAACTTTTGACCAAATCGTGATTTTACGGCACGGTCGATTCCAGTGCACTCATGGCGCTGAGATCTACCATGTTGCACACTCAAACTTTGAATTCATAATGTTTGACTAGTTAGCCAATAATATGTCTCGGTTTGCGTGCTACGAGTCCCGAATTTGGAACCGTGAATTTCCTTGGCCAAATTTTTGTGTGTAGATTGTTATTTCAGAATTAAATAGGTTAAAATAGGATTTTAGATGATTTATTCCAGAATTAGAATAGTATTAATTGATTTAACCCATTAGCCACTTTCTAGGATTTTTAGAGTGGGAATCGTTGATCTAACTTGTGATTATTTTTGTGTCGGGGTAGATCGGGCTACGACGTCTTGACTTGTGACTTTATCATCTATCGGAGCAGGCAAGTATCACTATTACCTATATTTCCTTTATTTTATACTGCATGTATCTTCGTGTCGTCTTTTCACTATTTCTCCATTATAGTTCATCATTGTCATTGTTCATGATTACTATTGTGTACGAGAGTTAGAATCGGTTGGATGTACATACATGTTCATGCCTTACTCATTATTTCCTATTGTATATAGTTTATCGTATTGCTAATGTTTATTGTGGTGGACATGTATTGTGAGTGAGTCGGGCGGGGGAATACGACAAGTAAGCATGTGGTCAACGAATTGAATACAGACCTCCTATACATTGATTGCATAATATCAGTCATGCACCACACGTATGACTGACGGATATCCCAAGCCGTCTACATGCTGAAAGTTGGTATTCTAAAACACACAGTACACGTGACTTAATTATTGTTGCCATGTCGTCTATTGTTCTTCTTTCGTCAAGTCTACCTTCTTATTGTTATCATGTTTTAGTGGTATATCAAAGTCTACCTTCATATTGTTATCACATCTCAAAGGTACTTTCTTATCATACAATGTCATGTCTATACTTATCTCCAGTTAAATTCCTTTTATCTTTCCTTCATGCTTGTATACTATATTGTGTAATGTAGTGTTATGGTGATCTTGCTCCAATCCTGACTGGATAACTATTTTTCAGCTTTAGACGAAGAGATTTGCCCCGAGGTCTACGGTGAGTATGTTGGCGACCCTGACGTCACTGGCATACCCAGTTCCAGCACTGATGCGAATTAGCATATTTTCTTCCTTATGGATTCGTATTAGTTATTAGTTATAGTTATGGAGTTAGTTGTCTATTTTATTTTCTGTTATCTGGGTTTGTTTCCGAGACTTTCTGAGTTATAGTAGATTTTTCATATTTATAATATTGAGACTATTGGATATTTTAGTGATTTTTGCTGGCTTAGTTGTGGATGATATATATACGTGTTGTGCTTGTTGTGGACCATTGTTATCATAGACAGCGTACTACCGCCGATGCTGCGGCGTAGGCTGGACTTGGCCACGTACTCGTATCCCAAAATTGGGAGCGGGTCGTGACAGCATGGAAGCTCCACAAACAAGCATGTGTCTTATAATTCTTGCAGCAAACAGTATACCTCCCCGGCTCAGATTTCAAAATGTGGAATGGATGACGAGATTCAAAACATACCTTTCTAACAGCATTCCTACTTCTTCAACACCATTTAGAAAAATCTGACCAACACCAGTAATTGATCCAGACCACATATCCGATTTCCTCTTCTTCACTGTCTCAGTTGAGCCCTCATAAAATTGTACTACTCGTTTATCCTTTACAGTAGGAGAACATCTACTCAAAGAACTAGAAGAGGAAGACGAAGGTCCCATGTGAAAGCTTTGACAAGGAAAAGATGTTGATGAAAAACATGGAGAGTATATTTGCTCCACAAATAGATCAAAACTCACATCATGAGTACCGTTAAAACCACCAACCAATGAGCGAAGCCAAAAATCACTTTCAACATACAGTTCAGTCCCATCAGAGTGCAAAAACCTAAAACGGAAGGAAAGTGGATCCAAAGAAGTCCATCGATCGCACACTTTATTCTTTAAAAAATCCACGGTACTTTCATGTGTGACACGGCAGGAAACTATGTCTCCCTTGAAACAAATGTTAACTAAACAACTTGATTCCATACCTTTCCCCTTGATAACATAAAAACATAAGAGATCACAAATAGAACAATAAAATTCTCGTCTAATAATGATTATTCTCCGTCTAAAAATGACGGAGAATAAATATTCTCCGTTCGAAACTAAATTTGAATGATCATTCTCCGTCTAATTCTCCATCTAAAGCACACGGAGAATAGTCATTCTCCGTCTAAATATAACGGAGAATGATTATTATCTGTCTGTAACTTATGGATAATGCTCATTCTCCGTCTAAAAACACACGGAATGATAACTATCTGTCTATAACATACGGAGAATGATCTTTCTCCGTCTATAACATACGGAGAATGATCTTTCTCAGAAGTAATTGTCATTTTCCGTGAAAATATAACGGAGAATGCTATTTCTCTTTGAAAAATAACAATTCTCCGTCATATTAGGCGACATATTAGTACAAAATAACAAGATTAAATATCTCTCTAACATTTTCTCAGTTAATAATCTTCATAACAAATTCAAATTCAGCATAAATTTCGAGATATACGAAGCTGATGGATGAATTTCTATATATCTGAACTCTCACCTTGTTTTAAGATCTATAAAAAGAAAAGAAGAAGATCTTCTCTCCACAATTGACCTAATCGCCGGAAACCACGAAGATGATGATGATGATGATGATCGATGATGATGAAGGATGATCGACGTTCGACTGACGAAAACCACAATGAACTACGAACGATTTTGCGATCTCTGATAAAGATGATATCAATGGATTTCAAATTTCTCGTGAAGAAGAAGAAGAATACGAATTTTCCAATCCAAATCTGAGTTTGCGAATTCAAAATTATATATATATGACCAAATTTGCGCGAAGGGGTATTTTTGGAACTATGAAAATGGCAAATTTTGTAAATACAGAGCATCTAAAGAGAATATTGAAATATTTAACGTAGAAATACTTAATTCTGGGTATTTCATAAAATCCATCCAGCGGGTGGGCATTTCATAAAAGCCCACCCCGAAATTAGGTTTCTCAGTAATTTCCAGGTTAAAATAATACTACTATAAAATGCTATAATAAAAAGGGTTAAGCTATGAATCTTATAGGAATCCTCAAATAATGTGGATACTGCTCCCGCATGGAATCTTCATGTTCCCAAGTAGATTCTCCTCGAGAATGGTGCTTTCATGCAAGCCGAACCAATCTAATCGTCTGTCCTCTATGCATCTTCTTGCTAGTATCCAGGATACCAACTGGATGCTCCTCTTATAACAGACTGGTTCCCATTGTGATCTCGGTATAGTCTACCATATGACTGAGATCAGTCACATACGTCCTAAATTATGAGACATAGAATACATCATACACTCCTTCTAGAGATGGGGTAATGCAAGACGATATACCACATCCCTATTACGCTCTATATAGACTACGGGTTACAATCTTATAGATAAGGCTTCTAACTTGGCTCTTATTGCTTTATCTATAGAAAATTCACAATTCCTCCGCATCTCTATCAATCCTTAAACTATATACTATATTCCTATAAGTTACCACACCAACTTTTTTAGTGGTTCAATTAGCGATCCACTCTTCCTACCTATAAGTAAGCTACATAATCCTGACAAGTATGCCTAACCATTGATACCTATTTGGGGTGAAGGTCGAGGCAGAACTAGACCATTACATACACCTATTGGTCATCCTTCTAGTCCAGGCCTACTATTGGTTATTTCAAGGCTAGCCTTATCATGTATAGAGATGATCATTCATTCTACTTAGATCTTCTTACTCTATCTAACACTTTTAGATTACTAACCATCTTGACACTATCGTTAGATAATACTTCATCTAGTATTTTTAATCTAAGCCCCATCTCAGGCCAAAGATAGTAAGAATTAGTCCATTTATTCATAGGGTTGTTGGTTAGGGTCAAACCTTATATCGTACTATATCCTAACTTGTTCCTTGGGAAAGTATCCATGAAATTCAACTCATCTTAGCTATTTACCTAGTCCTGTGAAGCATGGAGTCATATCTTCTTCAAATGAATTTTTTTATACAATAATGGTTCTATATAGTCTTAGGTCCAGTCTTAAGTACAAGTCTTACTAAGATATTCTATTCATAACAAAACTTCCTAAAATCTACCATAAGGGGGTCCTATTTTCTTAAGGTACTATAACTAATACCAAGATTAACAGCCTAACCTCCAAAATTGTATAGTGGGTTGAAAGGGTTGGGTCGAGGTCGAGCCTCCAATTTAGGCTGGAATGGTCAACAGTTGTACAGAATGTTGTGCCTTAAAAATAATGCACAAGAGATGCGTTTGAGTGGGACATGATAGGCATAAATGAAGGTGGACTCGACTAGGTCATGTGTATGAATTTGTTTGAAGGCAACAACTAGTCTTGTTCTCCAAATATCCAAGTCACAGGAGAAAACACCAAAGGGTCGGGTTACAAAGTGGGTGGTATGAACTACTGACTTATTAACTTAATTGGAACGAAGATTCTCCCAATCACTCGCAAATATAGGAAAACCCCAAAATTTGTGAGTCTCTATATTCTAGCTACCATGGAACCCTGGGTCTCAAAACTAACTGGTAGCACTTCTTAAAAGGATAAGGAAATCATTCTTGGAAGAATAAAATATGAGTACACGTAGGGAGCATTAAGTCTAGATCAAAAATTAGGGTAGAAAAGGACGAGTAACCACAGTAATATGGATGTTACATTTACGTAGGTACAGAGGAGTAAAGATTTATCCTTAGTGTGTCTCGACTTAGGATAGGAATATAGGCTATACTCATTTACCTAATTGAGTTGACTGGTTATGACAAAAATCTTGATAAGAAAATTTGTAAAACGTATTCATAATTGAAGGGGTAGTGACATGATCAAGGATGAACCCGACCCCAGATTCCAGAACATCCTGAGCTTCCGATGATTAGTCAGACGGAGGATGTCGAGCTTACACTCTTACTAGAAAGTTGGCTTTTCTATTAAGGTTTCTTAGGATAGTATCTGATTCTCGAGACTATGGCTAACTAATCTTTTAAGATCATGACCTAACTTATAACACCCTAGAACTTCTTATCTCCAATTCCTTTTGCTCACTCCTATGACATGGTCTTCTTATATACTACCAACATGGTATTACACACTAAGAATGCAGTCCGCTAGGGCCTAACACTCTTTGATCTCTATTATTTATTCTGCCTATCCATAGTGCTACTTCTATGATCCCTTCTTCTTCATAACCACTACATATAACTTAGTCCAACACTATTGTTCTATCTACAAAGTGGTTAGGATTCCCACTAACCTATATCAATGTGTATGGTTCATTGGTCTTTCTTAAGGTAAGGTTTTTAATTCTAATTGCAGAGAATGTAAATACTAAGTTCATTTTTTAAACTCCATGCCATACTTCTATTGATCATATATCAAACTCCTTTAAATAATAGATTAATAATTGGCTTTTTCTAGCCTATAAAATGCCATCTAGCACTCGCGAATATGCCTATCCACTCTATAACTATCTATTGAGTAAAGGTGGAAGTCAATGCTAGGCGATGCTTGCTGAATAATTCCATTTATAACGAGATCCTTGAGCCCCTTCCAATTTAGTCTTTCCCGTGTGACGATCACTTCTAATTGGGAAAGTATAAAAAATTTCTAAAATCCTACTATAGGTTCCCTCGAATTTCTCCGAACCATCTCTATCTAACATAAACAAGGGTAGAAGGGTTATAGTTTATTGACCCTAAAGTCTCTTGCTAGAGTTAAGTTGTCTATGAGAATCCTATATTATCAATCTGAGCTACTCGATCTACCTAATAGAGGTACCTATCAAATCCTTCATTAATAAATATTTTCTTTTATAATACTCTATCAGTAATGGAATAGATGGTTCACCAAGCACAAGTGTTCGTCCTTCCGAAAGAGGAAATGATGAGAATCCAAAACAAGGAGGTAAAGGAAGTTGATCGACTTCAATTTCGAGTTCCAAAGGCGATGGATAAATTCAAAAGAGTTTTCAAGACATTTGTGGATTGAGATCCTATTATTTTATCCTATCGCAGGTCCGCTCGGTACAGTAACATAACCAAAATTGCTAACTAGACCTGCATAGGTGACCACAGAAATATGTAACACCCTAGTCCCAAAATATATAGGACTAGGAGATCGTATACATGCCAGCTACGTATTAAGATGACTCCATCCCGGCTCGAGTACGTATAAGCTGTCTTGGTGTACTAATTCTATCTATCAATCAACTATAAATATATCTAACTCAATCCATATAATAAGTAAATCAGGAATGAACAATATATATTATGGTCTGCAGCCTAATAACATACATGTTCGATTAGATCCGAAAAACGAAATGGGTCTATAAAACTAAGCTAAAAGCAGAGTATAAATAATAGAAATAATATGTAAGCATGATAAAATACCTGAGTCGGATATAACAATATCTCCATGATCAGAGGACTATCTCTGCATGACCAACTACCTAGAGAGATTACCAGATCCTTAAGGGACTAGCAAGGTACAAAAAAATGGTAGTGTAAAAGTAAAAATAAATAAACAAGGGGTATCTATCGTAACTAGTCTAAGTAATATGCATATGAGAACATGTACTAGAATATCAAACTTTTGCCACTGAAGCTCACAAGTACCTCAGCAGGCTACTGTCCCCAGTACCG
>JANAVB010005796.1:9895684-10003184 GCA_029216955.1 Iris pallida
TAACTACATGAATCATGCATAAGAACATCATTAAGCATGTAGGGCTATCAAGTCAAGAGTATAGAGTAATGGTATTCTAGCAATCATGTATAGGTGAAAGGCATACCAAGTACGATGCACTAACAAGGATATGGTATATAGCAACGATATACTATCAGTCATGTCTAGTATAAGGCACATCGTGTACTATACACTAGCAGTCAAGTAAGCAGGTGTATTGTATAGTACAATGATATACTACCAGTCATGTATAGGTGTAAGGTATATCATGTACTCTATACTAACAATCGGTATACGCCCATGCTTATGTAACTACATGCCTTATGATGTTCTTTCCACCCCGACACGACATGATACAATGATATGCGAGCAAGTAAAATAACAAGCAAGAATCATTTGCAATATGATATGCATACAAAGTGTGTTGATTGAGTTACAAGTACTTGTCTCTTCCCAAAATTTTTCAATGTCTCTAGGTCACCTAGGAATAGAAAAATATAATTAGAAGTATTTCTAAAGTAAATTCCTAATTTCTAACCAATACTCTCATTATCCCTAGATTAAATAATTATCACTCATTAATCCTATCAAAATACACCCTCTCATTAACTAGGTATTAACCAACATATAACCCAATTAATAGGACATGTCTTGAATTGGTCCATAACCAATCAATTTCATGCTCAACTAAATTCAGTAACAACACCACCTAATTTTCTACACGTGTCACGCCCCGCTTCCAGAATACGACGAGCCGAGTACGTAACAGCATCCCCAGGCTACGCGACATACGAATACTCTAGTACTCATATTCGCGATTGTCGTCCGTAAGGTTCTATGATAGGTTTATTTCAGGTCATAACTTGCAAAATAAAATTAATATTATTCAAAAGGACATTTCTGAAACTATAAATTGAGATGGACTATTCTACCCAATACAACTATTAACCCAATATAATTATATATTCATATACCTAAATTGATGATAAGAAGATTTGATTTCAATATAATTGCCTTTAATCGTTCCATCTCGTTCTTGTTCTCCAACTTCTCTCCAATGTGCAATAGTCACTCCTTGGTCTACAAATCTAGTGAACAATACTAGGTCGTTAAACGACATGCAAGCCCTCAGTCAAGGACGAGTAAATAAAATAAATAAATTGAGAATCTCTGAGATGATCAGATTCTCGGAATTCCAAAGTAAAAAAAATTAAGAAATTAATTCAGGAGGATTATAACGTTAACTTAAAATATGACTGTGACTAGATTCTATCCTAGTGAATTCCTCAGTTTTCGTTCTACGGCCAAATCCTAGTAATTCACAAATAGCGACTACCATCACAATCACAATCACAACCACAACCACATAAATTCACTATCACAATCATAGTCAAGTTTTCCTATATGATGATGCAGTTTAGAGAACACATTTGGATCACGATCTTTCTCTATTTTTCCGACAATAATCCCATTTACCCGGGACTAGGTGGTGTCTGAATTGGGTACGGAGCCTTAGATCTGACCCCCCATATCTTGTGGGAAACTTGTATGCATTAACTTTTTAAATTCCGATTTTATTCTCGAAATTTACTGGACTGTTCTCTGTTGGTGAGCTAGGCCTCACCCCCCGACATCGCAAGGCCTTACAGATGCGTGACTACTGATCAGCTTTTTCTGTTGTTATATTGCAAGGATTTTGATAGACGTGATCCAGTTGTTCTCTCCCACCCCATGATGTAACTACAAACACATACAATAGTCTATTGACTCCTAGGTCTAATATCCGGTTCCAACTTGATTACCATCTCGTATGTCAAAGACAATACGCCATACGGTAATCTCTTGTTGGCAGGAGATTATCCAACATATTACCAAATCGTGTGTCGAAACAACATGCCATATGGTAGTAATTGTTGGCAAGGAAGCTGGATATAAACTTAGACTATTCAATTAGGTTTTCCTAATTCTGGAACTTTCTAAATTTGGCTAACTCTCGAAATTATTAAAAATTTTGGCAGAATCTCCTTTGTATTTATTGACTTCGAAATTTTACAATAGATAAAAATATAATAATCGGGTACGTCGACCCCTTCGGTGGAGCAACTCTCAACACCAGACCATGCAATTAATATCCGGGTACGCCGACCCCTTCAGTGGAGCAACCATCAACACCGAAAATCCCATGCAATTAATATAATATAAACAAGCAATAAATGAGAACTTTCTTACCAATGTGCAACATTACCTTAGCCATTAGTAATTCTAGCAATTAGTACTGGTCCAGAGTTACTACACAAGTCTATAAAACTCAAAGCAAGTCAGAGATCACAATTTTACACAAAATACTAAATGACACGACCATACGAGAGGAATTACATTTAATATATTGTATATATATATCAAATATCTTGTCCCTAGGGTAGGATAATGATTATCAATATAAAATAAAATTTCCTTAATTGAGAATATGCACTTCCAAACTTAGCAATACTTGCTATAAAACATATTCCTGGTATCCTATGAGTTGTCTTACTAAAATAAACTAGTTTGGAAAAGCCTGGTATGGTTCCCTACCTATACCTTATATACATGACCTCATATACATGTTCGTGTACCAAGTCTATATACCCTTAATTCCATATAAAACTACAAGTCCATATATATAAAAGCTACAATGCGGTATCCGACATGGCGTATATGTATATGTAGGATCCATATATTCCAGCACTAAATAATATGCCAATCACTATCTACAATCATTACTACATAAGTGAAGCCCAATATACATCTCTCAATTTCTATAATACCGAGTCCGGCATTATATGTGTGTGTATCGCATATACTTATATGCTTATGTCTTATGAATAATTTCCAATGAACTACGCTTGCAAATATGATCTCGAATCGACACTAAATCAATACAATACTAAGGCCAACACCAACTATTATCGTTGTGTCCAACACGTGTCCTAATAGTGTCTCGGTGTAAACGAGTTATCATCGTTACACGTGTCCGTATTGTAATTCCAAGTTTAATCATATTGACTTGTCCGAATCGTATGTCCAAATTGTCATCCCTAGTAAATTGTGTCCATGTGTCCGTAATTATTTTCGAAAAACATGTCCGTACCCTAGTCTAGGAATATTCTAAATTTCTAGACAATTTCTATGCTTCGAAAAATGAGACGCATATATTTCAACTCAATTCCTACTCCAAATAATACATATACTAAATGATCGTAAGACTTTATAAGTTAAAGAACAACTTTGAAGAGAAAATTAAATTAATTGAAGTGAAGGAAGAGAGGGCTTGCCTTGGGAAAAATGATTTGGGTTTGGAATTAGGGGTTAGGGCTTGAATCTTCTTCTTCAATTACTACTTCTTTACTCCTTCAATTTTTTTTTTTAGAAGAAAAGGGGGTTAGGGTTTAGTTTGATGATGGTGGTGAGGATGGAGATGAAGATGATGGTGGTGGTGATAGAGGGGGGCGGCAGCCGTAGGCGGAGCCGGCGGCCAGGGAGGCCGGCGGTGAGAGAGAGGGAGAGAGATGGAGAGGAGGAGAAAGGAAGCCGAGAGGGGGAGAGAGAGAACCGAGAGAGAGAGGGAGAGAGAGAGAGAGAGAGAGAACCGAGAGAGAGAGAGGGAGAGAGAGAGAGAGAGAACCGAGAGAGAGGGAGAGAGAGAGAACCGAGAGAGAGAGAGAAAGAGGGTGCGGGTGATGGGGGTTGCCCCTCTCTCTTTCTTTAAATATTTTTTTCTTTTCCTTTTTTTTAAACAACAAATTTAAACCTATGCTTGATGACACATGTCTTCATGTGAAATTACTTAAATACCCATGATGTTCATGCAAGGTGACAAGTGGGGATTGAGGTGTCATGGTAAATTTGCAATTTGTAATATTTACAAGGGCTTATGCATAAAAAATTTATTTTAGAAAAGAAAAATGGGTTTAATTGAAAATAAGATAATGATAATAAAATTATTGATAAATATTAATTATTATTATTATTTTAAGAAAAATTATTAACAAATATAATTATAGAGTAATAGACAATAAAAATAATATTTTATACCCACCTTACAAAAATTTCGTCCTCGAAATTTGAATTTAAAGATAAGCTTTTCAAAAACGATCATAGAGGAAAACAAATATTCTACTCATCTTACAGCGGTGAAGTAGTAATTTATTAAATTATTAAACAAAATATCTTGAAATATAGTTATCAAAAGCTTCACGAATATAAGAACAATTAGAAAATAATAGAAATCATCAAGATTCTTGAAATTCCATAAAACCAAATAGAATTGGTTAGATACCATGTTGTTTCAAATCATAACCATGTATGATCTTTGAATTAAAAATCATATTCATTATTTCTTATTTTCTGACGTGATATAGTAACCTTGTGCCTCGCCATTGCGCATATGGCTGCAATCAAGATACCGCTTCACTATCAGGATTCATGGCTGCACTTTCTTGCTACCACGCCATTGAATGAGTAGGAATTATGATTGTGAAGTAGGTTTACAGGTCATGATATTCTTAGTAATCCAAAATATATTCAAAAAGCAATACTTAATCTTCAAGTTTTCTAGATATCACCAGCATTACTTTATCATGGTATCAAAACTAATAGATAATATTATAACATAAGATAAACTCATATATCTATATTATCAAAAGCACTATATGTCATTTTAAATGACGTTTTTCAAATTCCATATCAAGGTAAAATGAAATCAAAATTCGAATATCAAGTTCAAAAATTCATTATGAAAAATTATGTCTTGATCCCCAAAAATTATTAAATTCTTGAATCATGTTTTGAGAATATGTGCCTCGCCAATTTGGATGGCCAGTCCGAATGGCTGCAACAACTTCTCATTTCACGATTCAATTGAAGGATTTTCGGATTTTTGACACAATAAACAAATATTCATTCACAGGAAATTTAATTTCAGAAAGTCCGATAAAACTATTGTTTCAAAAAGTCCAAAAATCAATCAGTGAGTAATGCATATATGGGTATTTAGAGGTAGGACAATTATCGAAATCAATGATACCATTTAAAAGAAATTAGATTGAAAAGAGAGAATGCAATTCTAGAAATTTTTTTAATCAACGAACCTTGGATGAAACAAGAAAATTTGAGAAATTTCAAGAAAGATGGAGATTTGTGAAAATAGATATATGAAATTTGATAAGGAAGGGGACGAGTCAAGATTTAGGAAGGAATAAGATCAAAATACTGAGGAGTCTAACTATACTTTAGAAGCTATATAAAATATTATATGTAACATATTTTATGCATGTATCTTAAGCAAAATACTATTATTACTAACTTATCCAATATTTCTTCTAAGTTACCCTTATATCTATGCTAATTCCACAAAGACAGTATATCCATTATAAAATATTAGATATTTATTAGCCTATTTGACTAGGAGATCCATATTCCTTTTTTTTATCCCAGTTTATATAATATCTAGATAAATGCTAGGTTTACTAAGGGTACAAAGTTCAAGATCCTTAAGGAACTTTCTACAATCCTTCACCAAGGCACTCTATTAAGAATACTTGTCTAATTATCTATTGATTATTTGGCCTAAATTTTCGATCCATATCTATCCTTATACTACCCATGACTTCCTGAATATCATCTACATCCTTAATGATAGTCATAGGTTAGGATTCTCAACTATTTGGAATCACTATAGGAAACCTATTACGTAAAGTTCTGTAGGGTAAGTGGAACGGAACATAGTCTATAAATAGAACTTGTGGGGTATTTCTTACCCTAAGGTTCTTTATAGACTATTCCTGAGAACATATCTTAGGTTCTAAACCTATATAGGTCGTCTCAAAAGCATGACCTTAATCCTATCCTAGGTTTTCTATTTTCGAGTCCTGCATCCTATCCTAGGTTTTCTATTTTCGAGTCATGCATCCTATCCTAGGTTTTCTATTTTTCGAGACCTGTATGGGCCACCACTAAAAAGACGTGTCACGCCCCGCTCCCAGAATACGGCGAGCCGAGTACGTAACAGCATCCCCAGGTTACGCGACATACGAATACTCCAGTACCCATATTCGCGATTGTCGCCCGTAAGGTTCTAGGATAGGTTTATTTCAGGTCATAACTTGCAAAATAAAATTAATATTATTCAAAAGGACATTTCTGAAACTATAAATTGAGATGGACTATTCTACCAAATACAACTATTAACCCAATACAACTATATATTTATATACCTGAATTGATGATAAGAAGATCTGATTTCAATATAATTGCCTTCAATCGTCCCATCTCGTTCCTGTTCTCCAGCTTCTCTCTAATGTACAATAGTAGCTCATTGGTCTACAAATCTAGTGAATAATACTAGGTCGTCAAACGACATGCAAGCCCTCAGTCAAGGACGAGTAAATAAAATAAATAAATTGAGAATCTCTGAGATGATCAGATTCTAGGAATTCCAAAGTAAAGAAATTAATAAATTAATTCAGAGAGATTATAACGTTAACTTAAAATATGACCGTGACTAGATTCTATCCTAGTGAATTCTTCTGTGTTCGTTCTATGACCAAATCCTAGTAATTCACAATTAGCGACTACCGTCACAATTACAACCACCTAAATTCACTATCACAATCATAATCAAGTTTTCTATATGATGATGCAGTTTAGAGAACACATTTGGATCACGATCTTTCTCTATTTTCCAGACGATAATCACATTATCCGGGACCAGGTGGTGTCTGGATTGGGTACGGTACCTTAGATTCGACCCCCCACATCTTGTGGGAAACTTATATGCATTAACTTTTTAGATTTCAATTTTATTCTCAAAATTTACTGGACTATTCTCTGTTGGTGAGCTAGGCCTCTGTAATGACCCGCTCCGCCCTAGCGGAACGCCAATTCAAATGGCAAGTGCAACGACTCGAAACGAGCCATCGACCCGAAGAGTTGGCATCGACCTAATGAAGAATCGATGCAAGGCTTACATTGGCCCGTCAAGAGGAATCCAGACTTAGACTTTTAAAGGCGCGCTCGGAGTATCGCTCGGCCGATGCGAACATCGCTAAGGTGGGTGGCTCTGATGAACCCGTCTTTGCTTAGCCTAGACACATAACAATACGGACACTAATGCTAGAATCGCTAGGCGATAACACTGCGCATGCTAATAAATGACTCAACGCACCTAGCTAAGGGAATAATCCCATCTTGTATGCTTGTATAGAATATGGAAAAGAACATGGAAAATGTGAGAACTCTCGCACCGCGCTCCACGCTCGTGCTAAGGCACAAGCTTACATGCAAGTCCCTTATGTGTTCAACAATGAAACAATGAATGGTTTACAACAATGAAACGGAATACTATCAACATAGTCATTCCGAGTAGAGTATAACAACATTGAAAGACTATGGGACCGATGGGTCGCCAAGGCGATTCCCGTACAGGGAGTTGCAAAAATGTATGAATGAATGAATGAACGAATAAGTGAATGAATGAATCAACGAATGAATGAATGAATATGTGAATGAATCAATGAACGAACAAGTGAAAGAAAGAAAAGAAGAATGAACAAAAGATAAGAATGAAAGAAATGGTTAGCGACAGGTATGACGGGCACGTTCAACGGGGCTCGCTACCCGCGCTGCACGGACGCCAACCTGGTCGATAACGCATTATGGCTAAGGGTTAGCCTACGGCTCGGAGACAGCCGTTAAGTTAAAATGACAAATAATACGAAATGATCGTGGACAATCCCCTCGTATATGGGAGGTGGGAGATATAAGGGATTTCCGCGGCATGATCAAAGGGAGGATCGTGGCCGGCCTAGGCAAAAACCAAAGGGGGCTTACGGGCTGCCTGGGTGGGGCTTGGCTACCCGGGGGACGTAAGTGCAGGAGTATTTCAAGACGCTATCAACGTGTACCAGCCGCACGCTCTGAATAGTTGAGAAATACCATGGCAGGAAAGGGTCCAAAATGGCTTGTGGTGCCAGCGACCGGTGCATATAGATTAAGTGGGCTTTGCTGGTGGCAATCCACGTGCAAGTCCTTGCATTGAAATCAAAGTAGTCTAAGTTAACTAAACAAAGCGCCCTCTGAACAGGCTTGAAAACGTAACACGCCAAAAGATAAAGAGTACTTCGTAGCAAAGGAGTTAGAAAACACGCCTACGACGCGTTAGGCCTGAGGCAGGGACACGCCCTTGACATTGAATGCTTACGTAAATCACGATAAGTTATTACATATGAATTGTTGACTAACTTGGTTTACTTTGGACTGGGAAGGCCGGATGGTAAGTATGGGTAAGTCGTGCATGTAATTCCATGCGACACTTGTATTCGGCAACACGAGATAGGCTATGAAATATGCCATGTAAATGATCCTAAGGCAAGATTAGAAAGACAATGAATGATAGACGGTGCACAAAAGTAAATAGAACGTGTTTGATAATGATAGCGTTGTGGGCAAGCTAGCCTCCCCACCAGTGCATAACAATGTACTGATAACCCCACAGTCTGCTTGCAGGATGCAGGAGACGCCGGCGGGTACGGAGCTTCCATCGAACGTGTTAAGGCGCGGAGCCAACTCTGGGGCCTTGGAATGTTGCAAGAAGCTGAAGCACCCTATACAGGACATAATGTATCGGAACATCGCCATGAATCATTCTATCTTGTAAGCCACTTGGCACGCCTTTTATGTTTCAGAGAGAGAGAGAGCTTGAGCGATTTGTAATATCGGCCTAGCGCCGCTTGTAAACTTCTTGAAAATCAATAAAGAGTTTGAATTCGCTTCAACTTATGTTTATTTACTTTCCGCTGCAAATAGGGACACTCTGTGCGACTCTGTGGCCTAGCTCAAATCGGCCGTTTCTAGACTTGGCCTTGCACGAGCGCAACCTAGGCCCGTGCGGCATCACGCCTTAGCGAGGACGATCGCTCCTGCGGGAGCGGGGCGTGACAGATTGGTATCAAAGCACGACTTTACGTCCTTGGACTTCATTTCGATTTTCTCAGTTTTGAAAGCTCGTTTGGAAACAAAGAAGTGTACGCTCTCTCTCGTTGTGCCTTGGGATGTTCATACAATAAGTCTAATATTTTCAAAAGCTCGTACGAGTACTCGATTAGACGGGATCGATAGGCGAAGGCCTTTGTGCCAAACCATGACGGACTTGAGTCGAAAGAAAACGAAAATGCTAAAAGTTAGCAAACGCAAGGCGTGCTTGAATAACCTTACACTGACAATGGCGAACGAGTACACGAGACCGAAGTATAGTTCGAACGGGATGGTTATGCACGCAGCCTTTTGGCTAGGTTGTGCGGAGTATCGCGCACCTAGACCTTCTGGTGCGAACGAGTTTGCGAGAGAGATCGACTTTCGCTCGGACGAGAATAAGTGACCCTTAGAACGTATGTTGATAGAGACGCTATTTGACCAACGCTAAAGTGAGCACGGGAGATGGTTCATAAACTTTGAGGAATGGGCGAACGCGCGATTGAATACATCGATTGGGAATCGAATAATCTTTTGAGGATTTGTAGAATGACTTGACCCCGAGTGGTGTATGTGATAGCTTCGGAAAAGAATAAGAGCGAGTGTCGACGACCAATCGAGTGGCTCGAACCCTGAGTGGTGTATGGACATTATAGAAATTGTTCGAGCGGACTAAAGGATTTACGAAAAGAACGAGTATGTCGGCAAGCGATGATATCGCGCAAAGCCTTAGAACGAGTAACGCTTAGTTGGTTGCGACCTCGAGAGTCTCAAACGGGATATCGTTCGGACGAGTTAAGAATGCGTAGTACAAAATTTACGAAACGGTTGAATGGAGATTCGAAACGATAAAGTGAATAGATGTGTTGGTCGAGGAAACGTAGAAGATCGTACGTGCGATTTCAAATAGTCGACTGGATTGAAACTTGAATTAAGGTGAAATACTCATAGACGAGATCGAAGATAGCACGATCGGAAGATAGCGTGCATGGGAAAACGTTGAGTGGAGAAACGAGAATGACTAAGGAATTGAAATTGATGTTGCTCGATGAAGAGTTAGCACGAGACAATGTGAATTGAGGAATTAAGTTGCACGATTCGGAATTCGTTGCAAATGGAAGATCGTCAGGTTATGTACATCATCGATGGTATTGAGGCGTATCAAAGATCGATGTACGATAACTCGGGGGTACTCAGATTCGATGAATGATGATCGTGTTAGAAGTTATTGCTTTGAAGGATGCAATGCTAGGGATTTGATAGAATGAATGTTTAGATGAAGAAGAGAAATGACTTGATTGTCCGGTGATTACCACAACGACAACGATCTTGTCTTGCGCGAGCGCAACTCCAGCCTCGTACCTGCGTCACGTCGGATTTGGGACGATCATTCCGCGTGAGCGTTGGCATGGTGATTCATGTCCAGCGGGAATGATCGAACTCGAAATACCTTGACATGGTAATTTTGATTGCTTCGACTTATGGTTTGAAGCGAAGGTAAATTCGAGGATTGTTAGGACTTGCGATTGAAGAATAAGAAAACTTAAGGATTGAGTAGACCCAATCCGCGTATCGAAAACGAGTAAGTCTAGATTCAACGCAAGAGTTACGTCCCGATGAGGACGATTATTCTGCGAGAATGTTGAC
This sequence comes from Iris pallida, assembly GCA_029216955.1. Lineage (NCBI taxonomy): Eukaryota > Viridiplantae > Streptophyta > Magnoliopsida > Asparagales > Iridaceae > Iris > Iris pallida. The sequence goes on from JANAVB010005796.1 coordinate 9,906,341, forward strand.
ATGGTGATTCATGTCCGCCGTGGATAATCAGACTTGCGTGAGATCGGGGCGCGACATATTGCAAGGCTAGACGACCTTGTGATCGACTACGTGAATTGGATAGGTGGATTGTATCAAACATACTTGAAGAGATAGACTACGATAATTGTTATTGCGGACGCACGATATTAACATGTCAAGGATTTGATTGAGGACAACCTATCGTAGGATGACTTTCCTAAACGAGCTCGAACTTGGAGCGGAGAATGTGTTGATGCGAATAGGGTGAACGCTGCTTGATATTTAGAAATTTGAGCGAAACGAACTTGGATAGAAACTCCCATACAAACAAATAAATGGGTTGACCATAGGATTTGGGGTGAGCGTCGTACAACGACCTTGCAAGATGAGCCACGGACTTGACTTGTAACTATGACCCTGTGAGATGACCTAGCGGATAGGCGGACGACCCTATGCCGAGTGATTGAACTTGTGCGATTAACCTTACAGTATCGTCTTGACGGACGATAGACTTGGGCAGCAAGACTTAGAGTAGGACGGGGAACAGGAAGTGTGCGTGAACGACGATGAGATTGGCCCCAAACAAAGCGAATGATAGGAATGGATGATGCGCAAGTAAAGTTGGGATAACGAATTGAATCATTGATAGGAAGACGTACTCGATGATAGTGCAATACTTGGTCTTGAATCGGACGGAAGGTACTTAAGACTTGGTCGACTCCGCTAAGAAGAAAAAATCGTATTAATTTCGTAGACAAGAACGCTTGAGAAACGAATCGGATCATCTCGAGGATCAAGATAAACGATAGTGAGATGCACGCAAGTTCGGTTTTAAATCGAAGTTAGTGAAACGATCGACAAATCAAAACTATCACGAGTAGCTTGTCCGACTTCGTTAATCGCTAAGCTTGGTTGAAATGTACGTATTCGGAGGACACCTTGAATATGTGCACAGTCCCCACGCAGCGATAAGATGAACTCGAATGCAACTGCAAGTGGGTGTTGAGATGCGCATGAACGAAAATTGAATAAGTACCATCAAGTCTAAAATGAATGGACAGTCATTCCATAAAATTCACCAAACGCATGGAACATAAAACTTGGAAGGATAACCGAGCATAATTCAATGCCATCGAACGATAGAGACGTTCGATAGAATTTGTCTAAGAAACATGACGACACGAGTTAAAGGAATGGTAGGATGACCTGCACTCAGGAAGTCTCGAGGACGAGACTTGTTTTGAGTGGTGTATTATGTAATGACCCGCTCCGCCCTAGCGGAACGCCGATTCAAACGGCAAGTGCAACGACTCGAAACGAGCCATCGACCCGAAGAGTTGGCATCGACCTAATGAAGAATCGATGCAAGGCTTACATTGGCCCGTCAAGAGGAATCCAGACTTAGACTTTCAAAGGCGCGCTCGGAGTATCGCTCGGCCGATGCGAACATCGCTAAGGTGGGTGGCTCCGATGAACCCGTCTTTGCTTAGCCTAGACACATAACAATACAGACACTAATGCTAGAATCGCTAGGCGATAACACCGCACATGCTAATAAATGACTCACCGCACCTAGCTAAGGGAATAATCTCATCTTGTATGCTTGTATAGAATATGGAAAAGAACATGGAAAATGTGAGAACTCTCGTACCGCGCTCCACGCTCGTGCTAAGGCACAAGCTTACGTGCAAGTCCCTTATGCATTCAACAATGAAACAATGAATGGTTTACAACAATGAAACGGAAGACTATCAACATAGTCGTTCCGAGTAGAGTATAGCAATATTGAAAGACAATGGGACCGATGGGTCGCCAAGGCGACTCCCGCACGGGGAGGTGCAAAAATGTATGAATGAATGAATGAATGAACGAATAAGTGAATGAATGAATCAACGAATGAATGAATGAATATGTAAATGAATCAATGAATGAACAAGTGAAAGAAAGAAAAAAAGAATGAACAAAAGATAAGAAGGAAAGAAATGTTTAGCGACAGGTATGACGGGCACGTACAACGGGGCTCGCTACCCGCGCTGCACGGACGCCAAACTGGTCGATAACGCATTGTGGCTAAGGGTTAGCCTACGGCTCGGAGACAGCCGTTAAGTTAAAATGACAAATAATACGAAATGGTCGTGGACAATCCCCTCGTATACGGGAGGTGGGAGATATAAGGGATTTCCGCGGCATGATCAAAGGAAGGATCGTGGCCGGCCTAGACGGAAATCAAAGGGGGCTAACGGGCTGCCTGGGTGGGGCTTGGCCACCCGGGGGACGTAAGTGCAGGAGTATTTCAAGACGCTATCAACGTGTACCAGCCGCACGCTCTGAATAGTTGAGAAATACCATGGCAGGAAAGGGTCCAAAATGGCTTGTGGTGCCAGCGACCGGTGCATATAGATTAAGTGGACTTTGCTGGTGGCAATTCACGTGCAAGTCCTTGCATTGAAATCAAAGTAGTCTAAGTTAACTAAACAAAGCGCCCTCTGAACAAGCTTGAAAACGTAACACACCAAATGATAAAGAGTACTTTGTGCAAAGGAGTTAGAAAATACGCCTACGACGCGCTAGGCCTGAGGCAGGGACACGCCCTTGACATTGAATGCTTACGTAAATCACGATAAGTTATTACATATGAATTGTTGACTAACTTGGTTTACTTTGGACAGGGAAGACCGGACGGTAAGTATGGGTAAGTCGTCATGTAATTCCATGAGATACTTGTATTCGGCAACACGAGATAGGCTATGAAATATGCCATGTAAATGATCCTAAGGCAAGATTATAAAGACAATGAATGATAGACGGTGTACAAAAGTAAATAGAATGTGTTTGGTAATGATAGCAATGTGGGAGAGCTAGCCTCCCCACCAGTGCATAACAATGTACTGATAACCCCACAGTCTGCTTGCAGGATGCAGGAGACGCCGGCGGGTGCGGAGCTTCCATCGAACGTGTTAAGGCGCGGAGCCAACTCTGGGGCCTTGGAACGTTGTAAGAAGCTGAAGCACCCTATACAGGACATAATGTATCGGAACATCGCCATGAATCATTCCATCTTGTAAGCCACTTGGCACGCCTTTTATGTTTCAGAGATAGAGAGCTTGAGCGATTACAATTTGTAATATCGGCCTAGCGCCGCTTGTAAACTTCTTGAAAATCAATAAAGAGTTTGAATACGCATTAACTTGTGTTCATTTACTTTTCGCAGCAAATGGGGACACTCTATGCGACTCTGTGGCCAAGCTCAAATCGGCCGTTTCTATACTTGGCCTTGTACGGGCGCAACCTAGGCCCGTACGGCATCACGCCTTAGCGAGGACGATCGCTCCTGCGGGAGCGGGACGTGACAGCCTCACCTCCCGACATCGCAAGGCCTTACAGATGCGGGACTACTGATCAGCTTTTTCTGTTGTTATTATATTACAAGGATTTCGATAGACGTAATCCAGTTGTTCTCTCCCACCCCATGATATAACTACAAACACATACAATAGTCTATTGACTCCTAGGTCTAATATCCGGTTCCAACTTGATTACCATCTCGTATGTCAAAGACAATACGCTATACGGTAATCTCTTGTTGGCAGGAGATTATCCAACTTATTACCAAATCGTGTGTCGAAACATGCCATATGGTAGTAATTGTTGGCAAGGAAGCTGGATATAAACTTAGACTATTCAATTAGATTTTCCTAATTTTGGAACTTTCAAAATTTGGCTAACTCTCGAAATTATTGAAAATTTTGGCAAAATCTCTCTTGTATTTATTGACTCCGGAATTTTACAATAGATAAAAATATAATAATCGGGTACGCCGACCCCTTCGGTGGAGCAACTCTCAACACTGGACCAGGCAATTAATATCCGAGTACGCCGACCCCTTCGGTGGAGCAACCCTCAACAACGAAAATCTCATACAATTAATATTTATAAATAAGCAATAAATGAGAACTTTCTTACCAATGTGCGACATTACCTTAGCCATTAGTAATTCTAGCAATTAGTACTGGTCCAGAGTTACTACACAAGTCCATAAAACTCAAAATAAGTCAGAGATCACAATTTTACACAAAACACTAAATGACACAACTATACGAGAGGAATTACATTTAATATATTGTATATATATCAAATATCTTGTCCCTAGGGTAGGATAGTGATTATCAATATAAAATAAAATTTCCTTAATTGAGAATATGCACTTCCAAACTTAGCAATACTTGCTATAAAACATATTACGGCAATTTACGTAGGACTTTAACCTTATTGCTACCTAGTAAACGAAAACCCATTTGCTTATATATATACACAAAATTAGAGTCAATATTCAGCGTACATGCTGAACTCTTCAGAAATCTATTTTTTTTTTAAAAAATACCAAAATAGCAATTTTAGGTTCGATATGTTAATATTATCAATTCTGTGAATATCCAAGGAATTCATCATATTTTCTAATACTAAATCGGGCATAAAAATAGTCTAAATTCGTATAACTGCTTAATTCTAAATTTCAATTGGTTCCTACCATTCAATTAGATCAATTTTTGACCGATACAGCATCGAAAACCTAAAAATATGAACTCATGATTCTTCGAATCATGATTCCTCATTCTTTAATGATAACTCGACAATCCTAAGGTTATTAAATTCTGAAAACTTAGAATACTTAGAAATTTGTCGACTAAGATTATTACTTTTTATCAATATCGTCACATCCTGACCCTCCAATTTCTAGCTAGAAATATCCTGAGGTTTATCTACTTGATTATCTTTTATTCTTATTTCTAAAGATGACTATTTGATTTGTATTTCTGGAATTCAGTAATACTTTGCCAATTTAGGGCTCGATACGGTCGATACTTGCACTTAAAAATTAAAACAATGATTCCCTAGGTAATCCCTAACCTACTTACAGTTTAAGTTCTTTATCATAGCGTTAAATATCTCTTTATATTCTAATTCATTACCGTACAACGGTTATCCATAGTTAAACATGACATCTTCCTGGTATCCTATGAGTTGTCTTACTAAAATAAACTAGTTCGGAAAATCCTGGTATGGTTCCCTGCCTATACCTTATATACATGACCTCATATACATGTTCGTGTATCAAGTCTATATACCCTTAATTCCATATAAAACTACAAGTCCATATATATATATAAACTACAATGCAGTATCCGACATGGCGTATATGTATATGTAGGATCCATATATTCCAGCACTAAATAATATGCCAATCACTATCTACAATCATTTCTACATAAGTGAAGCCCAATATACCATCTATCAATTTCTATAATACCGAGTCCGACATTATATGTTTGTGTATGCCATATACTTATATGCTTATGTCTTATGAATAATTTCCATCGAACTACGCTTGCAAATATGATCTCGAATCGACACCAAATCAATACTAAGGCCGACACCAACTATTATCGTTCTGTCCAACACGTGTCCTAATAGTGTCTCGGTGTAAACGAGTTATCATCGATACACATGTCCGTGTTGTAATTCCAAGTTTAAATGCCACAACAAAGACTCTGTCTTCTCTCATGCTGGAGATCAAGGGAAATTTGGTACCCACTGCCTCCACACCTACGCCTGGTCTAGCGGCCAATGATGGATCCAGCAAACTGCCCGCCGTTCATCAGGCGGGACCATCGTCGTCTACTCCATCGACTACAGGCCCGGCAATATCAACCGAGATACAGCAGGCCATCAAGGAACTGTATGCTCGCTACGATGCCAAAGAGAAGCAAGCAGCACTCCGGAAGATGGGGACTCATCCGAATCGTGTGTCCGAATTGTCATCCCTAGTAAATTGTCTCCATGTGTCCGTAATTATTTCCGAAACACGTGTCCGTACCCTAGTCTAGGAATATTCTAAATTTCTAGACAATTTCTATGCTTGGGAAAATGAGACGCATATATTTCAACTCAATTCCTACTCCAAATAATACATATACTAAATGATCATAAGACTTTATAAGTTAAAGAACAACTTTGAAGAGAAAATTAAATTAATTGAAGTAAAGGAAGAGAGGGCTTGCCTTGGGAAAAATTATATGGGTTTGGAATTGGAGGTTAGGGCTTGAATCTTCTTCTTCTTCAATTACTTCTTCTTTACTCCTTCAATTTTTCTTTTTAGAAGAAAAGGGGGTTAGGGTTTAGTTTGATGATGGTGGTGAGGATGGAGATGAAGATGATGGTGGTGGTGATAGAGGGGGGGCCGACGGCCGTAGGCGGAGCCGGCGGTGCCAACGGCCAGGGAGGCCGGCGGTGAGGGAGAGGGAGAGAGATGGAGAGGAGGAGAGAGGAAGCCGAGTGGGAGAGAGAGAGAGAACCGAAAGAGAGAGGTAGAGAGAGAGAGAACCGAGAGAGAGAGAGAAAGAGGGTGCGGGTGATGGGGGTTGTCCCTCTCTCTTTATCTAAATATTTGTTTTTCTTTTCCTTTTTTTTAAACAACAAATTTAAACCCATGCATGATGACACGTCTTCAAATGAAAGTACTTAAATACCCATGATGTTCATGCAAGGTGACAAGTGGGGATTGAGGTGTCATGGTAAATTTGCAATTTGCAATATTTACAAGGACTTATGCATAAAAAAATTATTTTAGAAAAGAAAAATGGGTTTAATTGAAAATAAGATAATGATAATAAAATTAATGATAAATAATAATAATAATTATTATTTAAGAAAAATTATTAACAAATATAATTATAGGAAAATAGACAATAAAAATAATATTTTATTAGGTGGCTATTACAACACATGTCCTGGCCCCAATACTGAATAAACCAAACTCTATAACTCATAAAGACCAAGGGCTTAAAAGCCCAGAACCAATCCTCCAAATAAAATCTTAAACCATAGTCCAAGACACTCATCCAAATCGGGCTCAAGCCCACTACAATCACTCTGAGCAAAGCTCAGTTCAAACCCATAACCCTAATCACCTAATGGTCACTAAACCGTGACTAATTCAAATACTCACAACCGTTCAATAGCCTTCACTGATACTAGCAACCAAAACCGTTTAAGAACTGATACAAACAAGAAAAGTAAGTGCAGTGTCCCATTGATTCTCTAAATTTGTGTCCAGCTAAATGCCCAGACTGTGTCCTCATGACAAGGCCATCACCTATAGCTTGTGTTCGACCAAGTCGATGGTTACCACAACTCAAGTATAAAGGAAAAGAAAATCCCATTCGATCTATTAAGATAGGGAAAGTTCAGAAGGGTATAAATGTACAAAAGAGTGCAACTAGCAGTGTTCCCAGAGTCTGACACGACTGTCTTTGTGTCCAAAACCGACAACAGGATAGGTAAAGTCACTTCATCAAACACCATAGGTGCACAAGCTAGAAATGGATATTGATGTTAATTCTTGATCAAATCGATCAGAATTTCAAAGGAAGAGGAATTCGATTAGGGAACATAGTTAGGGAACTCACCAGATCAACTCGAATGATCGACCTATCCCCGCACGAACAATCTGTCACGTCCCGATTCCGTAGAATCGATAGTCGTCCCCCGGGTGTGATGCCGTACGAACCTAAATTGCGATCGCACAAGGCACATTCATAAGGCTATCCGAAACACAACATCAAGTTAGAGTACGCAGAAAAATTGATTGACACATTTGAAATAGAAGTAGACTTTTCATTGACAATAAAACTTCATTTACATTGACTTCATTACATTCATTGCCGCGCGGGCTACAATATGACTCGACTTACAAAATGAACGCCGATGAGATAGTCGTTCCATACATTACACCCCTTTATACAAGCACAAACCATTACACATTTCCACCTGCGATCGAGGGAAGCCGAGTCGCCATTGGTCTTCTTTTGTACTGAATGCGGAGTCTTCAAAAGGAATTCAGAAACAAGCCCTTACACGGACGAGGCTTCAAAAGTGTCCACGTCGCCTTGAGATTTTAGGTGGCACGCCCTTCGTGGTTCGGGGTACCTGCGTGGAGAGCGAGGATCAGTACATTACACTTTGTACTGGTGCGTGGCAAGTTAAGTTCCAAGCTCTCATTTGGTTGAATGAGTTTATATGACTTAGTTCATGAATGTTTCTAACCATCCTAATGAATTTTAAGCGAGCAATGACAAGCATAATGTAATTTACGTCAGAACTTACCCCCGGCGGACCGCGCCGCGCCTTATGAAACTTACCATGTTCTTCCCTGTCAATTGTTATCATTTCCATACCAAGTGCAACATTACGTGTGATTGGTCACTGGCATCACAAGCCATCCTGGACGTATAGCTTTGTTAATCGGGGTTCTTTCAACGCAAGTAGCTAGCTCCGTTGCAAGTCCCCGCTTAACCAGTGCTGAAATCTTATGCACGACTATACCCTGTTTCCTCCTAGGCCGAAACGGTCCCGTGGCCTCGGGTTGCCGCTCGAGGAAACTATCGCCTTGTCGACAAGTTGTCCATAACCGTGTGAAGACATATTTTCTTTTTAGTTATTAAGACATAGCCTACATTCTCTTTGAAAACTCAATCCTTTTTCCCGTGTTCGTGTCCTTGCATTTATCCTTTCATTCGCAACAACACTATCGATTTTGCCTAAGAAGGGGGTCGAGAAGAGAAGGGTCAGCCACTCACTTTGAGTTTACTTCGGCGAGAGAACTTGTTGGTTGCGCTAGACATCGCCTACGCGATTACCTGAAATCGCACAAGCAACCGATTAGAACACTGCATTATTCAAGGAGTTCGATAGGAAATGCGAGTTCGAAATGCAAGCCATGAAAACCATCGAAACATTTACGAAAACGCATTCAGAAAACAAAGCCGAAACCAATGCAAGAGGCGTAAAAAGCAGAGCAACGGGAGGTCTCTTCCGACTCAGCCGCAGAGTCAATCCTCGAGGCGCAACCCGCTGAATATGGGACTTGGTTCCGAAGAAGACATTCCATAACGAGGAATGGATCTTAATTCAGCCGTTTCCGTTCGATCGACTCGGTCGATCCCGACCTATCGGTCCCGACCGAATCGATAGCGACAGTGTTCCTTTCTCACGCACCCCATGGACAGAGTACGCGGCACGATGTAGGGACGGGGCACTACACCATAACCAACTAAGAAAAATTTTCGTCCTCGAAACTTAAAATAGAACCTACCTCTACGAGAACAATGAAGGAAACTTTTCCTTCATTTCTCACTCAAGCTCCCACGTCGACTCTTCGACCGAATGATTCCTCCAGAGGACGCGGACGAGGGGAATAGCACGGTTGCGGAGGAGTTTATCCTTGCGCTCCAAGATTTGCACCGGCTCTTCGACATACGATAAGTCCACCTTCAGGTCCAGCTTACCCAAATCCACCATATGGCTCGGATCATGCACGTACTTCCGCAATTGTGATACGTGGAAGACATCGTGTACCTCTGACAACGCAGGCGGCAAGGCGATTTGGTAAGCTATCGGGACGACTCGCTTCAATATTTCGAACGGGCCAACAAATCTTGGGCTTAATTTTCCCTTCGCACCGAACATGGAAACTCCACGCATAGGCATCACCTTCAGGAATACATAGTCGCCTTTCGAGAACTCGAGGGGGCGTCAGTGCGTGTCGGCATAGCTTTTCTGCCGGCTTTGTGCTATCTTCAATCTCTCTCGTATCAACTTGACCTTCTGCACAGTCTGCTCCACCAGCTCCGGACCAAGTATCTGTCGTTCTCCGACTTCATCCCAGCAAATGGGCGATCTACACTTCCGGCCGTACAAAGCTTCATACGGTGCCATTTGGATGCTGGACTGATAGCTGTTGTTGTATGCAAACTCGGCCAGCGGTAGATGGACGTCCCAACTTGACTTCAAGTCGATCGCACAGAGTCGTAACATGTCTTCGAGAATTTGGTTCACCCGCTCTGTTTGGCCGTCAGTCTGAGGATGATAAGCTGAGCTAAACTTCAACTTGGTCCCCAACGCTGAATGAAGACTACTCTAGAAGCGCGCTACGAACCGTCCATCCCGATCAGAGACGATAGAAACTGGGACCCCGTGCAGCCGAACTATTTCGTCAAGGTATATCTGAGCAAGGCGGTCGACGCTCCAAGTAACTTTGATGGCGATAAAGTGCGCTGACTTGGTTAGTCGATCGACGATGACCCAGATGGCGTCGTTTCCCCGCGGCGTCCTCGGCAAGCCAACAACGAAGTCCATAGTGATGTGATCCCATTTCCACTCTGGAATGGCGAGGTTCTGCATCTCCCCGCCCGATCGCTGGTGCTCGGCTTTGACTTGCTGACAGGCCATACATTTTGACACAAAGAGCGCTACGTCCCTCTTCATGCCGTGCCACCAAAAGACAATGCGGAGGTCCTTATACATCTTGGTGCTGCCAGGATGCAAGGAATATTTTGCATAGTGCGCCGCCGACATTATCTCCTTTCTAAGTTCTGTGTCGTCCGGAACGCATAGCCGTCCCTTCACTCGCAACACTCCCGACTCGTCCTCTGCAAAGTCGGACGCTTTCCCTGTCGATATCAGCTTTCGCATCTTCTCCAGGTATGGGTCATCCTTCTAAGCAGATTTGATCCTCTCCAGTAGGCTCGGTTCCACCCGCAGTTGCGCTAGTTTCACGTCTCTGAAACGAACTCGGAGTTCAATGTCCATTCCTTCCAAGTCACGCAGCAGTCGATCGTTGATGCATAACGAAGCTAAGTACTTCCGGCTCAGCGCATCCGCCACCACATTTCCCTTGCCCGGCGTGTAGTCGATTGACAAGTCATAGTCTTTGATTAGTTCGAGCCATCGCCTCTGCCGCAAATTCAGTTCTTTCTGGGTGAAGAGATACTTGAGGTTTTTGTGGTCCGTATAAATCTTGCATGCCACGCCATAGAGATAGTAACGCCACAGCTTCAACGCGAACACAATTGCCGCTAGTTCTAGGTCGTGCGTGGGGTAGTTCTTCTCGTGCGGCTTCAACTGCCGAAAAGCAAAAGATATCACCTTATCCCGCTGCATGAGCACACACCCCAAGCCCTGGCCAGAAGCATAGCTGAAGATTTGAAATCCCTCCGTCCCTTCAGGAAGAGCAAGTATCGGGGCCGAAACGAGCCGTTGTTTGAGCTCCTGGAAGGAAGCTTCACAGTCGTCTGACCACTTGAATGCGACTCCTTTCTGGGTGAGGCGAGTCAACGGTGATGCGATCTTCGCGAAGTCCTTCACGAAAAGTCGGTAGTATCCCGCCAAGCCTAGGAAGCTTCGAATTTCGCTAACTGATGCGGGCCGTTTCCAATCAGCAACTGCCTCGACTTTCTTCGGATCGACTGCGATACCTACGGTGGAGATGATGTGCCCAAGGAATGAGACGTTGTTCAGCCAGAACTCGTACTTGCTCATCTTCGCGTACAACTGATTCTCTCGAAGGGTTTGGAGTACCGTCCGCAGATGCTCTGCATGTTGCGCTCGATCCTTCGAGTAGACGAGGATGTCGTCGATGAAGACTACTACGAACTTGTCAACGAACGGACGGAACACCCGATTTATTAGATCCATAAAGACGGCTGGGGCGTTTGTCAGACCGAACGGCATTACCAAGAACTCGTAGTGGCCATAACGAGTGCGGAAGGCAGACTTCGGCACGTCATCTGGCTTGACTTTGAGTTGGTGGTAACCCGATCGTAGATCAATTTTTGAAAACACCGTTGCACCTTGGAGCTGGTCGAACAAGTCATCGATGCGGGGCTGGGGGTATTTGTTTCGGACGGTGGCTTTATTCAATTTCCGATAGTCGATACAGAGTCACATCGATCCATCCTTCTTCTTCACGAACAGCACGGGTACACCCCACGGCGAGACACTCGGACGGATAAACCCTCTGTCGAGTAATTCCTGAAGTTGTGCCTTCAATTCTTTCAATTCTGCAGGGGCCATTCTGTACGGGGCTTTCGAGATCGGTCGGGTGTCGAGGAATGTGTCGATGGTGAACTCTATTTCTCGATCGGGCGGCATGTCGGGTAGCTCGACCGGGAACACGTCTGGGAATTCTGCCACAACGTCGGTCTGACCCACGTTTGCACCATCCTGTCGCATGTCTCGAACGGAAGCTAGATAGCCTTCGCACCCGGAATGCAGCATCCGTCGAGCAGATATTGCGAAGATCACCATGCAGGTCGGCGACGCCTCACCACACGAGTAGCAGAATTCAGGCACTCCAGGTATGCAGAATGTGACCTTCTTTTCAGCGCAGTCTATGGTTGCGTTGCACGGACCGAGCCAATCCATGCCCAGTATGATGTTGAAGTCCTTCATATCTAGAACTATCGCATCAAGGCCGATCTTTTGACCCCCGATACATATGGTTCCTCCTCCGCAGGCTAAGTTTGTGAGTAGTGACACGCCCGAAGGCATACTTACGCTAAGGTCAAGTTCTAACAACATTACAGGAAATTTGTGCTCGGCGGCGAAGTCCGTCGATATGAAAGTATGCGATGCGCCTGAATCAAATAACACACGATTATTGAAGTTCAATATACCTGTCACGACAGTATCGGAAGCAAACGCCTTGTCTCGAGTCAGAGCAAAGACACGCCCCTGAGCATTAGGGCGTCGGTCTTGGTTGTTGGATTGAGTGTGCTGAGGAGGTCGGGGCGCCTGTCCTCGATTCTCCTGGCGGTGTTGTTGTGGTGGTGCGTTACGATTCCCTCTCCGAGGGCAATCTTGTTTATAGTGACCCTTTTGTCCGCAAAAGAAGCATCCCCCCTCGACGACAAAGCACTTGCTCGCCTCATGCCCAAGGGAACCGTACTTGGCACATCGCGATAATGAGTTATGTCCCTGGTAATCGCCATGGTTCGGATGCTTTGATGCATGATTGTTGCCTCCCGTATAGCTTGGACGTTTGTGATTGGAGTGGCGCACAACGTCGTCAGCACCGGAAGGATGCAGTTTCTCAAGGCGGAGGGCGTGATTCAGAGCCTCGCCCAAGGTCTTGTACTCCGGGACCCCGACATGCGCACCGATAGAGTGTCACAGACCCACTTCGAACCGTCGCACGCGGCACTCCTCTGTAGGCAGAAACGCACTAACAAACTTTGACAACTTATTGAATTCTGCGGCGTACTGTTCTACTGTCCGATTTCCCTGCCTCAACTGCATGAATTCATTCTCCTTCGCTTGACAAACTGCTGACGGAAGGTACTCGACTTCAAAGGCTTTGCGGAACGTGGCCCAAGAGATCGGTGCTGAGTTGTTGTCACGTCGGATCGCTCGCTTATGCACGGCCCACCAGTCGTGCGCGTTCAACCGTAGCTGAAGTTGTGCGCAGGCGACTTGCTTGGATTCCTCAATGCCGAGCAGCTCGAAGTGATCTTCCAGCTCTTCCAACCAGTCGATTGCCATGGAGGGACCCTCGGTGCCGCTGAAGGAAGTGTGGCACGCCTTCTTGAATTCTGACACTTCAAAGTTGTACTTTTTCAGTGTCGCTGGTTGACGCTCGGGCTCCGCCGTGTCGACTTCAATGGGTTGGATTGTCGGCCCGGTGGCAGTAGGTGCGGTGACGGTAGGTGCAGTCGCAGAATTTCCGTTGGCAACCATTGTTTGGACGATCTGCTGCAGGGTATCCAGCTGCTTTTGTTGAAGTTTTGCGTGTGCGTCAAAGCGAGCTTCGAACTGGGCATGTCGTTCCTCCGTCTGTTGATGTCGGTTCTAGGACTGGTTTCGCTGCGCCTCCATCATGCGCAGCATCCTTTCGATGGTATCGTTAGAAGGTCCGCCCTGCGATCGATGCGAACTACTAGAGCCGCTAGAAGCGCTCTGTTCTTGTTCGGCAGTGGGTTCCGTCACTTCTGCGATACGAAGGCAACGCATCAGTCACAAATTATTACGGACTCATTGTATGGAACAACTTAGCTCATCGATGCGAGGTCAAAGGATGTAAAGCCGTGCTCTGATACCATTATGTCACGCCCCGATTCCGTAGAATCGATAGTCGTCCTCCGGGCGTGATGCCGTGCGAACCTAAATTACGATCGCACAAGGCACATTCATAAGGCTATCTGAAACACAACATCAAGTTAGAGTACGCAGAGAAATTGATTGACACATTTGAAATAGAAGTAGGCTTTTCATTGACAATAAAACTTCATTTACATTGACTTCATTACACATTCATTGCCGCGCGGGCTACAATATGACTCGACTTACAAAATGAACGCCGATGAGATAGTCGTTCCATACATTACACCCCTTTATACAAGCAAAAACCATTACACATTTCCACCTGCGATCGAGGGAAGCCGAGTCGCCATTGGTCTTCTTTTGTACTGAATGCGGAGTCTTCAAAAGGAATTCAGAAACAAGCCCTTACACGGACGAGGCTTCAAAAGTGTCCACGCCGCCTTGAGATTTTAGGTGGCACGCCCTTCGTGGTTCGGGGTACCTGCGTGGAGAGCGAGGATCAGTACATTACACTTTGTACTGGTGCATGGCAAGTTAAGTTCCAAGCGCTCATTTGGTTGAATGAGTTTATATGACTTAGTTCATGAATGTTTCTAGCCATCCTAATGAATTTCAAGCGAGCAATGACAAGCATAATGTAATTTACGTCGGAACTTACCCCCGGCGGACCGTGCCGCGCCTTATGAAACTTACCATGTTCTTCCCTGTCAATTGTTATCATTTCCATACCAAGTGCAACATTACGTGTGATTGGTCACTGGCATCACAAGCCATCCTGGACGTATAACTTTGTTAATCGGAGTCCTTTCAACGCAAGTAGCTAGCTCCGTTGCAAGTCCCCGCTTAACCTGTGCTGAAACCTTATGCACGACTATACCCTGTTTCCTCCTAGGCCGAAACGGACCCGTGGCCTCGGATTGCCGCTCGAGGAAACTATCGCCTTGTCGACAAGTTGTCCATAACCGTGTGAAGACATATTTCCTTTTTAGTTATTAAGACATAGCCTACATTCTCTTTGAAAACTCAATCCTTTTTTCCGTGTTCGTGCCCTTGCATTTATCCTTTCATTCGCAACAACACTATCGATTTTGCCTAAGAAGGGGGTCGAGAAGAGAAGGGTCAGCCACTCACCTTGAGTTTACTTCGGCGAGAGAACTTGTTGGTCGCGCTAGACGTCGCCTACGCGATTACCTGAAATCGCACAAGCAACCGATTAGAACACTGCATTATTCAAGAAGTTCGATAGGAAATGCGAGTTCGAAATGCAAGCCATGAAAACCATCGAAACATTCACGAAAATGCATTCAGAAAACAAAGCCAAAACCAACGCAAGCGGCGTGAAAAGCAGAGCAACGGAAGGTCTCTCCCGACTCAGCCGCAGAGTCAATCCTCGAGGCGCAACCCGCTGAATATGGGACTTGGTTCCGAAGAAGACATTCCATAACAAGGAATGCATCTTAATTCAACCGTTCCCGTTCGATCGACTCGGTCGATCCCGACCTATCGGTCCCGACCGAATCGATAGCGACAGTGTTCCTTTCTCGCGCACCCCGTGGACAGAGTACGGGGCACGATGTAGGGACGGGGCACTACACAATCCGATCCGATCAACTAAGATTTGCTAGAGCTGCAACTCATTGGAGATCACAGCACTCGCCCGAACCCCTGAAAATGACTTGATCGATGAACAAAAATGATCGAATCATTCGAAAAGACTGGAAGGATTTATACTCACAGGGTTGGATCGACTATCGATCTTCGATTTGCCACAAAATGAGAAGCTAATGTTCAATTTCTTCAAAAATTGATTCAACCGACTCTTAGATCGATTATAAATTGAGAATAGGAAGAATCGGAGGATCGGTTTAGAAGAACTTACTGATGAGGAGGACTGATCGGATGATCACCGGAGTTCGAGCTTCTCTTCAACAAATCATGAGCTCAGTAGAGGAAGACAATCAATCAAGTGTCGTCATCACAGATCAAAGCACTGAATAAACACAGTGCTCACGAATTAAACATAGATTGGAGAAACAATTGAAGAATCAATCAAGAGAAAGGAATGGACTCACCGTCTGGTCGGAGACTAAGGTGAATCAAGACTGCCTAGCTCAACTTCGATCTCGCCTTCAGCAACCTTGCTATGGCTACGAGCTCGTACGTCAAAGAAGATCGATGCGTCGTTGTCATGTCCTCACAGAAATTGCCATAGATCGCCAAGGGCACGAGTACAACACCACGGAGGAAGGAAGAAGAGTGGAGTGGAAATTTAGGCAGAGCTTCGCCAGCAGAGGAGGGATGATAAAATTGAAGGAATAGGGTCGTATTTATAAAAGGGAGAGAGGAGGTGGCGGTTATGGCCAGATGCGGCAATCGGTTGGGTGTAGGTCGGTAGCAGCGGACGGTGGTGATCGATCCTAGCTAAGTCAGCGAGGAAGATGGTTCGAGAAACTCCTAGAGCAGGCGACGAAGTGACGTGGCACCGTCGGGGATGGGTGGACGCGACCGCACTGTTCATCATCGAAAAAGATCAAATGGAGGAAAGGGAAGGTCGTATTGGTTAGATCTGAGGAAAAATAAAAGATGATAGTTTATAGTCTTAATGGGTCGGTTAGGTATCCAAACGAGTTTGGTCACATAGACCCGAAATAAGGATCCAAACTAGGACTGGACTCATCTGGGCTGATGGGCTTCCAGAGACATGTGTAACTGAATAATACATTGACTGACTTAAATCTAGGTCTAATGGCTTCTTAGCAAATAGGCTATGACCAATGAGTTATAGGCATAATAGTTGGGCTTGGCCAACACTTAATACTGCTAGCCCAAAGGCCAACCTAAATCTAAGCTTAAGCAAATCATAACTAAAGATTAATATATAATACTAGCTAAATATAAATTAATAAAGAAACAGTTAAACCTAATACAATAATAATTCAGGTATAATGGACAACTGTAATAGATACGTGAACAAAAGCCAAAATCTTATTTAGGGAAAGTGAGGTTACAAATCTACCATCCTTGAAAAATTTTGTCCTTAAAATTTCAGGAGAGTAGTGAGTACATCACATCTCAATAATATAGGGGTATTTTTCCTTCATCTCATCCTCTCTCGCCTAGGTAGACTCCTCAGGTGAGTGGTGCCTCCAAGCAACTTGAACCAGTAGAATCGTCTGACTACGCAGCATCTTCTTCCTGCATCAAGTATCTCGACCGGCTGCTCTGAGTAAATGATGCTGGGGCCCATCTCAAGCTCTGAGTGATCTACCACATGGCTGGGGTTAGCTATATACCTCCGAAGCTAAGAAATATGGAATACTTTGTATACTCTAGGTTAGACGGCAATGCTAATCGGTAAGCAACTGCCCCCTACCATGCTCAATATCTCAAAGGGTCCAATAAACCTTGGACTCAACTTCTCGCCTCTACCAAATCTGATAACACCACGGATCGATAAAATCTTACGATCTAAAACTGTGAACTCCAGGGGTCTTCGACTGCTGTCTGTCCAGTACTTCTACCTGTCATGATCCTCAGATAATCTCGAATTTGTCTGACCTTGTCTGTAGCCTCCATAACCATCTCTGGTCCAAGCAAGTGGTCTCTCTCCAATATCATCCCATGACAAAGGTATGCGACATCGACGACCATATAATACCTCGAAAGGACTCATACTAATGCTAGCCTGATAACTGTTATTGTAAGCAAACTCCACTAAGTGCATATGATCCTCCCATGATCCTCCAAAGTCCAGAGCGCAAGTCCTCAACATATCCTCCAGCGTCTGGATGGTCCTTTCTGACTGCCCGTTGGTCTGGGGATGGTAAGCAGTACTGAACTTGAGCTGTGTCCCCAGACTCCTCTGCAAGCTTTTCTAAAAGTAGGAAGTGAATCTGCTGTCTCGATCTGAGACAATGCTGACTGACACCCCGCGAATCCTCTCAATCTGTCTCATATACAAATCTTCTAGCTTCTCTGTAGTCAGTCTCATTCTGAAGGGAATAAAGTGTACTGACTTGGTCAATCTGTCGACTGTCATCCATATAGCATCATTCCCGCTCGGTGATCGTGGTAATCCCGAGATGAAGTCTATGGTGATATGCTCCCACTTCCGCTCAGGAATGGGCAATGGCTGCAATAATCCTCCTAGTCTTCCCTTACTTGCTGACAAACCAGACATCGGAAGACAAACCTGGCTACCTCCCTCTTCATTCCATACCACCAAAAGTACTCTCTGAGATCCTTCTACATCTTCATAGCTCCTGGACGCATCGAGTACTGATACTGGTGGGCTTCCTGCATGATCTCCTCCCTCAAGCTTTATTTTGGCATACACAACCTAGTACCGTACCTAAGGGTACCATCATTTGCTATGACAAAGTCATGCAACAGACCTACTCGGACTTGTTTCCTGATGCAATGAAGACCCTCGTCAAGAAACTGGGTCTCCTTTATCTTCTCTATTTGTCACGCCTCGATCCCGCAGAGTCCTTTCGTCCTCGCTTCGGACTCTTTTGGGATCGTTCGTCCTCACTAAGGCGTGATGCCGTGCAAGCCTAAGTTACGCTTGTACAAGGCCAAGACCTGAAGCAAGACAAGATAGACAAGGTTGACAATACGTAGTGGAACGTATCGCAGATAATTGAAGCAGCAGCGGACATATTTCA
This sequence comes from Iris pallida, assembly GCA_029216955.1. NCBI lineage: Eukaryota > Viridiplantae > Streptophyta > Magnoliopsida > Asparagales > Iridaceae > Iris > Iris pallida. The sequence continues at coordinate 9,924,943 of JANAVB010005796.1, forward strand.
GAATACAAGCATTGAACACAATGGTAACAAGAAACAATTCTCTTTATTGATTTCATTTGAACAGATTACAAGCTCTCGATTCTCTCTGATACAATGTTACATTCTCTCAGAACTTTATACATTATAATGATCCCGTTTCCATACATTACATCCCTTTATATACAAAACCAACTCTTGCAACAGATGTCATCTCTTGGCATCTCTTCTGATTTCTAGCTCCTGAGGATGAGGCTCGGGCTATCGCTTCGGACTATCCTTCTCGATGCATAGTACACCTGCATGCAGACTGATGGTGGGTCAGTATATTAGCATACTGGTGATTATGAATAAAGAGCTACATTTGTCTGAAATGATCACTGTTTAATTAGTGAAAAAACGTTTCTTGTGATGTGTTCTTGCTACTTTTTACCTATGTTCATTTCATGCATACAGAGTCAGTTTACATGTCTTTTGAAAACACATCTTTGAAAAGCCAATATTTGTTTTATTTCATCTCAAGCATACAAGGAACTATTTAATTCTAGCACGATGACTATTCATGAATGCAGTGCGCAGCGTGTTTCATGAGCATATTCATTTCATTACGGACAACAGCTTTAACATTCTTTTCTTTGATTCAAGACATTCTAAGGGTCAGATTACAAGCATGATATTACATCTTTTCTTTAATGGAACATAGCACTTCTTGGCAACAGATTAATCTTTTCAAGCAATTCATATAGAAAACTCAAAAAATACATGTGTATCACTTTTTAGTGATTCTTACCATAGCCGACCGTCCATCCCTGCACAAGACAAGGATTAGCATAAACATTATAACCAACATTGTCATTCCCTGTTCGTCTCTGTATCGTTAGCTCTTAGCAAAACATATGATAGACACATGCAGACCGATTTGCAGCTGTGACTCTCCGGTTCAGCTCTGCACCAACCAACACCTATCTATATGATGGTCCATGGGAAACCCATGATTAGCCACTGTGACTCTCTCTTGGGTTCAGTTCGTCGCTAAGGACTCAGATCGACTCCTATTTTCACATGGAGGCCCTAATCTCTCCTAGGCCGAGTGGTCCAGGCGCCCTCAGATCCACCCGAGAATCAAATTTTCCTTGTTAACAAGTTGTCCTAGACCACATGCATGCTCTAGCAAGATTCTATCAGATGAGACAGATTTGTGATCAGATGTACGACATATTCTTTGCATGCCTTTGCAGATATACGACATGTTCAATTCGTGCCTTTCTCTTATTCATGTCAACATGTACAAGTCCGTCTGTACATGTCTAAAATTCTCAAGCATACTTAGCAACAAGCAATGATCAAGTATTCAATTCGATTCATTTGTCTTCTCTTATCCTATCCAGCATGACAAGCATCATTTCAGTTCTTATTAGCAGGCAACGAATCTTCTTATTAGCATGACAAGGTTCTCTTTATCAAGGCAACATTCATTTCATAGCGAGGCAACATGTGAATTCTCTTAAAGCATACTCAATGATTTACCATCTTGTTATTAACAAAGCATTCAATCAAAAACTCAGATTCTTATTAGGCGTAAGCGAATCAGCAAATAAGACTTCGTCCACTCACCCAGATCAATCGTCTTCTGTTGCAGAGCCAGCAATCCGATCTTTCTGTTTATCTAGTGCGTTTGCGGAGCGGGGCACTACATAATTATCCACCGAAAAGAAGTTCCGTCTTCGAAACTTAAGGAGAAACTTACGATATCCTTAGCAGCGATAGTCCTCATCCTTTGCCATCATCAATCCATAAAATCACAATTCAGATCATATCAAAACTCTTGTTCAATCAAGCATTTCAATCTCAATCAATCAAATCGATAAAACATTTGCCGGCATCATAAAAATATTTACGGACTTATTGCATGGAACGTTCATCTCATTATTGATATCGAGTAGGCAAAGGAATTTCGATCAGAAGACATGTACAAATTCAATTGAATCAAAATTTGGCCAGAGGATCTTGTTGCTTTGATACCACTCTGTCACGCCCCGATCCCGCAGAGTCCTTTCGTCCTCGCTTCGGACTCTTTTGGGATTGTTCGTCCTCGCTAAGGCGTGATGCCGTGCAAGCCTAAGTTGCGCTTGCACAAGGCCAAGACCTGAAGCAAGACAAGATAGACAAGGTTGACAATACGCAGCGGAACGTATCGCAGATAATTGAAGCAGCAGCGGACATATTTCAGAATACAAGCATTGAACACAATGGTAACAAGAAACAATTCTCTTTATTGATTTCATTTGAACAGATTACAAGCTCTCGATTCTCTCTGATACAATGTTACATTCTCTCAGAACTTTACAGATTACAATGATCCCGTTCCCATACATTATATCCCTTTATATACAAAACAAACTCTTGCAACAGATGTCATCTCTTGGCATCTCTTCTGATTTTTGGCTCCTGAGGATGAGGCTCGGGCTATCGCTTCGGACTATCCTTCTCGATGCATAGTGCACCTGCATGCAGACTGATGGTGGGTCAGTATATCAGCATACTAGTGATTGTGAACAAAGAGCTACATTTGTCTGAAACGATCACTGTTTATTTAGTGAAAAAACGTTTCTTGTGATGTGATCTTGCTACTTTTTACCTATGTTCATTTCATGCATACAGAGTCAGTTTACATGTCTTTTGAAAACACATCTTTGAAAAGCCAATATTTGTTTCATTTCATTTCAAGCATACAAGGAACTATTCAATTCTAGCACGATGACTATTCATTTCATGTGCAGTACGTAGTGTGTTTCATGAGCATATTCATTTCATTACGGACAACAGCTTTAACATTCTTTTTTTTGATTCAAGACTTTCTAAGGGTCAGATTACAAGCATGATATTACATCTTTTCTTTAGTGGAACATAGCACTTCTTGGCAACAGATTAATCTTTTCAAGCAATTCATATAGCAGACTTAAGCAATACATGTGTATCACTTTTTAGTGATTCTTACCATAGCCGACCGTCCATCCCTGCACAAGACAAGGATTAGCATAAACATTATAACCAACATTGTCATTCCCTGTTCGTCTCTGCAACGTTAGCTCTTAGCAAAACATAAGATAGACACATGCAGACCGATTGGCAGCTGTGACTCTCCGGTTCAGCTCTGCACCAACCAACACCTATCTATATGATGGTCCATGGGAAACCCATGATTAGCCGCTGTGACTCTCTTAGGTTCAGCTCGTCGCTAAGGACTCAGATCGACTCCCATTTTCACATGGAGGCCCTAATCTCTCCTAGGCCGCGTGGTCCAGGCGCCCCCAGATCCACCCGAGAGACAAATTTTCCTTGTTAACAAGTTGTCCTAGACCACATACATGCTCTAGCAGGATTCTATCAGATGAGACAGATTTGTGATCAGATGTACGACATGTTCTTTTCATGCCTTTGCAGATATACGACACGTTCAATTCGTGTCTTTCTTTTATTCAAGTCAACATGTACAAGTCCGTCTGTACATGTCTACATTTCTCAAGCATACTTAGCAACAAGCAATGATCAAGTATTCAATTCGATTCATTTGTCTTCTCTTATCCTATCCAGCATGACAAGCATCATTTCAGTTCTTATTAGCAGGCAATGAGTCTTCTTATTAGCATGACAAGGTTCTCTTTATCAAGGCAACATTCATTTCTTAGCGAGGCAACATGTGAATTCTCTTAAAGCATACTCAATGATTTACCATCTTTGTTATTAACAATTGTATTCAATCAAAAACTCAGATTCTTAAGGCGTAAGCGAATCAGCAAATGAGACTTCGTCCACTCACCCAGATCAATCGTCTTCTGTTGCAGAGCCAGCAATCCGATCTTTCTGTCTATCTAGTGCCTTCGCGGAGCGGGACACTACAGTCCACATGGTGAATAAAGCCAAGCCGAGCCAGCGGTTGAACCGAACCAAGCAATCATGCAATGAGACATGCAATATACGTACACGTATACCAGAATACGTAATACGAAATATAGGCATTACAACTCTACCCAACTTAAAAGAATTCCGTCCTCGAAATTTAATCAAGAGGCTAGAGATGCAAGGACAAGCTATACTAATCACAGGCAAGCTATACTAGTCTAGCAATCAAGCAATTATTCATGCAAGCATGGAATCGAAGGCATGAGGCATAAGAAAGATATTATACCTCACGAGTCAAACAGGTCGGGATATCGTGATCGGATATCATCCTCACGCTCCCACGTTGACTCACCCAAAGAGTGATGACCCCAAGCAACTCGGACTAACTTGATAGTCTTGTTCTTGAGTATCTTCTCTCTCCGATCCAATATGGACATGGGCCTTTCCTCATACGAAAGGTTGGTACCAACAACCAATTCCGAATGATCCAGGATATGGCTCGGGTCCGGGATATACCGTCGTAGTTGGGATACATGAAACACGTCATGTACCTCACTCAGAGACGGCGGAAGAGCGAGACGATAGGACACATCTCCTACTCGCTCCAGGATATCGAACGGCCCTATATACCTTGGACTAAGCTTTCCCCGTACGCCGAAACGAATGACGCCACGGTTAGGCGAGAACCTAAGGAATACATGGTCGTCGACAGAAAATTCAAGGGGACGCCGATGAGAATCGGTCCAATGGCGTTGGCGATCTTGGGCAACTCGAAGATGGTCTCTTACTCTCCTGACCACTTCAACTGTCTGAGCAATTATTTTCGGACCGAGCATTTGCCTCTCTCCTACATCATCCTAGGCTATCGGGGACCTGCACTTTCTACCATATAGTGCCTCGAATGGTGCCATCTGGATACTGGCCTGGAAACTGTTATTGTACGAGAACTCCACCATATGCAGGTGATCTTCCCACGAACCACCAAAGTCGAGCGTACATGACCGCAACATATCTTCAAGAGTCTGCATCATGCGTTCTGACTCACCATTAGTCTGCGGATGATAAGCTGAGCTGAACCGGAGGTGAGTTCCTAAAATCTTCTGCAGACTACGCCAAAAATGCGACGTAAATCTAGAATCCCTGTCCGAGGTGATACTGACTAGTACACCGTGATATCTGACGATCTGCCAGAGGTACATCTCTGCTAGCTGAGTCGTCGACTGACCAACTCTGAATAGGAGAAAGTAAGCCACCTTCGTGAGCCTGTCAACTATAACCCAAATAGCATCTCTACTGGCCGGGGATCGAGGTAATCCAGTCACGAAATCCATGGTTATATGCTCCCACTTCCATTCTAGAATTGGCAAGGGCTGAAGAAGTCCAGCTGGCCTCTGATATTCAGCCTTGACTTGTTGGCAAACCAAACACCGAGATACAAACCGAGCTATCTCCCTCTTCATGCTATTCCACCAAAAGTGCTGACGGATATCTCGGTACATCTTCGTGCCACCGGGATGAATTGAATACTGAGAACTGTGAGCTTCCGCCATGACCTCCTATCTGATATCTCTACTGGGTACACAAAGACACTCACCATGTCGAAGTGTACCGTCTTCATGAATGCATAATTCTGGTCTTCGCCCTGCTACACATTCTGTCATAAGCCGCTGAAGCTTAGAATCTGATGACTGAGCTATCTTGATTCCCTCAACTATACTGGACTGAACTTGCATGTTGGCCATCAATGCCACACTGGTAGGAAGGACAACTTCTATACCCATCTTCTGAAGATATGCTAACAATTCTGGTTACGCTGTCAGAAAATAGACTCCGGCTCTCATGCTTAATGCATCTGCAACAACATTGGCCTTCCCTGGATGATATTGCAGGTTGACATCATAATCCACAAGTAACTCCAGCCATCTTCTCTGACGCATGTTAAGATCCTTCTGAGTGAACACAAACTTCAAGCTCTTATGGTCGGTGAAAATTTCTACCCTATCTCCATAAAAATAGTGCCTCCACATCTTAAGTGCAAACACTACTGCTGCCAGCACCAAGTCATGGGTTGGGTAGTTCCTCTCATGATCACAAAGTTGACGGGACGCATAAGCTATTACCTTCCCATGCTGCATCAGAACACATCCCAAACCTCTGCCTGAAGCATCACAATATACTGAGAATCCTCCGGCCCCATCGGAGAGCGTGAGAATAGGAGCCGTCATCAGGCCTCGCTTCAACTTCTCAAAAGAATCCTGACAGTCGGCTGTCCAAACAAACTGCACATCCTTTCGGATCAACTGGGTCAATGGCGCTGAGATCCGAGCAGTCTGAAACAAATCGCCGGTAGTAACCGGCCAATCCAAGAAAACTGCAAACTTCTGCAACTGTGCTGGGTACTGGCCATGTCTCAATGGCCACGATCTTTTGGAGATCCACTTCTACTCCTCTTCTGGTGATGATATGACCCATGTACGAAATACGGTCAAGCCAGAACTCGCATTTACTGAACTTGGCATATAACTGGTGCTCCCTGAGAGTCTGAAGAACAACACTGAGATGCTGCTCATGCTCTGCCTCATTCTTGCTGTAGACCAAGATGTCATCTAAGAACACAATCACGAACTGATCTAAGTAAGGCATGAAGATACGATTCATGAGGTCCATGAATACAGCCGGCGCATTGGTTGCTCCAAATGGCATAACAAGGAACTAATAATGCCCATACTGGGATCTGAAAGCTGTCTTCGGGATGTCCTGCTCTCTGACTCTGATCTGATGGTATCCTGAGCACAAGTCGATCTTCGAAAATACTGCTGCCCCCTTGAGTTGATCAAACAAGTCATCTATCCTCGGGAGAGGATATCTGTTCTTGATTGTCACTGAGTTCAAGGTACGATAATCTACACATAATCTGGACGTACCATCCTTCTTTTTCACAAGAAGCATCGGGGCTCCCCAAGGCGATCCACTAGCACGAATGAATCCCTTGGTTCTAAGTTCTTCGATCATCTTGTACAATATCTCCAATTCTGACAGCGCCATCCTGTAGACTCTCTCTGACACTGGTGCTGTTCCGGGAATCAAGTCTATAGTGAACTCGATCTTCCGCTCTGGCGGCATCCCTGGAAGCTCTTCTGGGAAAACATCTGGAAACTCTTCAACTATCCGAGGTAACTGCATTGCTGCTACTGCCATCCGTAACACTGGAGGAGAGGGTTCAACTTCGCTTTGGGAGAAGGAAAACTCCGGCTCGCCAGGAATGCTAAAAACAACCCTGCCAACATGGCAGTCTATCCTAGCATACTAATCCCTCAACCAATCCATCCCTAAGACCATATCATAATCGGCCATCGGGAACTCTATCAATCTAACGAAAAATTCTCTACCGCTAACTACGATCCGACACGAGAAAAACATCATATCTACTCCCACAAGACCATTACCAGTAAGTATATTGAGCCTTACTGATAACGATTCGGCTCCAGTCCCATCCGTGTCGCGAATCGTGCAGACATAAATGAATGCGAGGCACCAGAGTCAAATAATACTGATGCTGGAAAGGTGTTGACGAGAATAGTACCAGCTACTACCTCACCTGGTGCCAATCCTTCCTCTTCCATGGTCAAAGCCAGCACCTGACCATACCCTCTGGGTGCGGGTCCCCTCTGCTGAAAATTTCTCTGCCTACTCTGGATCAGGGCTTGGGCTTGGGCATACTGCTGCGGTCTTTGCTGCCGGAATACCTGGGCCTGCGTCGGCAATGGCCTCAGGAACGGGTACTACAGCTGCTGCTGGACTGGTGCTGGTCCTCCCACTGAAGGACTGGAAAAGGTTGATGAGGATGAACTCCCCCTGTTCGGGCAGTTCCCAACCCTGTGGTCTGGGGAACCACAAACCAAGCACAATCCCTGTGCTCTGCGACACTCTGATATCACATGCCCCGGCTTCCCGCAGTGTGAACATCCCAATGCGGAAGACTGCTTCTGCTTCTGCTGCTGAGGGTGCGTCGAGGTTGAATGTTGAACCGATGTCACTAAGGCCGCCCGCCTCGTAGCTCCAATGGTCAAAGCCCTGGCCACCGGGGCCGGTGCTGAAGACTGGTTCATCTGGCTGTAGGATCGCTTCCGACCTTCGGTCCTATCCACGATCCTCAGGGAGGTATACTCATGCCTCCTAGCTACTCTCAAGACTGCATCAAAAGTCTGATGCTCAAACTGCTCTACTGCCAATAGAATCTCTAGGTGTAATACCTGCTGGAACCGCTGGGCTCTGTCAAACTCAGTCGCTACCAAGGTAGGAGCAAACCGACTAAGTCTCGAAAACTCGGCCGCATATCCGTCGACCGTCCTGCCCATCTGCTTCAGATTGGTGAACCTTGTCTGTAGATCGTACCGAGCTACAGCATCGAAGTACTTGGTCTGGAATCTCTCTCTGAATACCGCCCAAGCAATGGGTGCCGCTAATCCAACGGCCTGCGTCGCCCACCAGCTGCGGGCAAGATCCAATAGCTGCAGGCGCACCACGGCCACCTTCTCGATCTCGGGCGTCTTCGCCGCTTCTAGAATCACCTCCGTGTCCTGGAGCCACGCATCAGCAGCGATCGCATCTTCACTGCCGTCGAAGAAAGGAGGGTTCAAGCGCTTGAAGCTGTTGGCCGCACTGTTACCCTGATGACCTCCTCTGGTCAAAGCATCTGCCACCGCCTGGTGTAAGGCATCTCCTCGACGATCCTGGAAAGCTAATAATGACCTGATAAGACCCATCAAAGTGCCATCATCAGGCTCTGCAGGTTGGACAGGCTGAAATGGTGGCTCTCCTTCGATAGGCACGACTCTGGAGGCTACTCCGGAATGTTGGGCTTGATCTCCTGGTTGCTGCTGGTCCACGGGAGGTGCTACGCCTTGCTGATCGACAGGGCCAGGTATAATGCCGCTGAAGAAGATGACATAAGGAACAATAAGGAAGGACCATGACAGATCAACGATACAAGCATGTGATCAGGACAAGATTTCAGGGATTTAGAATATTCGAGCAGAGATCAAGGGCGAGTACTGATTGAGACATCTATTCAGTAAACCCTCACATATCTTGATTTACAAGACCTGCATGGGCCACCACTTAAACCATGTCACGCTCCATAACCAGAATACTGGAGAACGGGGGCATACATAGCCAGCTACGTATAATGAAATGGAATCCACCTCACTATACGGTCACGACTGTCTAGATATATGAGGGTTTAACTACAATCCATCAGTCTCCTATGGTCAATAACAAGCCTAAATGTCTCAATCTCAAGCAAACAAGTAAAGTTACAAGATGTAAGATCACCATATATACAATAGTAAGGCGTCCCAAACATTACATATTCAGCTGATCATGAAGCTAGTCGTTACAAAATGTGAGGACTAGCAAGAGTTCAGTAATACATGATCAACCCTAGGATTTGTCAATCATGCTACAGCCCATAGGCAGACAGTAAATAAGGTATGCAATACGAGCTAACATGTGCTCGCCGGCTAAACGCCTCAAAATAATAATTTTACAATAGAGTAGGAGAGCCAAAAATAAACCCACTCGTTGCCCTAGTTACGCCTGGTGGTCACCATCGGACTGGAAGGTAGGTAGATCCTCTGGAGCTGCTCCAATATCTGGCCATACAAAACCAGCTGGGTCAGACCCCAGAAAGAGCAAGTGCCACAAAGGAGGCTTCACTTAGGAACTAAAACCAGTACATCATAAATAAAGAGTAAAGATAACTTAAAAGACACAAATAATAACCGAGATCACAATAATAAATTGAGCATGTGGGAAACCATTCAGGTAGCCAGACTGCAACCCTTAAACCAAACAAGGACCAGGGTTGCAATCCTTCACCTGAATAGAAACCTGCCTCAATTACAGTTGATAAGGTAATAAGACAATAAAGGAAGAGAGGACACAGAACTGCTCTGGGAGCCAGGTTACAACCCTTAAACCAAACAAGGACCGGGGTTGTAACCCTTCGCCTGAACAAAACTGGACCACTGATCTTTATTGTGAAGGCTAGTATAAATAATCATAATATTGAAGTAAAGTAAATCGTGACGATCATGGCATGGGGTTACAGTAAGACAATAAACGAAGAGAGGACACAGAATTATTCCGGGAGCCAGGTTACAACCCTTAAACCAAACAAGGACCGGGGTTGTAACCCTTCGCCTGAACAAAACTGGACCCCTGATCCTTATTGTGAAGGCCAGCATACATAAGCAGGACGATATATGATTAAGATAACCATGGAACCATTCAGATAGCCAAGTTACAACCCTTAAACCAAACAAGGACCGGGATTGTAACCCTTCATCTGAACAGAACTTGGTATCCCATCATTTATCGATACACGAAATCATGTCATGATACAATCTTGTACAGGTTCATGACAAACTAGACTGGGCTGGACTCCATTCAATCAATCACGGCCAAGCAATAAGTACGGCTTGATACTTTAACTAACTAGGGTTATCACAGGCCTAGTTACTAGCAAGATGCAATGAGATTATTCCAACAGCCACAAGCCCTGCAGATCATCCAAGTTATCCAGGTCGAATGTCCGTTTATGAAGGGTGCACCACATGACTGTGTGCTGAAAATGTGTCCTACTCGTCGGCAGGCTACAAGTCCACTTGAGCGCCCAGATAACGGAATTGCATGTAGCAGAAAAATCTCCTCATGACTAATGAATTATTCTAGTTTATTAGCCTTAGTCAATTTTTAGTAGGTGCCCCTGACCGTGGTACTCAGGGGTCCCCGTCCTAGACATGATGCAAGACAATACTGGTTTATTTGTGCAAACACAATCGTCCACGGTGTCCGAATCATTTATTATAGTCATGTCATGTAAGCCGTCGCAACAGCTTTCAATAATTACCATCAGGCGTACTTGCCATATCTTGTCATGTCATGCCATATCAAGTACTTGCCATACCATGCCATGCCATTATTAGCCCGGTCATATCAATCAATCCGTGATGTGCCAAGTCTTGGAAAGTGGAAGTACATAAAGTCAACCGGGTACGCAAGAGGCTCAAGGCTCTACGCGAGTAAGCCTTTACGCTAGGCCAAAGGGCTCGAGCGTAAAGCAGCTCTACGCTAGCAAGAGCACGAGAGAGATGGCTCTACGCGAGGGAGGTGCACGTGGGTGGTGTTATACTAGCCGGCTTTTACGCAGGCGAAGTTATACGCGCATAGGATTTTACGCGGGTAATATTCTACGCGCGCGAACTCTCGATCAAAGCTTTACGCGAGGGAAACTTTTACGCGAGGGACACTCGGCAAAACTTTTACGCTCATGAGAGCCGGCTCGAGCTAGGGATTTTACGCAAGCTCGATTTTACGCGAGCGGGAGAGTCCCGAGCGTAAAATCGAATAACTCGGCGTAAAATAAGTACGCTGGCACGCGATGCGTGTGCGTAAAAAGGGAACTACGCTAACACGTTAGAACGTGAGCGTAGAAGGCTGAAATGATACGCTGGCACGTAAAACGTGTGCATAAAACTCCATCTTCTCCATATGGCAAGGTCAAACATGCGTAAGAGCTCTGGAACTCAAGGAAACTCCACCACGGCCAGGACTTGGTGAAATCCGGCCGTCCCAAAACCAACTTGTGCAAAATCATGAGGCCTACTACATGGAACTCTTAGTTTTCGAAAACAAGCTATTTTAGTTGATCAAAACCAAGAAGATCGAAAATACTAGAAACTTAGATCTATATAGAATGAGCTATGGAATTTGAAAACACTAAGTACTAAAGAGGCCTAGAATCTTGTGAAGAAGAAAATGGAACAATAAAATGTGAGTTCCTCCATGAAGCAAGCTACACTTGCCTAGACCTCCAGTTAGGTGAGGAAGAAGAAGTAAATGAAGAATAAGTAAGTGAAGAGAGAGAAGAAGAGTGGGCGGCTAATAAAGGAAAAGATGGGTGATAGGTGGGGGTCGGTCCACATGGTGAATCAAGACAAGCCGAACCAACGGTTGAACCGAACCAAGCAATCATGCAATGAGACATGCAATACACGTACACGTATACCAAAATACGTAATACGAACTATATGCATTACAGTTTTTATATGACTATCTTCTTTTCTTTTGATTTCTGTAGCATCCGTGTCAAAGGCTGAGACCATTGCGAAGGAAGAGGTGCTGCCCCCTTCTATCAAACAAGAGTCACTGTTTGTTAAAGTTGAGGTGAAAGAAGGGCTGGCGTCCATCAGGGAGGGGATTGCTCTCAAGGAGGAGTCCAAGTCTGAGGGCAATAGTATTGGGAGTTCTAACCCTCCTACCCCCGCCGAAGACTCCGGTCAAATAGATCTTTCGTATGCGAAATGGCTAGGGGAATGGTATATGCCTCAGCGCGGCTATGATCTTTGACTGTAGGGATCCATGGGTTACCATGTACTAGACGTTCGTATCCGCTTTTGTACTTCCGTCTGTATATGGTTGTAGCCTTCGTTTTGCTTCTTTTATAGTCCTGTGAATGTAACTGATTTTGAATAAACAGGGTATGCTCACCCCATTTTATTTGTGGTATTTTGTGGTGCTTGTACTAGAGGGCCTAATACAGCATTTGTAAAGGACATCCCACTGGAGGATTTTTGTGGACCTATTGCCCTTTTGTACATGCGAGCAAATAGATTTGAATGATATTTTATGGACCTACTACTCTTTGGTACACCGATGGTGTGAGTAATAGATTAGGATAATTTTTTGTGGACTTATCATCATTTTTGTGTACTGGCAATGCGAGTACTGATAATAAGTGGAGAGGAAACCAACGTATTTACTCAGAGGTAATGAGGACGTGGTAAATACGGGTCAAAACAAAGCCTTCCTACTCAGAGGTAATGAGGACATGTTAGGGGTAGGCATGATAGGGATACACAGAACAACTCAAAGGTGCTATCAACGTGGAAGTTCTATGCATTGGGTGATTTGTTTGTGATGGACGGGAAAACAATTCAGAGGTAATATGGACATGGTTGCTTTTTTTCGTTGGAGAGTTTTGTTGACCTATTACCCTTTTTGTGCACTGACAGTGCGAGCAATAGATTTGGATAAGTTGTGTGGACATATTACCCTTCTGTGCATCGGTGGTACAGGTAATAGATTTTGAAGAAAATTCTTGGTGGTTGAAAATCTATGACCAAGGGGTACATAGATACGACCAAGAGAATTCATTTGAAGTAATCAGAGAGTAAGTTCAGTGGTACCTGAGGGTACGTAACTCAACAATCTGGGAGATTTGAAGTCAGAGTGTAAGTTCAGCGATACCTGCGGGTATATAACTCACAATCCGAGAGATCGTTGGATGGTGTCGTTTAGACATAGTATTTCTTGAGGAACTTGCCGTTGATGGGCATCATGAGCAAGTCTCCATTTTATTTTATGAGTCATGACCATTGGTCTGTGAATGGCCAAGACAAGATCGCCCACTTGGAATATCCTCTGCTTGAATTTCATGTTGAAAGCCCGAGAGATGCGCGCTTGGTAGAGCTCTATGCTTTGTTGAGCCCGTAAACGCTTCTCGTCTAATGCTTCTAACTCCTGTAGCCGTCAGCGGTAGTTATCGTCTGCCGTTAACCAGTAGGTGAGGGCCACTCGAAGTGAGGGGATCTGAGTTTCCAATGGGAGGACTGTCTCACTCCCGTAGACCAGGGAGAACGGTGTATTTCCTGTAGCCGTCCGAATCGTCGTTCGATACACCCATAGGCACTCACCAAGCTTTTCATTCCAGTCACGTTTGTTTGCAAACACGAACTTTTTGAGGAGCTTGATTATGGTTTTGTTGAATGCTTCAGCCAGACCATTGGCCGAGGGATTATATGCTGTCGAGGCCATGTTCTAGATCTGATTCTTATCACAAAATCGATACAAAACGTGGCTTGCGAACTGCGGACCATTGTCGTGGATAATCCTCCGGGGCAGTCCAAAACGGTAGATGACGTGATGTTTTATGAAGCTAATCACGTTCGATGTCTTGACCTCTGCCAACGGAACAGCTTTCGTCCATTTGGAGAAGTAATTGGTGATTACAAGTATGAACCGATGCCCGCTAGGCGACGGCAGGGTGATTGGCCCAATGACGTCCATTTTCCATGGACGAGAGGCCACTGTCGGGTACAAGAATTCAGATATCAGATGTATAAAATCCGCATAGATCTGGCAAGCCTTGCACTTCTTTGCATAATCAACTGCATCTGCGACCATTGTGGGCCAGTAATAACCCATCCGGCGAAGACGATCTTGTAATTTTGGACCAGGTTGGTGAGCCCCACAAGTACCGTCATAAGCTTCACGCAGGGCTTCTTTGGATTCTGTACTTGACAGGCATCTTAGTAGTAGCCCATCATAGGATCGCCGATATAACATTTTCGTCTCCGTATCGTAGAAGAATCTGAAGGAGCGTCTTCTGATTGAGGTAGCTTCCTTCACATTCTCTGGCAGAATTCTACAGACCGCAAAGTCGATGAGCGGACGTCTCCAGTCCTGTATGTCGTTAGTTATCTGGGCGGAGCAACTCATACCCAGTTGAAGATTGTTCCTAGGGCAGACTAGTTCATGGCCTATTACGTCGACTAGATGATGAGCATTATTTAGGAGTGCCAAGGAAGCGGCGAGACCAGCCAGGGCATCGGCTTCGATATTTTGAAGTCTAGGAACGTGCTCTATAAAGAACTTCTCCAAGGTTGTAATGATGGCCACTGCGGTCTGATAATAGGGAATCAGGTCCTCATTGCGAACCTCATATGACCATCGGATCTGATAACAACCAACTGTAAGTCACCATAAGCTTCCAGGTATCTAATTCCTACTTCTTTCGCGAGTTGGAGTCCAATGACTAGAGCGTTATATTCGGCTACGTTGTTCGAACAGGGTTATGTAAGAGAATACGCCTAATTGACTACTAGTCCGGAGGGAGAAATTAATACCACCCCGACTCCAGCAACGATATCACCTTGTGACCCTGTTCTTGAAGCACCGTCGAAGAACATCCGCCAAATGGCATCCTGCGAAGTCATATTCGAGGCGACAACTTCATCAGGAATTTCTTCGTAAATTTTGGCTGTTTCTGAGCCTGGATGGGCTGTTAGGTAGTCAGCCAGGGCTTGACCCTTGATAGCTTTCTGCGAACAAAAACTATGTCATAAGGGGATAGTAGTATCGCCCAGGTGGCTAGACAAGAACTGAGTGCGCCATGCTTGGTCATGAGAACCCTGAGGGGATTGACTCATAAAATCACATAGATGGCCTGCCCTGTCACATAGTGTCGTATTTTCTGAATGGCGAACGCTAGGGCAAGGCACTCATTCTCCACGACAGTGTACCTATGTTCAGGTCCTACCATCATCCGGCTGAGATAGTAAATAGCTTGTTTATGTCCCGCGTCATTATTCTGGGCTAGCAGAGCGCCGATGGAATGTTCCATCGCCCATACATAGAGCAGGAAGGGCTTTCCGGCAACCGAGGCTACAAGAACTGGCGGATTCATCAGGTACTCCTTAATATCATCAAAGGAACACTGACATTCCTCGTTCCATACAAAAGAGACACCTTTCCTCATGACTTGAGTGAAGGGTTGGTATCGTCCCGAGAGGTAGATATAAACCTCCTGATATAGGCTAGTCTTCCCTGAAGGCCGCGGAGTTCGCGGAGGTTCTTTGGTGGGTTCATCTCCAGGATTGCTTTTGTTTTGTCGGGATCTATGTGAATGCCCCGGAAAGTAATGACAAAGCCCAAGAACTTTCAACTGGACACCCCCAGAAAGGACTTGGTGGGATTCATCTTCAGGTTGTGTGCCCGCATGAGGTCGAACACTTTTATCAAGTCATGTAAATGATCGTTTTGTAGCGGCTCTTGACGGCGATGTCGTCTACATAACACTCCACCGTCTTGCGCAAACAATCTCTAAAGATGACACTCATGGCCCGTTGATATGTTGCACCGACGTTCTTCAAGCCAAAGGGCATGACCGTATAACAATATACGCCGATCGACGTTCGAAATGATGTATGCTTCTCGTCATCGGGAGCCATCTTGATTTGATTGTATCCTGAAAACCATCCATAAAGGACATGCGCTCGAAGCCGCACGTATTATCGATCATTATAGCGGTGATCGGAAGAGGGAATTCATCCTTAGGGCATACCGCATTCAGATTGCGAAAATCGATGCAGATTCAGATTTTTCCCGTTCTTCTTGATGACTGGCACTACGTTGGCTATCCAGTCTGGGTACTGCTCTTTACGGATGAAACCGCTAGCTATAAGCTTGTTTACTTCTGCCTCGATGGAATTCATGATGTCTGGACGAAATCACCGCTGTTGTTGCTTGACTGGTTTTGCGTCCGGATAGATGTTGAGCTTATGGAGCGCAATCTCGGGGTTCAGCCCTGGCATGTCTTCATAGCTCTAAGCAAAGACGTCGATGTATTCTCTGATGAGGTGTAATAACGACTCCCGCTCGTCATCTGTCAGACTTTTTCTGACAAAGATTAGCTTTGGAGAGGATTCATTGCCAAGGTTAACTTGCATAACCTCATCTTTAGTGGGAGGATCACGAAGTTCAAAACGTTTTTTCCATTGTGTATCTAGTTGCTGGACCCACGACTCCAACTCAAGAGATTCAAGTAGGTCTTCGTCTTCTTCGACATCAGCGGATGTCATATTGGCAGATAATGTCTGTCTGAATATATCTCCAATACTGCTATCGAAGTCGTAAATGGGTGACTCGGACGAATGGGAGTGCCACTCGCATTCTTCGTCAGAACTTTCGGGCGTTGTAGGTGGAGTAATATACCCGAGGCCACGTCTGGATTTGTGATAATGATCCTGAGGCTTCCCTACTGGTGGCGGCGGTTGTGGAGGCAATCGTCGACCACTGCCATAATTTAGACCCGGAGTAGCCTCCATGTCGTACCCCTGCTTTTGCATGGAGTACTTGGCTTGAGGACTATATAAGTAGAGCGGTAGTCTTCCAGCTTCGGGTCCGAGGTCGGACTCTTGTGGCGTGAAAGATTGGGGACCTTCTTTTCGGCCAAAGATGATTGTGTGATCCCATCCTCTTCTGTCTGAGATCGGGAAGTAAGCGCGTTTTATGGGAGTAAGTCGATTTGGGGTATGGACGGTTGTCACCTGTGTGTACAGGCTAACGTCTAGACAGTCCCGTGAGGCATACATTAGATTAGGCTTATCATACTCAGAATAGTCCAACGGTAGCCTCTTATTGATAAAATGAGAAATTTTGTCCACCGGGATTACATTATCAGGAGAGGGGCTATCCGCCTGTGTAACCACATATTTCGTGAGTTCTCCGTCTTCCTCGGCTACCCCCTACGAGCTCAGAGTTTGGGCCACTATTTTGGGTAACTTGACCACCAAGGGTTCTGCTTGAGGTATTGATCTGCCTGGGAGTGTTGGATCAACACTTGGCTGCTGGCTCGTCTTGGAAAGACGGATGACCATCAGTTCGGCAAGGGATTTTGTGTCTTCTAGTCGCCTTGGAGCAGATATTGGCAATCGGATTACCATCGGTGTTACCGAGGGTTTCGCATCTTCCAGATGCCTTTGATTGGACTTTGGCAGCCGGATCACCATTGGTCCTATAACAGGTTTTGGCTTCTGACTGGATCTCGGAAGACGGATGACCATTGGTTCTGACTGTGCAGGTGTGACAGGAGAATCGAGCACCTCTTTATGTAAGGTTGCGACAAGGGGTGCGGCCATGCCCGGTTTGCGGGGTTGGAGACGGATTCTCAAGGGTTCCTCTGGCCCTGCGATGGCCTCCGGCTCGTCCGTTATGTGTTTCCTGGATTCATCATAGAGACAAGCCTCCGACGAGTAATAAGATTCAACCCCTTTGAAGGGATCAATGTCGGCGAATTCGGTCTTCACGGAACCGTACTTACTGACATATTTGAAACACTGGTGAAGGGTGGATGGCACGATCATATAGTCATGTATCCACAGACGTCCCAGGAGGATGTTGTAGGAGGTGTCTGCATCTATGATGTAGCAGGTAACTTTCGTCTTCAGGTCACCAATCTGGCACTTCAACCGGATCTTCCCTAGGGGATAGCTTCTCCCTGAGTTAAACCCGCTAATGGCAGTGTTGGTTGCTGCTAGCCGGTGCATAGGGATGCCAAGAAGTTGAAGCAGGCTTTTCGGGATGATGCTTATTGACGATCCCGGGTTGATATGCATCCTATCCACCTTGATGTCGTCTATGTATCCAGTGTAGTACAAGGGGTGATCATGTAAGTTGGTCTTAATCAACATGTCCTGCGGAGTAAATACGATGTTCGGCATTGCATCTGTGCTACCACCGTCCTGTAGATCTGCTGGCGGGTCTGTTTTCCATAAATAAATTTACTTTATTTATTGTGTATCTGGGAAAATTACAACTGTAGGAATCCGATCTAGAAGACGATCGCTTTATCCCTTGGACTATGCGAAGAAGAAAAAGCTCTCAAAATTTTGACAGTAAGTTAGATAACTGTGTATCTGTACAATGAATGAGAAAAAGAACTCTATTTATAGAGTCAAAAATAATAACTGAAAGGATAACTGTCTTCACAGCCTGTGCCTAGTTGAAAATCACGCAGGATTTAACATACGCAAGGTTGTGAGCAGTTACTGGACGTGGCCTGTAACTGTTGGACACATGGCAATCATGCATGAGTCGTGTGCAAGTTACAGGACACGTAGGCGAGAGATCAGTGGCATGGCTGCCACGTACTCCAATTTGATGAAATCTACACAGACTTGTTGAAGACAAAATCCACGCAGACTCGGGGCAGAAAGCTTCAAAATCTACGCAAACTTGGGGCAAGAAGCTTCAGAATCCATGCAGACTTGGGCGAAAAGCTTCAAAATCCACGCAGACTTGAGGGAAGAAACTTCAGAATCCACGCAAACTTGAGACAGAAAGCTCAAAATATACGCAGACTTTGGGAAAGAACATAATCCACGCTCGATTGAGGCAGGACTGCCAGCTGTCTTGATTCGACGTGCTTCGACTGACACAAAATCTCTGACAGTGATTGCTTTTGTCAGTTGTATTAAATGACAAGAAGCTCTTTTGGTACGCCAACTTGACGAAGGCTGAGTCTTGCTGAAGAAGATTTCGAAAGTCACGCAATAGTCGGCTGTGATCTCTCGAGTTCTGTGCATATGTGGCATACGAGAAGACATTCTTCGACTGTCGTGCTGTCAGTCATAATTACACTCTGACAAATGATGAGCTGTTTTCCAGCGTGACTTTTAAATATTGTCCTGATCAACTCAGCGTGACTTTTGGACCTTGTTCTGATCAACTCAGCGTGACTTTCATTTTTAAGGCCTACAAAACCCCCTTCAAAGTTTTCGAAAGTTGAAAAGACTTCAAAATTTCAAAATACTTTGAAATCGAGATGTTTAAAATGAATTTAGTCACGCTGAGATGACTTTAAAGAGATATTTATCCCTAAATGATTGGACTGTTGGGATTCTGTGCAGTTAAGATCCCGTATCAAGCTCCTAAATCGAGGCAAATCATGATGGGCCGTTTGGAATTCTTCATGAGCCTATAAATAAGCCATAGATTACTTCTTTCCTTCTTTATTTGCATTTGAAAGAGAGAACCCACAGAAGAGAACTTCATCTTCCCCGATGAACTCCTTCTTCCCCGACTTCTTCTTCTCCTTTCTCAGCCGAAATGGCTCCCAAGAAAGCTGATGCTCAGGCCAAGGGGAAAGCCCCTGCATCTTCTTCGCGTGCCACTACTGACAGACTTCCTCGACAGGAAGTCCCGCAAGCTCCTATGCATCGTAAGTGATGGAAGAACATGAATTGTTGAAGACGAGTTTGATGAAGATGAACTCCACATAGAATTTTTTAGGATCTTAAGATAATAAACTTCAGAAATATATCCCCCCTTCTTAGGGCAAAGGATATTAATAAAGTATGCCCCCCCTCTTTAGGGTCGGCCATACTTCACATCTTCGTGTTTACGAAGCTCTGTGTTCCACGCAAAGGAGCATGACTCTCATGATTCTGCGTGACTTTTCACGTTGGCAGAAATGTCCATGTTGAAATAGTCACGCAGCTTTCAGGATGACACTGCGTGATTTTTCACATGTTGACAGAGATGTCAATGTTGAATTATTCACGCAGACTTCTGAGATTCATCTTCTGGATAGATTAGTCTTGATCTGTCAGCGTATTTTTGTCATTTTTACTTAAATGTGATTCTGGCAATGATGCGTGACTTTCATCTTAATCTGTCTGGACTTTACGTGAATTAATCATCCGCGTGAATAAATCACTCAGCATGTCATGGTGGTATATCCATATAGAGTCTGCGTGACTTTTGAAATTTCTTTCAAATACTATAATACACGCATAGACATAGATATATCTGACTTTGTCTTCTGTCATTTTCTGTAGTGAACATCCGAAGCGAAGAAGCAGAATATGAAGGGTGTTTGAGTTTCTCATTTAAGCATGATCTATCTCATGTACAATTCCCTCAATTTGATCTTCCTGAAGCAAGACTATCATTGTTGGCCAATCAAGATCATACCACTTTACTCTGCTTAATGAATGGACAACCCTTTCAGAGTCTGGATCTGGTATCCCACAAGAAACCAGCATTCTTGTTCGGAGATGCCATAGCACAGAAATCTCAGCCGAAGGGCATCAGAGAGAAGGTGTGCTTCTACTTCGAAGGGGATGATGTGAAACAACCCATGTACTGGCCAAAGGTTTCCAGAGGCTTATCAATCATGAGACTTATGCATGCCAGCTATCCAAGAAAGATGTCCTGGTATTTGACAGAATATCAGCAAGCGAAGGCAAGCCGTATTATTTACAGGAAGGAGGGATTTTTCAGTGCCCCGGAGGATCATGTATCAGTGTTTCGGGGTTTGAAGCCTGGATGCATACCACCTGAAGATTCATCCATATTGATGCCGTTCAGGATGCCCATTTTCATAAACGAATTCATGTCAAACAAGAATGCATTCTATCCAACCGATTCGACGCCTAGGATGAACGGCCTAATGAATCAGGAGAATGTGAGATGGAAGACTTTGGTCAACTGGGTTTTGGAGAATTTCGCGACTGAGCTGAAGAAGATTAATCTTTATGATGCCGTCATCAATTCATCCTATGGCTTCAAGCCCAACCCCTTCCTATTCCTGGCTTTGGTTGAGAGATTCAACCACAGGACGGGGACCTTTATGACTCCGAAAGGAGAGATGGGCTTCGCCCTTCATGAGATGGAATACATCTCACACCTGCCTTCAGGCTCGCTGCCGTATGAGGAATATGTTCCTACGACAGAAGAGCTGAACTTTCTGTCAGAGAAGAACCCAGAGATGGTCCATCTATTCGAAGAGATGATGTGCCATTTTGGCATATGTACTCTATGTTACAAGGGTTCCAAGGATGAAGCTGGCAACCACATTCAGAAGTGGATGTCCTACCTTTTCATGAACCATGAAAAGGATGATAAGAAAATAAGCGAGAAGAGATGGTACCAGATCAACAATTTCAAACCTCTCTCTGAAGGTGAAATCATTTATCTGCTGGAGAAATATGATTGCAAGGATTTCACTATTACTGAAGACTGGTACGAGTTCAAAGATGGAACCACTTTCAGCTCTTATGTTAGACAGAGTGGAAAGAGTCTGTCAAGGAACGGTCATCTAGCCGGATTCCTATCTCTGTGGTTGAGGAGATTCATCGTTCCTGGCTCCAGTTCCTTGGACAGGATACACAGAGGCGTTATCTTTGCAGCGGTGCTCTTTGTGTATGGTTACAAGCTAGACTTATTATCGGCAATGACCTGTAGGTTGAATGCAGGTCTCCGGAATTTTGTCACTAACATGCTGTCTGCTCAGAGGATGATGACTGAAGAATTCCCAAGGATAGAGATGCCCTTCACGTATCTTTATGGTTGGCTTCTCCTTCATCATGATGGTCTGATACCTCCAGGGGCAGGAGGAAGTAGCAGTCTTTTTCTGGAGAGGTACTCTGGAGAGACGTTCTGGAAGGTTCACACCCTCCCAGAATGCAGAAATGTCTTGAATCGGGCATCACATTGGTCTATCCAATGTGTCCCTCCACCACAGGGCTATGAGAGCATGCCCTTAAATATGATGGACGGAGATATGGGGAACAGGTTAGACGATGTAGCCTTTCAGTGGTTGCAGAGGATACGGCCTTCCCATCTAGTGTATCGTCATGAAGAAATGGCGTATCTGGAGCCATATTTACCAAGCCGATTTGCCAGGAAATTCGGTTATGATCAACTTCACGTTGGGAACGCCACCTCTTGCTTATATGCTCGTGGAGGACTTGTCGACGGAGCTCGAGCTTGGAGATATTTTGCGGCTAGAGATACAAAAGTTGTATTCTCTATGCCTAATCCTTTATCTAGCTCGGGGCCAAAGATGCTTTATACATATGCTCGCTTTTATGTGTCGTCGAGCACTTTTAGGCCGAGTTTCAATCTGAAGACCTTTGTTGCAGAGGATGAATCGAAGAGGTCAAAGAAGAGGATTGTTATTCAACATTTCCTTCCGGAACCCGAAGATGAGACAACGGAGGTTGAACCTCTGTATGAATTGTTTCAGGAGGAAAATTTTCCTGATGAAGTTCTTCCCCCTATATTCGTATCTCTTTCTAAGAGGAAGAGAAGCGATGAATCTGAGACCATCTCCAAGAGGAGTACTAGGTCTCCAACATCTAAGAAAAAGAAGAAAGGAGTCTCAGTGACTGCTACGTCATCTTTAGGCGGTATCTCAGTTGATGAGGACGATGCCGCTGATAAAGACGAAGAGACTGATGAAGACGACGCTCCTTTGATAAGGAGGTCGAGAGGCAAATATGTCAAGAAGTCTGTAAGCAAAATTAAGGGCAACAAACTCCTAGAAACAATCATGAGTAGAGGAGTTTTGCCAGAAATCAACGAAGCAGTCTCTACTGAGAAGACCGAGTCTGATGATGAACAGACTGAAGTAGAGTCTGCTCAAGCTCAGGAAATAACTGCTCCGACCACAAGTGGAGTAGCTATTGAACCCTCGGAGACGAGGATGATCCCATTTGAGCATGGGACAGAGGGCGTCATTCAGGCACTGGATGACCAGATTGATTACTCTGAAGAAGAACCAGCTCCAGAAAAAGTGACAAAACAGTCAGAAGTTCCTGAAACTCAAGCGGAAGAAAATATTTCTTCGGCCAGAGGCGATGAAGACGTGCCGGCGTCTGAGCTATCAGCTGCTGATGATTTGTTGAAGAATGTTTGTCAAGACATCATTCTTCGAACCGATATTCCAGAGAGGACTGAACCGGCGGCAGTCAACACTGAGCTTGCTATCGTCGTTGTCCCTGAGACTCATGAAGATGTGAATATCATTGACTCCAAATCAGAAGCTCGTCCTGAAGATGAAGAAGAAGAAGAAGCTGAAGGAGGAGAAGACTGGCATGCTGGCACCTCTACTCCTTATGATGAAGACAAAGTCAAGGGGAACAAAATGGAACTTAGCCCTGAACCTGCTCAATCACCGAACAACGCTCTAGCACCCAGTAATTCTGGAGCTGGAAGCAGCCATATAAAGCAGGTATCGGATACAATCATGGACCGGCTACGAGAAGAAGCAAAACTCCCTCCACATACCGAATATGAACCTCAGCCAGGTAGAACTTTATTTCAAATTCTGTTTTCGCTGTTTCTTTTTTCTTTAAATGCTGATTACATTTTTCTTTAACTGTAGGAACTGCTGCAGCAATGAGTTCGACTTATGCTCCGCTTATCCAGGCTGATGCTGATGAAGGGAGTTCACACTTAACTTCTCCGGTCGCACATACTTCTGTTCTGAGGATAGAGAATATTCAAGCTTCTTCTTCCATGATGACAGCGACTCCTAGATTTGAGACTGGGCTAGCAAGAACCCTGGGAATGTATCCGGAGATCATTTACTCATATTTAGATACATATTCCAGACGTTTCTTGAAGGATGAAGTTATGCCCTTTTCTGATCTTCGAACTATGGTCAAGTTCCCGCTCATGGCGCTGCGACATGCTGGTTGTGAATCTCAGTGCATATTCTTCGAACATCTCTTGGATGAATTGGAAGTGACTATCCGAAAATACTGGAAGACTAAGAAGGAAGATCTTCAATCTTTAACTGCAACTGAAATTAATCAACTAGAGCATGAAGCACAGTCCCAACAAGCAGCTCTTGAAGCATTTCTTGCCTCTTCTACTGAGAAATTAGTAGAAAAGGGGGAAGAAATATTAGCTACTCGTCAAAGAGTAGAGCTTCTGGAGAAGGATAAAGCGTCCAAGACTGAAGAGCTGAAAAAATTGAAAGAGGAATTAGCTCGTCTTCAAGAACGCATTGCTGTCATGGAAACAGAACAAGCTGAGGTTGCTGCTGCTTATATCTCTGAAGCTGAACGCTGTGAAATTCTTCAGAAGGAACGAGAACAGATGCAGGCGGAACAGATTGAAGAAGTCAACCGTCGCCAGTCTGCTATCATTATTTTTGATGAACAGAATGTTACAATTGAAGCAGCGGAAAGAGTTCGAAAAACTCATGAAGAGAAACTGAATGCTGTTCTAGATCGTATCAGGGAGCTGATAACTCCAAATAAATGAATCTTTTTTATTTTCACTTTCACTTGTATTCCATGTTTTGATTATGAAATGAAAGCAAATGAAAATTCTTGATCTGATTTTTGGTTTTGATGTTTTGGTAATGATAGATTCATAGAAAATATGTTCAGAGGTAAATAATACATGACACATTTCAATAGAATAGAATATACAAATAAACTTTGTAACTCTATCAGATGATATTAAACCAGAGATAATCTTAGTTTAATACTGATTAAAAAAATAGAATTCAGACATAAAAATATCTTTGAACTCAATTTTTCATGATCTTTGGACTCGAGAATCAAAAGACTAGATATCATTTTCATAAATATGATACTGAGATAGAAAATTCAGAGGTAATATGGACATGATTTTCTAAATATCAAATTTGCTAAGAAAATAATACAATATAGAATATCTATTTCCACTGGGGATAACAGATATCGAAATGATCGGATGACGATAAATGAACGAATGAACCGTCAGGTGATAATGAACGGGTGAACCGTCGGGTGGTAATAAATGAACGGATGAACCGTCGGATGAATGTAATAAATGAACGGATGAATCGTTTAATGAATGTGACGCTTCATTATTTGAGAGACTTTCACTAATAAATATTAGCTTAGGGGATCTCTCTTCACCAACATCTATTTGAACAAGTTTGTCTTCAGTCGGAGGTTCTTTTTGCTCGAAACGGAACTCCCATTGATTATCCAACCTTTGGGCCCATTGTTCTGATTCAGGTGAGATTTCAAACTCATCTTCGTCTTCGTCACTTTCTTCAGAACGGTCAATAGAGACCATGTTGGAAGACAGAATGTTGCAGTAGAAATCACCGATACTCGTATCGGAATCCCAAGAGATAGTACTAGAAGAATCAAATCTCTTATCTTCGTCAGATTCGGGATATTCATGAACAATATTGATAAAAGGAATAGGAGCAGTATAACCCAATCCGCATTTCGTCCTTCCATATTTCAGAGGAGGAATTCGGACAGGCATTTTTCTTCCTTTGCCATTATTGAGGCCAGTCCTAAAGTCATAGCCCATATTTTTAATGATGTCTTTAGATTGCTGACTATAACGACGTAGTTGTAATCTTCCAGTATCATCATTCTTGTCATCATCTTCTAAATCAGAAGGACTTTGGAGCCCTTTGTAAAAGAATATTGGAATGTCTCCTGGCTTTTTGCTGGGAACTAGAAAGTATGAAGATTGTACAGGTTCTAGGGATACATCTGTATGAGCAGTCTGTACAACTCCTATGGTTATTGTGCTCAAGTCATCTAACAAATGTAAATAACTATGAACATAATTACACACATCAACATACTGCAAAGATGGAGACTTTTCATTAAATGTAAAAGCAGCAATATTTACATTGGGAGAAGGCTGAGCCTTAGAGATCTTAGCCAAATCAATGACTAAAGGGGGAGAAGATGAACGAGAAGAAGCGTTGTTTCGATTAAGATCGATAACAAATGGCTCAGAAGACGTGAGCTCCCTTGAAGTCTGAGATGGAAGAATAGTCCGCCCTCCAACTGGAATTAGCAGAGTATCCTGTTTTACATGTGGAGATGCAGGAACTGCAGTACGCCCACTGACAGGAATGATCAGTGTATCTTGAGTAGACAACTGAGGTAATGGAGAAATTCGTCCACTCACCGGAATGATGAAAGAACCTTCTCCAGAGGGTTTGGGAGATTGTTGCTGAGTAGTTCGACCTTTAACAGGAATTAATAAAGTCTCACTTTGTGAATCCTCTTTCTCCATAGCTTGTATCACCCTTGTATATTCTTCTTTATACATCCGGGAATCATTGAAATAGGCTTCAACCCCATGGAAGGGATTTATATCAGCAACTTCTTTTTGTACTCTTCCATTGCTATCAATGTATTTAAAACACTAATGAAGAGTAGAAGGCACCACATTATTTTCATGAAGAAAGGGCCTCCCAAGAAGAAGATTGTAGGATCCCACAATCTCGATCACATAGAAAGTGACTTTGGATCTGAAATCGCCTATTTGAAGCTTCAGATGAATCTTTCCCAAAGGCTCGCTCCTGCTTTGATTGAATCCCAGGATAGTAGTAACTGTCTTGGAAAGCTTGTGAAGAGGGATTTTTAGTTCATCCAACAGACTCTTTGGCATTATGCTTATAGCAGACCCTGGATCAATGAGGATACGATCTATCTTCATTGTATCGATATAACCGGTATAGTAGAGAGGCCGATCATGTCGATTATCCTCCAGTAGCATATCGTCTTGTGTAAAGGTGATATTTGGGATAATCTCCAGTACACTGTTGCAATGTAAGCAAGTGGCAGGTTCTGCATCTGGCTTCTTTAACTGTGCAAGACAAGAGTCTGCCTGAAGAAGTGCTTCACTTAACGTCTCTCGAGTCTCTTTGGAAAGACGTAGAAGTTCAAAGAGGGACATTCTAGCTGGAGTATTAGCAAGTTGGGCTAAAATGTCAAAGTTATAAGGCTTCTGAAGTCCAAGAGGAGAGGACTTCTTGATTGGCTTATCAAACCGAGCCTGTTGTTTGCCTTTCACAAGAGCCGTAGGCTTGGAAGAAACAGGTTCATCTTGGGTAGTTGAAGGAACAGGTACGGTGGATGATTCTTCTTCAGGAGGAACATTAGGAGCGTCTTTATCAGCAGGAGGGGTATCAGGAGTATCCTCAGGATTCTTGGAATAATCCTTTAGATAAGGTTTCCCTGTTCTAGTAGCACCAGCAAGTGCTTCTTCTTTGTCTTTTGGCTCTGTGTCAGAGATAGATCCAAGAGAAGTCATATGACATGACTTAATCTTTCCAGCCTTCTTAGACTTTCGAGAAGTAGTCTTTTGAGGAGAAGGCGATTCAAAATCTGCCACTAGATCAGGATGGATCCATATGATTTCTCCTGTTTCCAAAGTGATTGGCACTAATTCTTCAGACTGTGGAGGAGGAATATTCACTATTTCAAGAGTTGCCTTGGGAATAGGAACGATCCCACTTTCAAGGAGCTGAGGAGGGAAATCTCCGAATTGCATAGAGACGACGTTGGAGGTGACAGTCTTCTCTTTCGGAGTAAGAGAAATAGCTCCAGATTTAATCATTTCTTGGATCTTTCCTTTCAATATATAACATGTACGAATTGTGTGACCCAACATTCGGTGGTATGGACAGTATTTGGGATGATCTGTCTTACCAGCTTCATCAGGTTTCTTGATTTCAGGTAATTGTATTTTATTACCTTTCAACAGACATTCAAAGATACCAAGGACATCATCATCATCGAAAGAGTATTCTTCTTTGGGGCGAGGTGCTCTTGTTTGTTGGGTTGTAGAAGTAGGAGAAGTTTGCACATTTGATGCATCTTTGCTCTGAAGATTAACTTCAAGAGTTTCTTTTCCCTTGCGAGCATTGTTTTTAGCATTATTGTTAGCACCTTGACCTGTTTCTTTGGGAGTCATCTGCACTCCTAAACCTTTGAAGGTTTCAGCACTAATTTCTGCAGCCTTGGCACTAACTATAAAAGAAGGCCAGTCTTGAAATTGGGTGGATCCTGTCCACATGCTTATGATTGGCAACAAGTTTGATTTGCATGTGTCGATGGTGACAGCATCAGGAGTTCCAAGAGGCATCTTCAGAGCTTCTCTTTGAAATCGTTCAATGAAATCCTCTGTAGTTTCATTATTTTTCTGCTTGATTCTAATAAGAGCAGACATAGTCATGTCATTGAGCCCTTCATAGAACCTTTCAAGAAACATCTGTTTGAAACCGGCAAATGAGGTAATGCACCCATCTGCGAGACTTCTATACCATTCATAAGCCGTTCCCTTGAGACATCCAACAAACACCCGAGTAAGGAGGGCGTCACTTGGTTGCAATTGATCAGTCATCACTTCAAAGTGATTAATAAACTGACTTGAAGAAGTGGTTCCATCATAGAATGAGATAGTAGGAGGCTTGTATTTAGGAGGATACGATACTTGCTTTCATTCTATCGGATAAGGTTGCTTGATGGCTAACCTTTGTAAACCATCTTTTTGTTTGAATGCCTCGAATTGAGTTTTAAGATTCCTCAATTCTTCATTAACAACTCCGGAAGATTGTGGAGTTGTAGCTTGTAGAGAATAGTTGGGAGGAGGAACAGCGTTATAAGCACTACCCCCAGCTCCAGAGAGACTAGGATTTGGTTGAGCTGGTCCAGGAGTATTGGATTGTATTGCTGGAGGAACTTGTACTGGACTTATAACAGTGTCAATTGGTATGACATCTGGTACAGTCTGTCGATTTTGCATCTGCATTCCTTTGTTCTTGAGGAGTTAAGGAAGAAGAAGGTTCATCAGTATTCCCATCAACCATATAAGTCGTGACTGTACGAGGGATTATTGATGAACTGGTGGATGTTGTTTGTTCTGAATCATTGCTTTGTGCATCAAAGTCAATTATAGGAGAACTACCCCCAGTAGGAAGAGGTGGGAAGTTAGATTCTCCAAGGAATTCAGAATCATCTTCAGAAATCAAAGTTCTCTGACTATAGGCCAGGACTCTTGCTCTTGTGCCTCTATATACTCCATCTGGACTATCAGCTCTACCCCCAGTATCCCGAGAGGTCATGTTGACAGAAGCAAACAAAGGCTCATCTTCATCAGGCATAGGTTCACACTGAATCTGATTGAAGACAGATTGTCGTTTTGTTTGACATCTGCATTGCATTGTGACTCTCGGCTGGAAATCACATTCATGATCAACATAGTCCTGAACCATTGATTGACATCTGCATTGAATTATGACTCTTGGCTGGAAGTCACATTCAGCAAGATCCATTATCATAGAATTATTCCTTCTCTTCTGTTGAAGGTGTTCCCGTAGATCTATCTGTGAAGATTGAGGTAGATCAGAGAACATTCTTTGTGTATTTTTAGGAATATATTTCTGGTTCTTGGGTCTTGATGGCTCTTGATTATATAGGGAGTGATTAATATGAGCCATATAATTTCTAGCATACTCTGCATCCGGATCTGTTATCTTCATTTCCGATTGGTGTGGTTTCTTAACACCAGAAGTGCTTCCCAAATGGGTTTGATTAAGTTTTGTTCTTAGATCAATTGGAGGTAACACATTGGTTTTGGAAACTTGGAGTTTTCCTTCCATTGATCTAGATATTTGCAGAGAAGGAAGAGTTGAACCACCCCCTTAATTAGGAGTTGGTAACAGACCTTTTCTAGACAAATTCTGTGCCCAATTCGGAGAAGTCGTAGAAGAAGACATTAAAGAATATTTCTTCTTAGACTTATTCAAGTTTTGAGACATAGAATGTCCAGAAGGAAGAGTAGTCAAAAGACTATCTCCTTTTCTTTGACTAACAAAATTGTCAGTCAAAGCTGTTCCTGAAGTAAAAACTACAGGAACAGAAGAAACAACTAAAGAGTCATCTCTTTTTGAAGGGACTTTGTGTGGAAGACCACCCCCAGTTCTAGTAGAACTTGGCACAGAAGAAGAGATAGCTAAAGAGCTATTCTTCTTAGATGAAATACACGCTGAAACAGATTTGGTTAAAGAACCAGTACTGTTAGCGTGGCTTTTGAATTTAGAATTACACGCTGGAACAGATTTGGCTAAGGAGCCAGTGCTGTCAGCGTGACTTTTGATTTTGGAAATATACGCTGGAACAGATTTAGCTAAGGAGCCAATGCTGTCAGCATGATTTTTGAATGTGAGATTGCACGCTGGAACAGATTTGGCTAAGGAGCCAATACTGTCAGCGTGACTTTTGGAATTGAATTTGCACGCTGGAACAGATTTGGCTAAGGAGCCAATACTGTCAGCGTGACTTTTGATTACTGTCATCTTCGAGCGCACAAGAGTGTGCGTGCTTGCAGTAGAGTTCTTGCCAGTGTTAGGAGTAGACACTGTGGCAGAGACTTCACCATTGACTGCCAACTGATTCTTAGGGACATAGACAGACTGTCCCTTCGACTTGGCAGTGATGATGGAGGCTGAAGTGGGCTTGCCACTCTTAGCCCGCTGCATTTCTTCATAGGCGAGTTGATCGAATTGGATCGTCATCACCTTCTTCGTCGAGCCGACTGACGAAGTGTCGCATTGAGTTGTTGCCATCTCAGAAGAGGAGATGGTTTTCCCCAGCAGAGTCGCCAATTTGTTTTCCATAAATAAATTTACTTTATTTATTGTGTATCTGGGAAATTACAACTGTAGGAATCCGATCTAGAAGACGATCGCTTTATCCCTTGGACTATGCGAAGAAGAAAAAGCTCTCAAAATTTTGACAGTAAGTTAGATAACTGTGTATCTGTACAATGAATGAGAAAAAGAACTCTATTTATAGAGTCAAAAATAATAACTAAAAGGATAACTGTCTTCACAGCCTGTGCCTAGTTGAAAATTACGCAGGATTTAACATACGCAAGGTTGTGAGCAGTTACTGGACGTGGCCTGTAACTGTTGGACACATGGCAATCATGCATGAGTCGTGTGCAAGTTACAGGACACGCAGACGAGAGATCAGTGGCATGGCTGCCACGTACTCTAATTTGATGAAATCTACGCAGACTTGTTGAAGACAAAATCCACGCAGACTCGGGGCAGAAAGCTTCAAAATCCACGCAAACTTGGGGCAAGAAGCTTCAGGATCCACGCAGACTTGGGACGAAAAGCTTCAAAATCCACGTAGACTTGAGGGAAGAAACTTCAGAATCCACGCAAACTTGAGGCAGAAAGCTCAAAATATACGCAGACTTTGGGAAAGAACATAATCCACGCTCGATTGAGGCAGGACTGCCAGCTGTCTTGATTCGACGTGCTTCGATTGACACAAAATCTCTGACAGTGATTGCTTTTGTCAGTTGCATTAAATGACAAGAAGCTCTTTTGGTACGCCAACTTGACGAAGGCTAAGTCTTGCTGAAGAAGATTTCGAAAGTCACGCAATAGTCAGCTGTGATCTCTCGGGTTCTGTGCATACGTGGCATACGAGAAGACATTCTTCGACTGTCGTGCTGTCAGTCATAATTACACTCTGACAAATGATGAGCTGTTTCCCAGCGTGACTTTTAAATATTGTCCTGATCAACTCAGCGTGACTTTTGGACCTTGTTCTGATCAACTCAGCGTGACTTTCATTTTTAAGGCCTACAGGGTCTTCCCCTAGAGGCTTGACCTAAGCTAAATAGGCATCAGCATTCTGGAGTGCTTCGCTTAACGCGACACGAAGATCCTTGGAGAGCCTTAGAAGCTCGTATAGCGACAACTTTGCTGGCGTATTAGCCAATTGTGCTAATATGTCGAAGTTGTAAGGTCTCTCCAGTCCCTGAGGTGCATCATTGCGGAGTGGCCTGTCGAAGCGGGTTTCCCTTGTCTTGGACTTATCCGCCAGTGGAGGCTGAGATGGCCTTGGAACATCGGGGGGAGGCAACGTTGCTAGCTGAGGATCTTTGGCTGGACTATCCCGTGCGGCCTGGACTTGTCCTCCAGACCGGGTAACAACATCTACAGCTTCTTCAGCTTCAGCTGAAATTGTATGGCAGGCTCTAGACTTCCTGCCCTTCTTTTTGTTGGTAGGAGATGACATCCCCTGGGTAACTTCGGGCACCAAGTCTGGATGCACCCACATGATCTCTCCTCGCGATGTGGTGAGGGGTACGGTACCAGATGTCTGGCTCCAGGCGGGTAGAAGATTAGTAACCTCCATCGTTGCCCGGGGGACATGTATTACCCCGTCAGGAGTGCTTGTTGGAGGGAAGTCGCCGAACTGAATAGATACCATGTTCGCCGCCACAGTAACCTCTTCAAAGTCTATCGACAGAACTTTGGAGTCGATAAGACTCTGGATGTACCGTTTCAATTGGAAGCAATCCTGGGTGGCATGATGGACATAGAGGTGGAAGTAACAGTACTTTGGGTCCTCCATTTCTGCTGCTCGGGGCTCGCGCCTTGGTGGCGGGAGCTGGATCCTACCCCTTGCAAGAGCATATCGAAGATAGGTTTGACATGACTATCTTCGAATGAGTAATTGATCTTGGGCCACTGACCTTCCGCTTGTTTTTGTTCGGGCTTCTGAGTCGCATCAGTGACCATGGCCTGTTTGCCCTTATTATCCCGATTGGTGGTGGCGCCACTATTGTTGTTACTGGAGGTGGGACCAGGACGTCTGCCATTATCTTCTCCGTCTGGGATGTGTAACCCCAGCTGGCGAGCCTTCTTCAATTTTGCCTTCGCGTTGGTAGCACTTATGATAAAGGTTGTCCAATCACTGAACTGATCGTCTCCCATCTAGAGGCTAATTGCAGGGAGCAGCTTCTTCTGACATATTTCATACAGGGAGCTCTCGAGATTGCCCTGAGGCAATCTCATTGCGGTCTGGCGGAACCGTTCGATATAGTTCCTCGTTAGCTCCCTCTCTCCCTGAACGATGTCCATGAGAGATGACATCGTCACATCATGCCCCACCTCATAGAATCTCTCCAGGAACATGTGCTTGAAGCCGTCAAAAGAATGGATACAGTTGTCGGGGAGGTTGCGGTACCAGTCGAATGCGATCCCCTCCAATGCTCCGATGAATAATCGCGTGAGGATGGCGTCACTATGCGGCAAGTGGTCGGTGGTGACTTCAAAGTAAGTCATGTACCGACTAGCAGAGGTCTTCCTATCATAAGCATCGATATGGAACGGCTTGTACCGTGGTGGAAAAGGTACGTCCCTCCATGCGACGGGATATGGCTGTCGTATTCTGAGATCCCGAAAGGAGTCTCGGGCATTGAACATCCCTCGGAGCTCCTGGACTTCCCTCCTAGCCTCCTTGGCTTCATCTGCAACTGAAGGAACGGGTGGTGCTACAGGATCATCACTCAAAGAAGGGGCGGTCGTGTTGGAGTCCGCGTTGACTGCGGGTCCCAAGCTTGTTTGTCCGGGCGTCCTCACTGGTTGAGCTGGCAAGGCGACTTTGATCTCGTCCACCGACTTGACTAAGGACA
Source organism: Iris pallida (assembly GCA_029216955.1). Lineage (NCBI taxonomy): Eukaryota > Viridiplantae > Streptophyta > Magnoliopsida > Asparagales > Iridaceae > Iris > Iris pallida. Next base: position 9,958,492 of record JANAVB010005796.1, read on the forward strand.
GGAGCATGGCTTCGAGCACTTCTAGCCGTTGTCGGTCGGAAGGCGCTTCATGATCGTCGTCAGTCATAAAGATTGTTCTTACGTGGGTAGAGGTGGAAGGAATTGTGGCAGAGGTACTCTCGGTGCCGTACCCTTGTATAGAGAAATCGTCAGAAAATGTCGAAATATCATCTTCGTCAGACTCGGAAGGGGTTCTACCCCCTATGCAGGAAGCCGCATCGTCTTGGGAGGGTGGTGGCCCTCAGGAAAATCTGATTCTGTTGCAGAGTTCTGGGGGATCTCTACCCCCTTCGTGAGCTCTTGGTACACCGGGTTGTCGCATATATTGAGGGGGCTGCTACCTCCAGCTTCATCTACTCTCAAGGAGGCTGAAGACGCACCCCCAGGTGCCGGATGCTTCTTCTTGGATCGAGTGCCTAAATAAACACCCCCTGTGGTTGATAGGAACCCCCCAGATGAGGGTCTCCTTGTAATACTGGCCGAGATGGCCGGGCTGGAAGAGCCTGTCTTCTTTCCTCCCTTGCCAGGAGGAACTTTTTGAGTTGAATTACAGGAGGCGAAAGGAAACTCTTCGTCCCCTGGAATTTGCACCTGTCGGACCGATGCTGGCTGCTGCAGCGGCTGGAAAACTAACTGCCGATCTTCAGGCACTGCTGATTTGTTACAGCAGCAGTTAATGATGACTGGGGTGCAACGACGCCCCGAGAGGGACTCATTGTATGCCGACGCTACCGTCTCGCGTTTGTGAGTAATCACGTCACGTAAGTCGGTAGGAGGCTGCTCTACCTTTGCACCAACCTTGTGAACTTAGGAATCCCGAACGCACGGTTGCTTAGGTATCATGTTTGCTTCCTGATCCGTGGCTAGTAAAAGCACTTGCTCTTGATCTTTAGAGGGAGACTTTAAAGACCCACCATGTCCGTTGGCCGTGGGGAACTGGACGTGAGTGGCTCTGTACAATTTTTCGTCAGGAGCCCGTGTAACAGTCAACGGGACCCACTGACAGTCAGCAACTTGGACAGTTTACTGGGCTGGTTGGGTCCGCACTGCCCTAGACTTTTTTGACTTAGCACCCAAAGGCGCATAGTAAAAAGAGTCCAGATTGATACATCCCGCATCCTCGGTGGGCCGTATGGCGTCGGGCCCGCATGAGAGGCGGTCGAACACAGAGCTTCTGATAGGGCCGCATGAGACGTCCTGTTTGAAGCCAGGATTGGTCGTCGCATGGACCATCTTCTTGCGGCTGGAGCTGGCTGTCGCATGGATCATCTTCCTGCGGCGAGAGTTGGCTGCCGCATGAGTTGCCTGCCTGCGGCCGGAGTTGGCCGTTGTATGGGCAGACTGCCCATCTCATCTCTGCGGCCTCTTTTTTGTCCACATGGAGTTCCCTTGTGCCCCCAAAAACTCAGCATCGTAGTGTTTTTCTCTGCTGGACTTGGGGACAGTAGGGTCCTCTGCGGTCGGAAACAAAGCCGCAGGAGAGTTCTGGTCACCGTTTTGGGCTGCAGAAGGAGCTTCTTCAAGAACTTGGTTGGGGGCAACAGTTTTGCGCACCAACGCCTTACGAGTCCTCTTCGGGTTGGCTCGCTTCTGAGATGGGCTGGCGCTCCCTTCAGAGAGCAATTCTTCGAAGGCTTGTTGGTCAAAGCGAACCACAAGCATCTGCTGTGTAGAGCCGAGCTTGGACACGTCAGATTGTGTCACCAACTTCTCATCAGAAGAGAAGGATGTCCCTAGTAGAGTCGTCACCGTGTTTGCCATAAAAATCAACTACAGGTATTACAGAATACTGGAATTGATTGCAAACTCGCTTGTACAAAGAAGAGCCTAGAAAGAAAGCCTAGGAAACAATCTAAGTACAATTGTTTAGTTTTGTTTCTGGGGGGTGACGGTGGAGGCTCGGAAAAGTGCTATCAACTCTGCCTTACTCCGTGGACTATCTGATACAGTCTCTAGCTCGTGAAGATATTGTTTTTTTTCTTAAAGGTTGCCAGCCATTTTGCAGGAGTGTGGCACCCTGCTATTTATAATAGGATGAATTTTGAGCCGCATAGACGGCTTGCGGCCACGTGGATGATTTAGCACGCGAAGACCCGCTCTTGGGCTGCCATCTGTCCGTTTGTTGGGATTTTGTTGCAGCAAATCTGGGTAGTTAAGGAATTGGTCAGACTGCCACGTGTCCCGTTGCGTATAGCATTCTCAGTCTTCGATCATGCGGGGTCGCATGAGAAGCATGCGGCCTGAATCACAATTACTTCCGTCTGCATGAAGTTTTGGAAATTTTGGGGCCGCATAATCTGGGTCGCATAAGTGTCATGCGGCCTAGATGACACTCTTCTGGCCGCATGGAGGCGTACGAACCCTACTTTTGGGCGACGTCCCACGTCTTATCTTTTTTGTCGAAGTGTCAGAACTGTCATGTTTTGCCAGGACTTGTCAGCTTTATCAGTTGAACTGCTCCTCTTTGGTCGCATATTTTCCTTCTACAGTTGTTCGTCGATGGGCCGCATATGTCTTTGAACAGTCATGCGGCTTTCCTTCATGCAGACCTGTTTGGCCCAAGGTACCTATGCGACAATTTGTAATCCGCATGAACTCCATATTCTTCATGTTTCTACAGCTCTATAGTCTATGCATATCCTGACGGTCCCATCCTTTTTGGACACAAATAGTACCGATGCTCCTTAAGATGAAGCACTCGATCGAATGAAATCTTTCCCTTCTAACTCGTCAATCTGTGCCTTCATCTCCTTTGCCTCTTTAGGATGACTCTATAGTAATTCTGGAAAACTGGTGCTGATCCAGGAACTAAGTCGATACCGACCTCGATATCCTGATCTGGTGGCAATCCTGGCAAATTTTCGAGAAAAACATCTAGGAACTCTACTATGATGGGGTACGATAGAGGCTTCTCCGCCATAACTTCTCCAAATCTGACTCCCTTTGGCCTCTCTACAATACTCCTGGTGACCTCAAATAATAGCTCTCCTAGCGGCCTAAATATAACCTTCCCCTGATGGCAATCGATAAAGGCATAATGCTTACTCAACCAATCCATCCAGAGGACTACATTGAATCCCGGAAGTGGCATTACGAGGAGCTTGGTTCTATACTCTCTTCCGGCTATACTAATAGGACAATCGCATACATCACTAACTGGTACTATACCCCCTCCGATTAGGACTCTACCACTCCTTCTAGTAAATGCAGGTATAATGTGGTGTCTATACATGAACTCAAGTGATATGAAGCTATGTAATGCTCCAGAATTGAACAGTGCAATGGCGGGAATGGAATAAAGCGATATACTACCTGTGATCACATCTGCTACGGGCTCTGCCTCCTTTGTAGCCATAGCAAAGGCTCTACCCTATGGCTGTCCACCCCTCTGCTGATGCTGGGCGAACCACTGCTGCTGAGTAGACAGGGGTGGCCCTCTCGATGGAAGTCCTGAAGGTGTAACTGTGGGGCCCATTTGAGGTGGAACTGGTCCTGCTGCTGGTCGAGTAGCGGGACAATCCTTAGCGTGATGCTCAGTCCCTCCATAAAGCAAACACTGTTCTAATCGTCGACGACAAACCTTCCAGCTATGCCCCATCTTTTGATAATAGCTGCAAATAGGAATATGTACAGTCTGTATCTGCTGAACTATGGCTCTAGGGGTAACTAGGGTGTAAAGTCCTCATATGGGTGTTGGGACACTCGGTTGGTCCTAGGTGACTAACCCCTCCAGTGGTGTTACGGTCTCTCTTCGGTTAAAGGTTTAGGTCAACCTCCACCCTCTGGGCAACAGCAACCATCCCGACATAAGTACTCGCACCATTGGCAGTGACCAAGATGCGAATCTCATGGTTCAGCCCCTGGCAAAACCTCTTGGCTCTAGTCTTCGGGTCTCTAGCCCTACCCTCAGCAAATCGACTAAGCCGTCCAAACTCCACTGCATACTCATCAACTGAGCGGGTCCCCTGCTCGAGGGTTTGAAACTACCTCTCTAAAGCCTCTCTAGCTACGGCAGGGCAGAACTCCTCCTTGAAGATCTCCATAAACTGATCCCAGGTAAGTCTGGGTGCCGCAAACTGAGGCTCACTCATAAACCAAGTACGGTCTAGGTCATGCATCTGCAGTTCTGCCGCCTCTATCTTGAGGTCCTCCTGGAGCCTAGATAGAAAAAGCATTCTCTCCATGTCCTCTAACCACTCATCGACATAGAGGATGCCCTCGGTGCCCAAAAACTCACGAGGAACCATCCTCTTAAAGTCCAGGATAGAACCCTATCTAGAAAGGGTGGAAGTGGTCTAAATCTGAGTCGGTGGTGGAGATGGAATCTGTAATAGGGTCGGGGAAATGGTCTGAGCAGGTGGTGGGAGAGGAGTCACTAGTCTCTCTATACCCTCTCGAAGAATGGTGACCTGCTCTCTCTAGGCATCTAGCAGACTCTGGGTCTGTGTCCTTTGGGCCTCAAGTAGATCGTGGATCAACTCGTGAATCTGAGTCCCTCCTATGGAAGTGACGGATCGTCGGGTGGAAGCTCTCGTGGTAGGAGGTGGTACATGGGTGTCAGTATACTCTGGACCCGCAGGTGCGGCAGACGATCCTCTCTCAGAGTTGACCACACTAGGAGTGCGGCCACGCAACGGATGGTCCTTCTTTCCTTTTTCCATTTTCTGAAGTGGTAGGAAAAGCACCATCAGTGACTATTTGTGTATGTGTGTTAGGAAAATAAAGACAAAATATCAGAGATAAAACATGTATCATAACGGTCTTATGCTGTGATGAGTTTCCTAAGACCTGTATCAGCCACCACAAAAACATGTCACGACCCGCTCCCAAATAATCGGGTACGAATCGAGTCATGTCCGGCCTATGCTGTCATTGACAGCAGTAGTCAGCCGTCAAGTCTAGTCATCATCCAGTAAACATATATCTCATCACCGCATTTATCACAAGTATCTACTACTAGCCATCACAGTTCACTATATATGTAGTTATTACAGCCTTTTACATGAATATCCGGGTACAAAATTCGTAAAGATAAAGGCTGTCTAAGTCTGCTACATATCCTAATATACCATATCAAATCCTATACAAGCATCTAAAGGCCAGGAATATAATCATGTTGAGCATCCGAAGGGAGCTCCGCTGCTAGGTCTCCCTGTTGATCAAAGCCCTCTAAGTGAGTAGTCTCATCTGTAATCAACGATCCTATCAGAAAATAGAGCAAAGTACATAGTAGATCAACCAATCACAACATAGTATCAAAGGAAGTAAGCAGGAACTAATGATAAGTAAAGAAAATAACTGACATATGCATTAACTACATGAATCAAGCATAAGAACATCATTAAGCATGTGGGGCTATCAAGTCAAGAGTATAGAGTAATGGTATGCTAGCAGTCATGCATAGGTGTAAGACATACCATGTACGCTACACTAACAAGGATAAGGTATTTAGCAACGATATACTATCAGTCATGTCTAGTGTAATGCATACCATGTACTATATACTAGCAGTCAAGTAAACAGGCGTATTGTATAGTGCAATGATATACTAGCAGTCATGTATATGTGTAACATATATCAAGTACTCTATACTAACAATCGGTATACGCCCAGGCTTAGGTGACAACATGCCTTATGATGTTCTCCCCACCCCGACACGACATGATACGATGATATGCAAGCAAGTAAAATAACAAGCAAAAATCATGTGCAATATGATATGCATGCAAAGTGTGTTGATTGAGTTACAAGTACTTGCCTCTTATCAGAATTTCTCAATGTCTCTAGGTCACCTAGGAATAGGAAAATATAATTAGAAGTATTTCTAAAGTAAATTAATAATTTCTAACCAATACTCTCATCATCCCTAGATTAAATAATTATCACTCATTAATCCTATCAAAATACTCCCTGTCATTAACAAGGTATCAACCAGCATATAACCCAATTAACAGGACATGTCTTGAATTGGTCCATAACTAATCAATTTCTTGCTTAACTAAATTCAGTACCAACAACACCTAATTTTCTACACGTCCTGGCCCCAATACTGAATAAACCAAACTTTATAACTCATAAAGAACAAGGGCTTAGAAGCCCAGAACCAATCCTCCAAATAAAATCTTAAACCAAGTCCAAGACATGCAGCCAAATCGGGTTCAAGCCCACTGCAATCACTCTGAGCAAAGCTCAGTTCAAACCCATAACCCTAATCACCTAACGGTCACTGAACAGTGACTAATTCAAATACTCACAACCGTTCAATAGCCTTCACTGACACTAGCAACCAAAATCTTTTAAGAACTGATACAAACAAAAAAGTGAGTGCAGTGTCCCATTGATTCTCCAAATTTGTGTCCAGCTAAATGCCCAGACCGTGTCCTCATGACACGGCCATCACCTATAGCCTATGTCCGACCCAGTCGATGGTTACCACAACTCAAGTATAAGGGAAAAGAAAATCCCATTTGATCTATTAAAACAGGGATAAGTTCAGAAGGGTATACCTATACAAAAGAGTGCAACTAGCAATATTCCTAGAGTCCGACACGGTTGTCCTTGTGTCCAAAACTGACAACAGGACTGGTTCAGTCACTTCATCAAACACCATAGGTGCACAAGCAAGAAATGAAGATTGATGTTAATTCTTGATGAAGAGAAGAATTTGATCAGGGAACATTGTTAGGGAACGCACCAGATCAATATTCGAATAATCGACTTGTCCCTACATGATCGATCCGAGCCGATCAACTGAGATTTGCTAGAGCTACAACTAATTGGAGATCACACACTCGCTCAAACCCCTGCAAATTACTCGATCGATGAACAAAAATGATCGAATCGATCGAAAAGACTGGAAGGAGTTATACTCACTGGCTGGATCGATTATCGATCTTCGGTTCGCCACAAAATAAGAAACCAAAGTTCGATTTCTTCAAAAATTGATTCAACTGACTCTTAGATCGATTATAAACTGAGAATAGAAAGAATCAGAGGATCGGTTTAGAAGAACTTACTAATAAGGAGGACTGATCGAATGATCACCGGAGTCCGAGCTTCTCTTCAACGAATCATGAGCTCGGTAGAGGAAGACGATCGATCAAGCATCGTCATCATAGATTAAAGCACTGAACAAAGACAACGCTCACGAATTAAACATAGATTGGAGAAACAATCGAAGAATCAATCAAGAGAAAGGAACGGACTCACCGTCTGGTCGGAGACGAAGGTGAATCGAGACGGCCTAGCTCAACTTCGATCTCATCTTCAGCAACCTTGCCATGGCCACGAGCTCGTACGTCAAGAAAGATCGGTGCGTCGTTGCCATGTCTTCACAAAAATTGCTACGGATCGCCAAGGACACGAATGCGATACCACGGAGGAAGAAAAAAAGAGTGGAGTGGAAATTTGGGCAGAGCTTCACCAGCGGAGGAGGGATGATGAAATTGAAGGAATGGGGTCGTATTTATATAGGGGATAGAGGAGGTGGCGGTTATGGCCAGATGACGGCGATCGGCTGGGAGTAGGTTGGTGGCAACGAACGGTAGTGATCAACACTAGCTAAGTCGGTGGGGAAGATGGTTCGAGAAACTCCTAGAGCAGGCGACGAAGTGACGTGGCACCGCCGGGGGTGGGTGGACGTGGCCGCACTATTCGTCATCGACAAAGGTCAAATGGAGGAAAGGGAAGGTCGAGTTGGTTAGATCTGAAGAAAAATGAAAGATGATGGTTTATAGTCTTAATGGGTAGGTAAGGTATCCAAACGGGTTTGGTCAACAGACCTGAACTAAGGATCCGAACTAGGTCTGGACTCATCTGGGCCGATGGGCTTCCAGAGACAGGTATAACTGAATAATACATGGACTGACTTAAATCTAGGTCTAATGGCTTCCTAGAAAATGGGTTATGGCCAATGAGTTGCAGGCATAACACTTGGGCTTGGCCAACACTTAATACTGCTAGCCCAAAGGCCAACCTAAATCTAAGCTTAAGCAAATAATAGCTAAAGATTAAAGGATATATAATACCAGCTAAACATAAATTAATAAAGAAATAGTTAAACATAATATAATAATAATTCAGGTATAATAGATAATTGTAATAGATAGGTGAACAAAGGCCAAAAGCTTATTTGGGGAAAATGAGGTTACAACTATGCTATATATATATATATATATATATATATATATATATATATATATATATATATATAAAAAAAAAAAAAAAAAATATATATATATATATATATATATATATATATATATATATATATATATATATATATATATATATATCCCTTCTACAATACATGGGATGTATCAATACATCCCAAACAATTGCATTGAAAATTGTGAAAGGTGTTTACTTTGACTTTGACTTTACCTGATATAGCAAGTCATATTAATCTGCTCACTTTTTTTTAAAAAAAAAACCCTCCTAGATTACCGTAATTTGTTGGACATTGTTCATTCAACATTTATATTTTTCACCCTATATTAAACTGCTCGAGTTCAATGAGGACTCTGGCTCTGCAAGGAAGATTGCTTTCGGAATCACGTTTTGTAATCACGGACAAGTAGATCTGCATGTACAATAAAATATTTTTGTACGTAGAAATACTTAAACAATGAATGTAATATGCTATTTTCAAATTTTTATGTTTAACATTCATTCAAACATACGGTACCAAACCATAAATATAATGTAATCTAACTAAAATCATAACTAATTTTGTTGGGAAAGAAGCGCGGAAACCTTTCCCCAAACCGGAGAGTACCTGCGAGAGAACCGAGCAAACAACGCACGAACCCAAAAACAAGCACACAAAAACAATCACGCAGACACAGAGAATTTTTGACGTGGAAACCCTTGCGGGAAAAAACCACGGGACGATCGGAGTCCAACCCTGAGAAGCCTCCACTAATGGAATAGAAGAATTACACCCTCTACAAACTCCTCCCGATCCAAATCGGATCCCCACAACACTCAGAGACAAGAACAATGATCACAAGGCTACGAAGAACGAGAACGACGAGTAGAGATTACCCGAAACACGATCTCCTTCGAAAAACGACCTTCGATCCTCCGTCTTCTTCTCCGAAGTTGCAATGGCACTCTTGCCTCCTTCTCTCTCAAACTTGTGTTGTGTTGCACTTGTGAATTAGGGTTGAGAAAACTCAATATATATCTCCCTAATCCCGCAACCAACCTGAACCGTTGGATTAGATCTAATGATGAAAACTCATCCAAAATCCCGCTTCAGCCCCCCGACACACAGAGTTCGGCCAGAACTCTGTGCGGGGCAACCAGCACTGGCCGACCCACTTCTGGAATGAGGAGGCAGAGTTCGGCCAGAACTCTGCCAGGGGCAGAGTTCGGCCCGAACTCGGCCCCCTCTGCTTCCAGCAGCTCTCTGCAGCTCTCTCAGCAGTCCTGCTTCCTCCCCGAGCTTCTTCGACACACGAACGGCGCTCGTCGCACTCCGGGGTCTTCTCCACATAGGTTGGGAACCCCATCCACTCCAACAAATCTCCCCCTTCACAACTATGGGGAGGACGTCGTCATCCCGACGATCTGCCTGCAGTACTCAAACTTCCCCCTTGGTAGAATTTCGTGAACATATCAGCTCCGTTGTCATCTGTATGCACCTTCTCAAGCTCCGCGTCCTTCTTTTCAACCACATCCCGTATCCAGTGATACCGAGTCTCGATGTGCTTGGACCGGCTATGAAACGTCTGATTCTTCACAAGATGGATAGCACTCTGACTGTCGCAAAGCAAAGTATACTGCTCTTGCTTCAGTCCCATTTCCTGCAACAGCTTCTTCATCCACAACAGCTCCTTGCAAGCCTCCGTCGCCGCAATGTATTCCGCCTCCGTCGTCGACAAGGCAACACACTTCTGCAACCGCGACTGCCACGACACCGCTCCTCCCGCAAACATCATCACGTAGCCCGAAGTCGACCGCCTCGTGTCTACATCTCCAGCCATATCAGCGTCAGTATACCCGACCAGCTTCGGCTCGTCACCACCAAAGGAAAGTCTCCAACCAGCAGTGCCCTGAAGATATCGTAGAATCCACTTGACCGCACTCCAATGTACCCTTCCAGGATTCGAAAGATACCTGCTAACCGTACCAACTGCATGAGCAATATCTGGCCTCGTACACACCATGGCATACATAAGGCTTCCCACAGCTGAAGCATATGGAACCCGCTCCATATCTTCTTTTTCGTCCTCGGTAGATGGACACTGCTCCTCAGTGAACTTAAAGTGAGCCGCGAGGGGGGAACTCACTTTCTTCGACCCGTCCATCCCGAAATGCTGAAGTACCCGGTGAATGTACTTCTTTTGGGACAAGTGTAGCAGCTTGGACTCTCTCTCTCGGCTGATCTCCATCCCAAGAATAGTCTTCGCTGCGCCTAAATCCTTCATAGAGAAGGCCGCGCCCAGTTGGCGCTTCAACTCCGCTATCCTAGTGGCATTCCGACCCACTAATAGCATATCATCAACATAGAGCAATAAGATGATAAAATCATCATCGGCAAAATACCTCACAAATGCACAATGGTCCGACGTCGTCCGTGCATAACCATGCTCTCCCATAAACGACTCGAACTTTCTGTACCACTGCCTCGGAGCCTGCTTCAGACCATACAAGCTCTTCCTCAACCGGCAGACCAAATGTGACTTGCCCTTCTCACAGAATCCCTCCGGCTGCTCCATGTATAACTCCTCCTCAAGATCACCGTGGAGGAACGCCGTCTTCACGTCCATCTGCTCGACCTCCAAGTCGAAACTGGCTGCTAATGCTAGCACCACCCGAATAGACGAATGCTTGACGACAAGCGAAAAAATTTCATCATAATCCACGCCTTTCCGCTGACCGTAGCCCTTGACTACCAGCCTCGCTTTGTATCGAGGGCGAGTAGCATCATCCGTCTGCTTCACTCTGAACACCCATCGATTCTTCAAAGCCTTCTTGCCCTTTGGCAACCGCACCAGATCATAAGTAGAATTGGTGTGCAAGGAACTCATCTCCTCCTGCATAGCCACCATCCACTCCTGCCTGTGTTCGTCTTCCATAGCCTCTGCAAAACTTTCGGGCTCTCCCCCGTCAGTCAGTAGCACATACTCATCCGGCGAGTATCTCGTAGATGGTCGATGATCCCTGTTGCTCCTTCTCAGTGGAGCCACTGGTGCTGGCTGTATACCGACAGCCTCCTCCCCTTCAGGAACTGCCTCCCCGACATGCTCATCCTCCTGAGGGACACCCTGACCACCATCAGCAGGCTGATGATCAAGGTTGGGAGCAACTCCATGTACCGGCTCCTCCATAACTGGATCCTCTGCGATGTCCTCTGGAAACTGCTCGAAGCAAAATGACTCTAACTCAGGCAATTCCTCAGCCTCAGAAGGCGTCTCGGAATCCTGAGTGTTGGTCATGGTCTGATCCTCAACGAACACCACGTCCCTGCTTCTGTAGAGCTTTTCTTCCACTGGGTCGTAGAGTCTATAGCCAAACTCATCCCGACCGTAGCCGACAAAGACGCATCGCCTCGTCTTCGGCTCAAGTTTGGTCCTCTCGTCCTTCGGTACATGCACGAAGGCTTTACAACCAAACGCCCGCAGGTGACTGTATGACGGCTCCTTACCGTACCATACTTTGTCAGGCACATCACCCTGCAAAGGAGCACTAGGAGACAAATTAATAATATAAGCAGCTGTGAGAAGAGCCTCACCCCAATAACTGCCCGGCAAGTTTGCTTCTGACAGCAAACACCGCACCCTCTCCATCAGTGTCCTGTTCATGCGCTCCGCTACACCATTGAGCTGAGGTGTCTTTGGCGGAGTCTTCTGGTGTCGTATCCCTTGCTCTCTGCAATACGCATCAAAGGGACCGATGTATTCGCCGCCATTGTCGGACCGAACACACAACAACTTCTTGCCCGTCTCCCTTTCAACGGAGGCCTGAAACTCCTTGAAAGTAGGCAGCACCTGATCCTTGGTCTTTAAGGCATAGACCCAAACCTTCCTGGAACAGTCATCAATAAAAGTCACAAAGTAAGAAGCACCACCAAGAGATTTTACCTTCATAGGACCGCAGACATCCGAGTGAATCAACTCGAGCAACGCCGGCTTCCTCGAACTTGGGTGACTCTGGAAAGACACCCTACTTTGCTTCCCAGCCAAACAGTGCGTGCATTTCTCCAACTTTGTAGACTTGAGCCCCGGAATCACTTTCCTGTTCACCAAGTAGCTCATCCCCTTCTCGCTGATATGGCCGAGCCGCCTGTGCCACAACTCGGTAGACGCGTCACTGACTGCGTTCACCTCCTGTGCCCCCTCTGCGCTCCCCTCCATATAGTAGAGACCGGACTTCTTGCTTCCTCTGGCAATCACCATCGAACCTCTGGAAAGCTTCCACTGACTATTCCCGAAGAGACTGAAGAATCCCTCGTCATCCAACCTTCCAACCGACACCAGGTTGAAACGGATATCAGGGACATGACGAACATCCTTGAGAACAAGAACCGCACCCGTCTTCGTTCTCAAATGCACATCTCCAATGGCAACCGCCTTCGACACATCTCCGTTGCCCATCTTCAACACGCCACAGTCGCCTGTCGTGTAAGTGGCAAACAGTGCCCTATTGTGAGATACATGTGCTGAAGCCCCTGAGTCCACCAGCCAAGAATTGTCATCGCAGGCGAGGTTAGTAATGACCTCATCACCTACGACGATCACATCGCCTCCATGCACCGAGGCCGCCGCTGTAGTGTTCTCTTCTTGCTTCCCCTTGTCGCCCTTCTTCTCCTTCTTCCAAGCGAAACAATTCCGCTTGATATGGCCCTTCTTACCGCAATGATAACACTCTGAGTCCTCGTACCGACCCTTGGACTTCCCCCTGCTCTTGTCTCTGCCACCACTTGGACCCCTGCTTTTGCCCCTTCCGCGGCTCTCTGAAACAAGTGCCTCTGAGTGGTGGGATGTGGATGAAGTGCCATGAGAACGTCTCCGCATCTCTTCATTCAACACCCCGCTCTTGGCAAACTCCAGACTGACCACGCCCTCTGGAGCAGAAGCGATCATAGATACTCGTACGGTCTCCCACGAGTCTGGCAAGGTACACAGCAGCCACAGTCCCTGAACTTCGTCGTCGAACTTGACTCCCATAGAAGATAGCTGGTCAACCACGCCCTGGAAATCACTCAAGTGATCCGTAATAGACGCCCCATCCTTGTACCGCAGACCCATCATCGTTCGGATCAGGAACAACTTGTTTACCCCGGTCTTCTTTGCATACAAGGATTCCAGCTTATCCCACAACGTCTTCGCGTGCTCAATATTGGCAACGTGGTTGTACACGTTCTCATCAACAAACTGCCGTATGTACCCACACACCTGTATGTGCTCGAACTTCCAGTCCTCCTCGAATTTATCACTGGGCCTCTCGGTTGCAAACACAGGTAGATGCAGCTTCTTGACAAATAGCAAATCCTTCATCTTGCTCCGCCAATAATGATAGTTTGTGCTATTAAGGTTCACCATGCGCACCGGCTTCACGTCCATCTCTCCTCTCTGGTTCCTCTGTCAACTCCTGACACCCTTTGAACCCAAAGCTCTGATACCACTCTGTTGGGAAAGAAGCGCGGAAACCTTTCCCCAAACCGGAGAGTACCTGCGAGAGAACCGAGCAAACAACGCACGAACCCAAAAACAAGCACACAAAAACAATCACGCAGACACAGAGAATTTTTGACGTGGAAACCCTTGCGGGAAAAAACCACGGGACGATCGGAGTCCAACCCTGAGAAGCCTCCACTAATGGAATAGAAGAATTACACCCTCTATAAACTCCTCCCGATCCAAATTGGATCCCCACAACACTCAGAGACAAGAACAATGATCACAAGGCTACGAAGAACGAGAACGACGAGTAGAGATTACCCGAAACACGATCTCCTTCGAAAAACGACCTTCGATCCTCCGTCTTCTTCTCCGAAGTTGCAATGGCACTCTTGCCTCCTTCTCTCTCAAACTTGTGTTGTGTTGCACTTGTGAATTAGGGTTGAGAAAACTCAATATATATCTCCCTAATCCCGCAACCAACCTGAACCGTTGGATTAGATCCAATGATGAAAACTCATCCAAAATCCCGCTTCAGCCCCCCGACACACAGAGTTCAGCCAGAACTCTGTGCGGGGCAACCAGCACTGGCCGACCCACTTCTGGAATGAGGAGGCAGAGTTCGGCCAGAACTCTGCCAGGGGCAGAGTTCGGCCCGAACTCGGCCCCCTCTGCTTCCAGCAGCTCCCTGCAGCTCTCTCAGCAGTCCTGCTTCCTCCCCGAGCTTCTTCGACACACGAACGGCGCTCGTCGCACTCCGGGGTCTTCTCCACATAGGTTGGGAACCCCACCCACTCCAACAAATTTATGATTTCAATCCAATCTAAAATTTAAATCTAAACAATTTTTTTTAAATAATGTATACTAACTAAATCCATGGTTCATCTAATTCATATTTTATAAACAAACATTATCTATTTTAATCTAATCTAACGTAATATAATATAATGGCAAAAAAGAATCTAAAATAGCTTAATAGTGTTTTATTTTTGATAATAATTTTTTAAAAAAATAATATTATCTCAGTCATAGTTGAGAAATTATTAAATGGGACGGACTTAAATGGTGAACTCGTCCATTGGTATAATAAAACACAATAATATTAAAAATTAAAAAAATTCAAACAATTGTCAAATCTATATTATTATATAATAAGAAAAGTTAAGGCTTTAGCGAATAAATTATTGTTCAAAAAATTAGGTATATGGAAAAAAAAATTTAAAGGGTGATTGTTTGGTCTTCTCAAGTAATAAAAATTAAGGAACTTCTTCTAAATTAGTAAAAATGTTAAAAAAATATTATTTATTCTTTTCAATTAGTAAAAAAATTGCATACAACACACCTAAATATATCCTAGTATTATTAAAATAAAATTACCATAAATAATAATAAATTATTATTATTATTATTATTATTATTATTATTATTATTATTATTATTATTATTATTATTATTATTATTATTATTATTATTATTATTTTAAATTTCACGCACACACACAATTGGGAGGTTCAATATTGTTGGCCTCTTCAGATGTCTGCTCCAATACCATTATGCTAGAAAACTCAGATTAGCACAAAGGCGGATCAAAACTTTGATTGGGGTGGGTTTGAGCTCACCCAAAAAAAAATTCATATAATTTTTTTATATAGGTTAATTCACTTCTAGTCTACCCAAACTTATAGTAGCCTATTCTAGCTACAGTTTCTGGATCATTAAAATTTTTAATTTTTTTAATGCATGTTACTGACTAATTTATTTATGTTTTTAACGCATATTTCACTCATAAATTTTTTTTTTGGGTTTTAAGTTGTATTGAACGCCTACTGCTCACTTATTTTAAAAAAATTCTGTTTTGGTTTTAAACGATAATATTTTTTACTTTTCTAATGATAATATTTTTCAAGAGAATGGATTTTTTTTATTGTGACATTTTGTCTTATTAACCATCTTTCTAATATTTACAGTATTTTTAATATCATTTTCCAAAGTTTATTTGAATTTTTACGTTAATTTTAATATCATTTATTGAAAATTTAAGCAAATATCATAATTTTGACTTTTAATGAATATCAAGAACCCACTATCCTATTGAGAAAAATATTAAAGCATGGTCAATCAAATCTCAATATCATTTATTCATTTAATAATAAAGCATGTTTTAAATTTAAATTTATAATTGAAAAATAGTTAAAATTTAAATTAAAAAATTCCTTGTAAAAAAAGTGAATATTAATATTATCATGATTTCTTTTACATTATTATTGAAACTAATATTAATATTAACAATTAATGTTACGAGACCATCTGTTCGATTGATAGCCCATCGGTTCAGATTGATATATTTCGATGCGGCTGATTTGACCCATATCTGCAAAATTCCCTAATTCAATTGATTAAATCAACAAGTTTCTATTTCAATAGTTTCTTTTATTAAAAACTATCATTAACACGTATCACAGTTACATGCCAGTACGTACTCAAAATGGTGTTTAAATTCGGTTCGATTACAGACGCGAAATGATCGAGCTCGACTAGTTTTAGACGAACACTAATCGAGCCCGAGTCAAAGTCCCACTTAATTTGTGGTCCAAATTTGGTTCGGTTCGATGCGGTTGGTTTGTACCATGTGCACACCACTAAATCCAACCGATCACGTGACAAATTTTAAAATTAAAATTAAAATTAAATTTGAAATAAAAATTAAAATTTGATTTTAGAGTAAAATTAAATTTAAATTTACAATTAAAATTTGATTTTAGAGTAAAATTAAATTTAAATTTACAATTAAAAAATAGTTACAATTTAAATAAAAAATTACATTAATATTGATACTAATATTAAAATTAACATTATAATTAAAATTAACACTAAAATTATAATAAGACTAATAATTAATTAATTATAATTATAATTGGATATTAATTTAAAACTAATAAAATAATTATTATTTAAATATTATAATTTATAATTAATAAATAAATAATTATGATAATAGCTACGATTAATAAATTATTAATTAAGATTATAATGATGATTAATAAAATATAAATATAAATTATTTTAAATTATAAATTATTGACTATGATTATAATTGTGATTAAAATATTATTAATTAAGATCATAATAAAATTATAATTAGCAAATTATTTATAAAGATTATAATAAGACTAATAAATTATTAATCATGATTATAATTGGATATTAATTCATAAATTATTAATTAAGATTATAATTATAATGAATAAATTACTATAATTATGATTATAATTATGAAGTTATTAATTGTTAATTAAGATTATTATCAAATATCAAATAATAAATTGTTAATTATTAATTTAAATTATAATTTTGGTAACTAACTATTAGTTAATTTTTTATAAAAATAATAACTAACTATTAATTCTAAAAAAGTTAATTTTTAAAATAATAATAATGCCTAGTTTTTAATCAAGTATTAGTTAATTTTTAATTAACTATAAATTAAACATTTAAAAAAAACTAATTATTACACGATATTAATTAATTATTTATTTATTTATTTAATAGAACAACAAAATTATTAAAAAATAACTAACTTATTCCTCCCAAATTCAACTTTCTTTCTTCCAAATCCAAATTTTGGATTTGGTCATACTTTCCATATCCAAATTTATCTCCAACCAAATATAGGATTCCATGAATTTGATTCCAAATACATAAAATTCTAAAATCCAACTCCAAATACGATTTACCAAACAAGCCCTAAAATGATAGCATGTAAATGACGCAAAGTGACTCATTGAACATGAAAAACTTGGTGACATAACCTCAAATGACTCAACAATCATTTCTTCTATGTACGACAACTCCAAATACATTAGCACAAAGGCGGATCCAAACTTTGATTAGGGTGGGCTTGATTTAGGAGGATTATGGTTCAAATCTTAACTCACTCATTTTTTTTGAATATTTTAAGATGTAAACTATATTTTCACATTATAAATATATATACATATACTATATATAACATTGTATGTGAATAAACTAAAAAAAAAATTGTAAAAAAAGCATCCAATGGAAAGATATTTTTTACCTATCATAGAAAATTATGACACCAAAATAAAGATAATTAATAAATGTAAGAAAAATGTTTCAGAATTGTGCAATATTTTTTTTTGCCAAATTGTTCTCTCCCAACTATCTACGCTTATATGCCCTTAGGTTGGACATTTTATGCATAACTAGAAGATGCACGTGCGTTTTACGTTAAATTATTTTCTTTCTTTCTTTCGAATCTTATCACAATTCAATTTAATATTTAAATTAAATTTAAAATTTGTTGTATATATATTTATATTTTAAATAACTTTTGTTAAAAATTAATTAAATTTTACTTATAATTTGTTATGGATAAATATATTTATGATATTGTTGAAATAGTTCAAATATTTAAATATATTTGAACTAAAATTTGTTAAACAATTTAAATATTTTCTGATATTTCGTTCTCTTTAAATTTAGTTTCTAAACAATTTTAAGTTTAGTTTTAAAATAATATTTGTACGAACTAAATGAGAGAAAGTTTTATTCATAATTCTTTTATTCATCTATTTTTCATTTTGTTAACAGAGGAATTACCAATTGGCTTCGTCCATCTGGATCTATTCTTGCACAGACGCGAAACCAGTTGGATCTGGATGGCTTGGACAATATGGTAGAGGACACAGGATACAGAGATTTTAAGAATTATTTTATAAAAATTATTTTCTATAATTTTTTACCAAACAAAATTTTTTAACTTTTGTTCTTAAAATTATTTTTCAGATGGAAGTAACCAAACACAAAATAAGAATCTATATATCTAGAAAGCAATTTTATAACTTCTTCTTAGAAAATTATTTTTAGAAATGTTTTTTCAGAAAACCTATCAAAACGGACCCTTAACTTTTATATCTTCGGTAATTTTTAAAATATAAAACGGTCCATGATATTCATACGGTTTAGACGGCTCATTTTTTAAACGTTTTGAAACCTCTTTATATAATAGAAGATTTGAGAACATAAAGAGAAACACGCTTCAGCTCTGTTTGGTTGTGTTTTAAAACTCATGTTTTTGAGTTTAAACATCATGTCAGTTAAAAAGAGTGTTTGGCAGTCGATACTCCAAAACTGCTTTTGGAAAATTTCTTTTGGAAACATACATTTCAACTCAGCTTTATGAAAGTAGAGAACACTTCTTTCTTTAGGACCCGAGCTCCTTCTCTCCCTAACCAGCTCCCCCCCCAAAAAAAAGTCTTCTCTCTCCTGAAGCTATGCAACAATACCAAAAAAGTCTCCTCCATCTTCTCCAATTTTTTGGTGCTTCCTCTCCATCTTTTTCTCTTGTGGCATGTGGGAAAATGAGGGTGGGCCATGGTCGAGAACGTTACCCTAACGAAGGATCTTCTTGTCCTCTTCTTCTTTGCCAACTCCGAGAGCTTCGTGTCGACCAACTAGCTGCTGCCGTTGCTCCTCTCCGCCACCTGCCGCTGCTCCTCATCGCTAAGAAGTGTGGCCGCTCCTTTCGCAGTCTGTAGAACTCTCCCTCTCGTGAGCACTCGAAGTCGACCGGAGTCAAGAATGAGCGAGCTTTTTGTGGTCGATGTTGAACTCTCCCACTTCTTCTGCGACGTAGCCGCACCGGCGGGGACAAGATCTCCTACTGTAAGTGAATTTGAGTTAGATAGATGGCGGAAAACATCGTATAGAAACCAGACACAACAAATATGACACAATTTTATTAAACCAATTGTTTTCTAAAATTGTTTTACCAAACAACATATTCAAAAAAAATTTCAAAAATTATTTTTTGGATGAAAGTAACCAAATACAAAGTCGAAATCTATATACCCAGAAAATAACTTTATAACTTACTTTCAGAAAATTACTTTCAAAACCTAATTTCAGAAAACATATCCAAATGGACCCTTCGTTTCTCTATGTACAAATTTTACGAACTTCGTTCCTTGAGTCCAATGTCTATAAACTTTGATACTTTGGAGGAAATTTTTTCTTATTTATATCAAAAATTCTAAGATGCATATTTCTTTCGATTTAATATAACATGCAATATGCAGGACACACCAAAATATTCCTGAAAGAGAAAGTAAATATGAGTTAATTTAAGATGTTCATTGAAGAAATTAAAGTCAAGAATGACCAACACTAGTAAATTACTAAGAGGTCAAAAGTCAGAAACTACATTAAATGATGTTCCCTACTCTATTAATAGTCCAAGAAAATTCATTTAATAAGAACCACTTGATCAACATCCAACGATTCAAATTTGGGATGTATCGATACAAATTTTTAGGATGGATGTATTGAAGAATTTTATATATATATATATTTTAAACAAAAACATGTTTATTGAGAAGAGGAGGAGCCAAGGCTCAAGAGTGGTGCCGGGAGATAGCCCAGACGCCCTACAAAATCGTCAACGTCGGGAGGAAGCTCGAACGGAGGATACTGTCACTTTCTGGTCCCATAGGACCGATCGTCCTCGCTAAGACGGGATGCCGTATGAGGCTAGATTGCGATCACGCAAGGCAGGTTCTAAAACGGCAGATTATAGCGGCTTGCGACGGGGTCGTCGCAAAGAAGTTCCAAGCATAAACATTGAATAAGAGCAGCAGAAATTTAAAGCAAAATATAAGTCATTCAAACTGCTCTTTATTGATATTGAAACAAAGATTACAACGTGGCACGAGGCCAAGATTACAATCACTCAAGCTTACTCTTCTCACAATTATAAGTCACTCAGCTCTCTCTCATTTCTCAATACAATTTGAGTAGTCCAGCGGAAGCTTCAGATAGGCGATGTCCATACATTATGTCCTGTATAAGTTCTGAGTCCATGCGGCCGTACGCCTCGAAACGCCAAGGAACTTCGTGCCTCGATGCATCCAAGCGAGCTCCGCGCCAACGAGCTTCTACCTATGCCTGCACATGAAAACTTTATAAGTGTCAGTACTCAACTGTACTGGTGGAGTGAGCTTCTCGCCCACCCATACAAAACCAACACGTTTATTTACTTTGTGCAATATAAGCCCTTTATGATTGTCTTTATATTCTTTCCTTAGGGTCAATTTTAGGACAAAGATGCCTGGCCTATTTGTGTCTCTAGACCATGATAGTGCTATCGTATCGATAATTTACTTATCGTTGTGCTTTAGACCATTCTCTTACTTGTAATATCAACACACCAACTCGAGCTTGTCTTTCGGCCTATAATTAGCGACGCAACGACATGGTCATGCTATACTCTATTTGTGCTTCAGTATAATTGAAGCGGTGCCTTCCCACTTAGTCTTTCACCTATGCTCGCGTCATAACAGCGTGGTCGTGCCATCACATATAGAGGTCGTGCCTCGTAACTCATGATGCCTTAGCCAACTTGCCCTACGGCCCTTCCTGACTTAACTTTGAAGTGACTCAATTCGAACCTATGCACTCTATGCCGACGAACTCATTAGTCTAACCACATCTCATGCCAAAGCACGTGCCAAATCTTAGACTTATCGACTGTGTTGCATACCAAGTAAATAATTCGTAACCCACTCAAACCGGGCTCACACATCTTGACTCACTTAAGATATGCACGCGGGTAGCTGCTACTATGCCGACTTATTTATAAGAAAGGGTCACTAGAAATGTCAAGCTATCTTGGACCTTAATTGGATAATATGATACGTTCGTATACATTGAGGCACGATCTCGTCGAATTTCCCTACTACCCGCTCTACGGTGCACCCCTCGGGTCAGGTCGCACACCATCCGAGGATCCCGTAGGCATGTTCCTCCTAGGCCATACCGGTCCTGTGGCCGCAGGTACCGTCTGAGGAACAAAACCATCCTTGTCGACAAGTTGTCTAATAACCATGCAAGACTCAACTCAATTTACCATGTCCTTCCCTATTCATGACCGTGCTTTCCATTTTTCTATCGAGACTCCCAAGTAGCGGGACCGATCTCGGCGATAACCAGTCGCGTGAACTTTCTATCGAGACTCCCAAGTAGCAGGACCAATCTCGGCGACAACCAGTCGTGTGAACTTTTTTTATCGTTTTAAAACCCAAGGAACGACTACTGCGTAGTCTTCCAGCTTAACTTGGACCAAACATGTGTTCTTTAACCGTGGCATACTTACCCTTGAACCTACCGTGGCTCGTGCCTTAAACCAACTTATTTTTTAAGCGACATTATCGCTCAAGTCATACTTTATATGGCGAGCCTTGAAATCGTGGGACTATGCGACTTGACAACCGCAAAAAACATGGGACAGTACTTGCTATGACTTCGATAGCATAGCAAAACTCTTGCCTAACTTAATCGTGCAACAACTTAACCAGCGGGACGAGCAAGGGCTATGCCAAGCCTTGCATTGTAGAAACGTGTCGTGCACGCGTTCGACTTTAACAACCAAGTTCTTTGGGTGCCTGGACTTATGCCACGAATCGTGCAACACAACTTAACCCATGGGACGAGCAGAGGCTAGGCTAAG
Organism: Iris pallida; assembly: GCA_029216955.1. Lineage (NCBI taxonomy): Eukaryota > Viridiplantae > Streptophyta > Magnoliopsida > Asparagales > Iridaceae > Iris > Iris pallida. The sequence goes on from JANAVB010005796.1 coordinate 9,980,644, forward strand.
CCGTGGACGATGGGACCGTGCATACTTTGTTAAGATTTTTGCGGGCGACGCATATGACTTAGACAAATTCATAACTTTATGGCGAATACCGACATTCCTTCTCTCAAGCCACGAGACGAAGACTCAAGTGTCATTTTGAAAGCCATCGTGCAACATTTCTAAGCCGACCGTGGGACGTTTTCTATGTTCTAACTCAATCGACTCAAGTTGGGATTATTCCCTTAGCTATGTGGATGTGTCTCTTTTATTATCAAGCCTACTTGTGCAGTTGAAAACTTTCATATTATTAGTGCGAAGGCCAAGTTGAGGCAAGTTCACCAAAGCCACCCACTTGAGCGAGGAGTCGCCTTGACTGAGCAGGTCTTCGAGCAGCCGTTGCATAGCTAAGTCCGAACGCCATCGGCGTTTTGATTCCTCCGATTGACTGAGCGGGACGGAGGATTACATTATACACCACTCAGAAAAAGTTTCATCCTCGAAACTAACTTAGTACATGTAACGCCCCAGTCCCAAAATACTTGGGACTAGATACGTATCATGCCAGCTGTATACATACAAGAAAATATACGACTCATATATATACATAAGCTGTAAATGTAGAAAGTCAAGACACTAAATCTCATCTACTAAGAGAAATAATAATATAAAGCAACTTTGAGTTTGTCAGGTACACAATAGTTTGGAGGAGACAAGGTCCACTACCAACAAAATTAAATATGAAAAAATATACAAGGAAAGAATTTAGCAAGCAAGAGCAAGTGACGATTCCAAGAGCCATCATCACGGAGGAAGAAATGGCCTTAGCTAGAGCACCTGCAAGAAATCACAAAAACACACACCTGGCGAGATAACCAGGTCCTCAGAGGGACGTAACAAGACACATAATATCATACCGATAAACTGAATAAATAAGCTCAACAGAAAAGTATGCACGAGTAAAGGTTCCTACCCATTCTAGGTGATATGCACTTTGAGGACAACGTTCTACGCAGGGGCTGTAGGCTCAGCAGAAAAGTAAAGAGTGGCAGTAAGTAGCGCTCATCCGAGTCACTATCGGCCTTGGACAGAAGGTAGTGCTCATAAGAGTCACCCTCGGCCCAAAAAGTGTGTAAAAATAAAATATAGCCCCTACGCTAATAACAGTCCCCTCCCCCCAATGATACTATACATGCGTCGTCTCTACGACACTGTTTAATCCTTCATAACTGCCAAGTCTTCTACACAATCTATTGGCAGTTATATCCTAACGCACGGCCTGTACGCACCGATGTACGGTCGGTACGCAAGTCCGAAGCTATATGCGACTCACCACTCACACACAATCTGTGGCACATCGTGATAGTTTATGAGATGCACATACGGTGGTCCCTTAACTCTAAGTCAATTGCATAAAATATAGTAATTTGTATCTACATATAATTTAGAAAGAAACGACTTGAAAATAAAAACAACATGCATGTTATTGAGCAGGAAATTTAAACAGTAGTGGCAAGGTGTCTTGCCTGGGATGACGCCTGGTGTGGTGTAATGTTCTGACATGTTCTGTTTTGTCCAATAGCCAAGATCGATGTGTAAGAGTCCGAGATTCGCGAGAAAATAAAAGATGTGAGTAGTCATGGTCAATGGCTATAATGAAAGGGAGTAAACGAATAATTACACTATTTTTTAGAAAGTGATGTTTGTAATACTTTAGAAAACCATATTTGCTAGTAAAAATAATTTTGGAGAAATACTTGAAAATGTCTATTGTATAGTAATTTGAAAATTATGATTTACTAGTCCAACATTTTCATATTAGAAAAATAAAACTAAATTTAATGTTTTGTAAAAAATAATTTTAAATAATAATAATACTTGGTAATTACAATACTAGTGGTAGTAAAAACTTATATATATATATGTATACTTTTATTTCAAATTAATACTAATAATTATAAAATTCTAATATCAAGTTAAAGATGTTATTAATAATAATAAAACTATACTGCCACATTCCCTTTTAATAATTTTAATAATAATAATAATAACTATAATGATAATAATAATAATAATAATAATAATTATAATAATAATAATAATAATAATAATAATAATAATAATAATAAAATAATAATACTAACTTTAACTTTAATAATAATAATTCTAATAATAATAATAATAATATACTATAAGTGTTGATGAGCTGTTCTTTTAGAAAAGAGAGAGAGGAATAAAAAGGAAAAAAAATCTCATCGAGGGAGAGCGGCGGCGATGGGGCGGCGCCGACCATGAGCGCGGTGGCGCGCACGGCGGGGAGGATCCACGGCGGTTCGCTGGGCGGCGTCGAAGGGGGACGGCGGCTCTGGGCGGAGCGCTCGGGAAGGCGACGCTCGCCAGAGGGTTTCGGTTCCTTTCTCGGCGACTGGAACGCGCGGGTGGCGCTGGAATGTCGGAGGAGGCGGCAAGGAGGGGCGGTCACCGGGATCTGTGCCATGGCTGCGCTCCGGGCGGCGGGAGCGGCAGAGTTGGGCGACGGAGTTGATGGATGCTGGCGTGGAGGAGGCCGCGGCGGGCACTGCACAGTCGAGCGCGGCTCCGGTGCGTTCGGCTGAGCAGGTTCTCCGGCAAAAGGCGGCTGTCAACGCCGGATCGCCGGGCGCAGTTCGGAAAGGAGCACGGAGGAGGATCCCTTCCGGTGTCTCGATCGACAGGGGCACGGGGGGTCAACTGCGGCGGGCGGAGGTAAAATGAGGGCGGCGGCGACCGAAGACGAGAATGGTGGAGAAGAGGGATTTCAGAGGGCGGGGCGCGGGCGACTCCGGCGGAGCGCTCATGGCGGCGGAGCTGATCTCACGCGCCGGTGGAGATTTCACTGGTCGACGCAGCATTGTGGTCAGCGTCGGGGCGCGTAGCGGGTCAGGCGACACCGGCGATGGCGTAGTGCTCGGCCAAGAGCGGCGGCGTCAGATGCTGCGGTTCGGAGGAAGGTGAGGGTTTCTTTCTTTCTCTATTTTTTGCTGTGGTGTCGATGGTGGTCTGGTGGTGGGGGTCGAAGATGATGGTCGGAGGGCCTGGATTCAGCTGAGGCCGGACACGCGGCTGAGAGGCTGATAATGATGAACGAGGACACAAACACGGGGACACGATTTTGTGGTATTGGTGGTTTGTGGCAGTTGGAGTCAGTAAACGTGTCCTGCGAGACACGGGACGAGTCGGTGTCCGGAGCTGTCGGACACGGAAGAATAATGTATTTGTATTGGTGGGGATTATAGTGGATGGGAGGCACGGACACGATGCACAAAGGGATAGAAATTTTGGTTGAGAATTTTGGAGGAGTACCTCTCCTTTTATAGGAGGTGGGAATTCCCAGTTGGATAGGGATTGAAATTTATTTAAATCCTAATTAAATAAATTATCATGTAATTAAATAGATTTAAAGCCAATTCAAATCAAATCCAAATCCAAATTAATTCTATACTTAATTTTAAAATATTTTAAATACAGTCAATAAAATCTTTTGCTATTTAATTTACCATATTTAATCAAATATTAAATTTAACAAAATCTCAAATATTATTTTCATAGTTAAATAAATATGAAAATAATTAATTTCGAAAATCACTATAAATACTTAAATATTACTTCATGATCTAGCTTTTATAAATAACTAAATATTTTAATAAGCAAATTTTATATTTCGCAAAATATTAAACCAAAATTTCCAAATCACCATTTATTTGTAAACGACGAATAAAATAAACTTTTTATACAAAATAAAAATATTTATAAAATTTATAATAAAAATATTTTTCTAACATATGTACCTCGACACATATTCACACTCGTCGAGAAATTACGAACGCAATCTCGCACGTTACGCAAATTCAACCATGAGAACTTGTATGCGACATGCAAATACGAAATACAAAATGAATACAAAATTATATATAAAAAATTGTAGTAGAAATTTAGGGGGTTTACATCCTACCCAACTTAAAAGAATTTCGTCCTCGAAATTTAGGAAAAATTAGGATAGGTAGGGTGAAGGAGATAGAAGCAGTATAATCGACAAGAATTTGATTCATATTGAACAAAAAGGCAATCAATTGTTTGACGAGAATGAAACGACATTTCAATGGCAATATGTCATTTGATCGACTAAATTTTTTGATGGTTTTAGATTTCGATCATGACAATCAATCAATGACTAAGCTTGATCAACCCTAACATTAACCTTAAAAAGGGCAAGCTTATAAGCAGGTAATAAACTCCTTAATCCTTTGATATCGTCAATATTCGTATACTATCTATCATCATAAATTGTTCTTTCCAAAAATTAGTTCCGTAGCACGTCCCCTTAACATTTAACAAAACCCAATATGATTATAAATATACTCTAACTTCCTCTATCTCGTCGTAGAATTTCAAATAGTCTCATATTTTGAATTCCATAATCTCCATTTATACTAGTTCACTTATATATATCTTTCCAAGTTATGATTTCCTCTAGAATTAAAATTCCAAAATCTCCAACTAATTTGGCCCAAGTAAAAGTTAAAATCTTCTTTCTACAATTTGTATTATTGGTTAATATACGATGCATCCATAGGTATCAAAAAAAAGTTCGTCTTCAATGTTCGATAAATCTCGAAAACTAACGATATATCTTCATAACTCAATCTTCTATCATCATAATTGAAAATTTTCTATAATATTTATTAGTCTCTCTCAAAATTTGAATTCAACAATCTCAGTTTCTTGATGGTAGAAATGAAACTCATCTTAACTTCTTATTCATGATTATCTTAGAACTTTAATCAAAATATAAAGGTTTCTTTCTTCAACAATTGGTTATCCTTGAAAAATAATATTATCATAACGTCAACATTGTCTTTATCAGAAAAATTTGCATCTCTAAATTTTATAGGTAAATTTGGTTCTTAAACCACCAACACTTTAGACGATCCTTCATTCGATATTTAGTTACCTTAAAACAAGTTTGAAATCCGAGAAGTATATTTATCCTTCGTCAAAATATAATATATCATTCCTTACCTCATCTATTCATATTTATCGTACATTTTCATTTATGTCCCTTCTACACCTTGTAGTTTCGTAATTCTCTTAACCAACTGTGTTATTTATCCTTGCTGTGGGGCTCTCTAATCTATCTCTACTAACCCTAGATTGTCATGAACAAATTTTATTTCTCATAAGGGAATCATGCAAGGAACAAGGTTGCATAGACAATGGAGAAATCATAGTAAATATGAGAAAGCATTTTAATTGGAAGGGAGAAAAATAAGTGTTGCTAATATTGGAGTGTGAACGGTGTTATGTGTCTAAGTAATCAATACAAGAAAATAAAATGACAAGGGTTAGGCAGTCAAGATAAAACACAAGGGTAAGCATTTAACGGATTTAGTAGATCGTAATCGGGCCAAAAATTTGAGTCGAGATTGAGTCCCAATATATAGTCAAAAGCATATCGGTACCATGGTATAGGTTATAGTTAGTCTTTATGGCCGAAAAGTCGTACCATAAAAATAGAGTACAAGGGGACGTATTTTAGTGGGACATGATATACCTACATGAAGGTGAGCTCGTCTAGGTTTTGTATGTGAAATTTGTGGGAAGGAAAAGTCTAGTGCTGTGCTTCAAATATCAAAGTCACGATAGGGAACGCCGAATGATCAAAATAGAAAGTGGGTTTTCATAAGGTACTAATTAATGCACAAAAATAAAAGGTTGCAGCATGAAATAAAGGTAATTTAGAAAATCTCGTAGATCAAGCTAGGATAAGTTAGAGGCACAGTTTCTAGAGAGAAAATAGTCTCATAGATAAGGGTATGGTCAAGGGAACGACTCTAATCATTTCTAAGTTTCAAACAAGTAGATGGTCACAAATAATGATCTAGATTTGAGGGAAGGTCGAGTAAGTCAAAGATATGTTCATTGGTTTGGTCGATGACTAACTATACTTGTGTATATGCAATATCATAGTCATAGGTGGCATGGCAATCTAATGTGGAATACTTCTATCTTACCAGGGTAACCTTTCTTGCTTCTTGGTCCTCTACCAATATGATCTAATCTAAATTTCAAGTTCCTCGAAGTTCTCAATAAAATTTTCAAGATACTCTGCCACCATTACCAATTATCTTGGACTGTCAATTTAATTGAAATCTCTAATAAATCTCGAAATAGTCCTTGTATATCGCAAAATGAACATGCTTTTTACCAAAATTTAAATATCCATAATAAAAGGCCTTAAACTCGAAATTTAAATAACTCTATAAATCAAAAATTTGAAATTTGAATTTTTCCTTCAAGTCGATATCTTCCAAAAATTTTAAACAATTTTTTTCCATCATCTCTTCAAAATTTAATAAACTTATAAATCGTACGCGCAATTTAAAACCTCAAGTTCTCTCCCTTCTAATCTTTCGTCTCTCTACAAAATCATATTTTAAACTCTTAAAAAATTTTGAGATATCCAAACTTAAAGTTAACCGTAAATCAAGTGTCACAATATAAAAACTCAAGATATTTCCCAAATTGATTTCATACCCCTAATAAATCATAACTATTTCACGATTTCAAAATTCATAAATTTTTTGTTTTCTCGATCTAGTTATCCTCTTGTGTATACTACCTTTTAATAATAAAATTCTAACTATCCCTTGAAGGCGGTAATATGCTACTACCCAACTTGGAATTAACTAATCCTCAAAAATCATATTTCTAGGAAACATAAATGCTTTTATACATAAATAAGACCTCAATGCATACTAATTGCCAAGGTAATCCTTCTAGCCATGTGTTTGACCTATGAGCATATATGAGTGTAATCATCTTTCTAATTGTCACTAAGCACGAAACTAAGAATTTACGGTAGAAGGAGTCAAGCAAGATACAAATCAAGGAGGGCAAACGAGAGTTCAAAATTTGAAGTCAAGAAAGGATGTCAAGTAGGTGGATGAGATTCCTAGATTCTAATCCTATATTACAGGCCCACATCGGTACAATTACGTAACCGAAGTGACAAACTCGACCTGCATGGGCCACCACAAAAACATGTAACGCCCCAGTCCCAAAATACTTGGGACTAGATACGTATCATGCCAGCTGTATACATACGAGAAAATATACGACTCGTATATATACATAAGCTGTAAATGTAGAAAGCCAAGACACTAAATCTCATCCACTAAGAGAAATAGTAATATAAAGCAACTTTGAGTTTGTCAGGTACACAATAGTTGGGCGGAGACAAGGTCCACTACCAACCAAATTAAATATGGAAAAATATACAAAGAAAGAATTTAGCAAGTGAGAGCAAGTGACGAGTCCAAGAGCCATCATCACGGAGGAAGGAATGGCCTTAGCTAGAGCACCAGCAAGAAATCACAAAAACACACACCTGACGAGATAACCAAGTCCTCAGAAGGACGTAACAAGACACATAATATCATGCCGATAAACTGAATAAATAAGCTCAACAGAAAAGTATGCATGAGTAAAGGTTCCTACCCATTCTAGGTGATATGTACTTTGAGGACAACGTTCTACGCAGGGGCTGTAGGCTCAGCAGAAAAGTAAAGAGTGGCAGTAAGTAGCGCTCATCCGAGTCACTATCAGCCTTGGACATAAGGTAGTGCTCATAATAGTCACCCTCGGCCCAAAAAGTGTGTAAAAATAAAATGTAGCCCCTACGCTAATAACTGTCCCCTCCCCCCAATGATACTATACATGCGTCGTCTCCACGACACTGTTTAATCCTTAATAACCGCCAAGTCTTCTACACAATCTATTGGCAGTTATATCCTAATGCACGACCTGTACGCACCGATGTACGGTCGGTACGCAAGTCCGAAGCTATATGCGACTCACCACTCACACACAATCTGTGGCACATCGTGATAGTTTATGAGATGCACATACGTTGGTCCCTTAACTCTAAGTCAATTGCATAAAATATAGTAATTTGCATCTACATATAATTTAGAAAGAAATAACTTGAAAATAAAAACAACATGCATGTTATTGAGCAGGAAATTTAAACAGTAGTGGCAAGGTGTCTTGCCTGGGATGACGCCTGGTGTGGTGTAATGTTCTGACATGTTCCGTTTTGTCCAATAGCCAAGATCGATGTGTAAGAGTCCGAGATTCGCGAGAAAATAAAAGATGTGAGTAGTCATGGTCAATGGCTACAATGACAGGGAGTAAATGAATAATTACACTATTTTTTAGAAAGTGAAATTTGTAATACTTTAGAAAACCATATTTGCTAGTAAAAATAATTTTGGAGAAATACTTGAAAATGTCTATTGTATAGTAATTTGAAAATTATGATTTACTAGTCCAACATTTTTATATTAGAAAAATAAAACTAAATTTAATGTTTTGTAAAAAATAATTTTAAATAATAATAATACTTGGTAATTACAATACTAGTGGTAGTAAAAACTTATATATATATGTATACTTGTATTTCAAATTAATACTAATAATTATAAAATTCTAATATCAAGTTAAAGATATTATTAATAATAATAAAACTATACTGCCACATTCCCTTTTAATAATTTTAATAATAATAATAATAATAATAATAACTATAATGATAATAATAATAATAATAATAATAATAATAATAATAAATAATAATAATAACTTTAACTTTAATAATAATAATTATAATAATAATAATAATAATAATAATAATAATAATAATAATAATGATATACTATAAGTGTTGATGAGCTGTTCTTTTAGGAAAGAGAAAGAGGAATAAAAAGGAAAAAAATCTCACCGAGGGAGAGCGGCGGCGATGGGGCGGTGCCGGCCATGAGCGCGGTGGCGCGCACGGCGGGGAGGATCCGCGGCGGTTCGCTGGGTGGCGTCGAAGGGGGACGGCGGCTCTGGGCGGAGCGCTCGGAAAGGCGGCGCTCGCCAGAGGGTTTCGGTTCCTTTCTCGGCGACTGGAACGCGCGGGCGGCACTGGGATGTCGGAGGAGGCGGGGCGGTCGTCGGGATCTGTGCTATGGCTGCGCTCCGGGCGGCGGGAGCGACGGAGTTGGGGACGGAGTTGATGGATGCTGGCGTGGAGGAGGCCGCGACGGGCACTGCACAGTCGAGCGCGGCTCCGACGCGATCGGCGGAGCAGGTTCTCCGGCGAAAGGCGGCGGTCAGCGCCGGATCTACGGGCGCGGTTCGGAAAGGAGCGCGGAGGAGGATCCCTTCCGGTGGCTCGATCGACAGGGGCACGGGGGGGTCAACTGCGGCGGACGGAGGTAAAATGAGGGCGGCGGCGACCGAAGACGAGAATGGTGGAGAAGAGGGTTTTCAGAGGGCGGGGCGCGGGCGACTCCGACGGAGCGCTCCCGGCGGCGGAGCTGATCTCACGCGCCGGTGGAGAGTTCACTGGTCGGCGCAGCGTTGTGGTCAGCGTCGGGGCGCGTAGCGGGTCAGGCGACACCGACGATGGCGTAGTGCTCGGTCAAGAGCGGCGGCGTCAGATGCTGCGGTTCGGAGGAAGGTGAGGGTTTCTTCCTTTCTCTATTTTTTGCTGTGGTGTCGATGGTGGTCTGGTGGTGGAGGTCGAAGATGATGGTCGTAGGGGCTGGATTCAGCCGAGGCCGGACACGCGGCTGAGAGGCTGATGATGATGAACGAGGACACAGACACTGGGACACGATTTTGTGGTGTTGGTGGTTTGTGGCAGTTGGAGTCAGTAAACGTGTCCTGCGAGACACGGGACGAGTCGGTGTCCGGAGCTGTCGGACACGAAAGAATAATGTATTTTTATTGGTGGGGATTATAGTGGATGGGAGGCACGGACACGATGCACAAAGGGGTAGAAATTTTGGTTGAGAATTTTGGAGAAGTACCTCTCCTTTTATAGGAGGTGGGAATTCCCAGTTGGATAGGGATTGAGATTTATTTAAATCCTAATTAGATAAATCATCATGTAATTAAATAGATTTAAAGCCAATTCAAATCAAATCCAAATCCAAATTAATTCTATACTTAATTTTAAAATATTTTAAATACAGTCAATAAAATCTTTTGCTATTTAATTTACCATATTTAATCAAATATTAAATTTAACAAAATCTCAAATATTATTTTTATAGTTAAATAAATATGGAAATAATTAATTTCGAAAATCACTATAAATACTTAAATATTACTTCATGATCTAGCTTTTATAAATAACTAAATATTTTAATAAGCAAATTTTACATTTTGCAAAATATTAAACCAAAATTTCCAAATCACCATTTATTTGTAAATGACGAATAAAATAACCTTCTTATACAAAATAAAAATATTTATAAAATTTATAATAAAAATATTTTTCTAACATATGTACCTCGACACATATTCGCACTCGTCGAGAAATTACGAACGCAATCTCGCACGTTACGCAAATTCAACCATAAGAACTTGTATGCGACGTACAAATACGAAATACAAAATGAATACAAAATTATATATAAAAAAAATCATAGTAGAAATTTAGGGGGTTTATAGTACACTTATTGACTTACAATTCGACTCATCATCCTGTGACTCTCGTATGCACTTTGCCTCAATCAATATTCAAGTTCATTTCCAAACGAACGATCGTACTACTTCAATCTTTTACTTGAGATACGATTCCTAAATCCTCGATACCATTTCGTTCTTTTGTCTCATTTGGATTCAATGTTTCATTTGGTTGGATCATATTCTAGGCGTTTCTAAAATACATGTATTTCAGCCAAGCCTCATGATAGAGAATTCGTTATTCTCACTCGAGTCAGATCATGCACATATTCAGGCGTCCCTAAAATATATGTATTTCAGCCGAGCCTCGTGAGTGGGATTTTCCTTAAGTTGATTCATTCTATCCATCCATACCATTTCCCAATCCTATCAATCCTTCAGATCAGTCATGCCAATGTTATCTCTCCAAACATGGACATATTGCCTAACTGCTAGGCCATCTCTCAAGGCTAAAGTCAATGTCAGGATTGGAATCATAGTTCCCCAACAATAATACCAACACTGAACCCAATCCTAGGGTCAAACCAAAGTTGATAATACGAGATTTTCTACCCAAGCTCACATCACTCAGATTTCTAAACATCGAGCATGTATTTCTCCTATTCACACTTGCAACTCTTAGTTCAAGGGGTTCAAGTCATTCAGCAAAGCCATCCTATCTTAAGTTCACTCAACCAATTCCTCGACATATCAATATTGTTTGACCGACAAGCAATTCGCGTAGTCTATCTCTTCGAACACGTTCGATACAATCTACCTATCCATCATTCCCAAGTCAAGCATGCTACGATACGATTTGTCACTAAACCATAATCCTCATTCCATATTCCCTAAGTCACTTATCACAATTCATGTATTCGATCCCAAGGTTGTCTAGTTAAATAATATGTCATGCCCTAATCTCACGCAAGTCCGATCATCCACATGGGATATGAAATCACCATGTATCCCTCCAGGATAATCGTTCTTATCGGGGCGCAACTCTTGCTTGAGTCTAGACTAATTCATTCATGATACGCAGATTGGACTACTCAATCCTTAAGTTTACTCAATCATCATTCACAAGTTCGACCAATCCTCGAATTCACCTTCGCATCAAACCACAAGTCGAAGCAACCCAAATTGCCATGCCCTAATCTTCCGAGTTCGATCATTTCCGCGACATGAATCACCATGTCAGCGCTCACGTAAAACGATCGCCCCAAATCCGACGTGACGCATGTGCGAGGCTGGAGTTGCGCTCACATAAGACAAGATCGTCGACGTTGTGGTTATCTTCGAAGCAATCAAGATACGATCTTTTCATCCAAGCATTCATTCCAATCAAAATCCTAAGTATAGCATCCATCAAAATAATAACACTTTACATGATCGTCATTCCTCAAATCAGGGTACCCTCGAGTTATCGCATATCGATCTTTGATATGCCTCACTACCATCGATGATTACGTAACCTAACGATCTTCATTTGCAACGAATTCCGAGTCGTTGAACCGATGCTATCGTCCGAACTGGATAATCTTCTCGACATTCAAGATCAAGTTCGATTTTATTATCCCCCGAACTAGTTACATGATTAATTCGTTCAACCCAAAATTACTTATGTTCATCCATCTATCTTAAATCATCGAGCAACACATTTTCTCAAGTCGCATCATTCTATTTTAACTCAATCATCGAGCAACACATTTTTTCAAGTCGCATCGTTCTATGTTAACTCAATCATCGAGCAACATCTATTCAAATCCTTAGAGTCATTCTCAAATATTCAAATCATTTTCGTGCATGCCATCATCCAGTCGTGCTAACTTTTCGTAAATGATTCATATCGGTTTTCCTCGATCGAGTCATCCATTTGTACACCTTAACTTTTTTTCGATTCAAATTGCCTATTCAATCATTTCCCCATTTCCTACTTGCGAAATCACAATCCCGCGCGCGTCATTTCTAGTTCGTCTGAATCAACTTATTAAACTTCAAGATTATATTTTACTCAACGATACTCATCTAAGGCTTTGCATACAAGCGACGCTTGCTGATAGACTCATTGGCACCCCGCATCCTCAATCGATCAACATCCTCGAGGCTATCTGATACACCACTCAGGAATGAATTTATTCGATCAATCCTCAAAACAAGTTTCGAATTATAGCTAAATACTTCAAATTTTCGTTCGAGCCATTCCTCAAATTTCAAGCATGATTCATTTGTATCGCATCGACGACATCATCGTTCCATGGCACTCCTATCGATAGCTATCCCGCATACTCAATCGAGTTCAACTCATTGTCATCCGAAACGAATTGAATCCCGCACTCGACTTTGCTAAGGTCAACACAATTCTTGGTGTATATGCCCAGCCCGACTTAGCCAACCGTGCTTATTTGGAGTTGACTTTGTTTAATCAAACTTTTCGTATGATTTTTGCAAAAATATTTAGACTTATTGTATGGACATCCCGTGGGACATTTGAGAGAGAGCACCAACGTATCAATCGCAAAAGCAACATAAAAGTTTGTGAAAACGATATCAAAGTTAAAGAATTCAATCGAAAGTCCAAAGACGTGAAGCCGTGCTTTGATACCATTATGTCACTTTCCGATCCCGTAGGATCGATCGTCCTCGCTAAGGCGTGATACCGCGTGAGGCTAGATTATGATCACACAAGACAGGTTCCATAACGGCCGATTACAGCGGCTTGCGATGGGGTCATCGCAAAGAAGTCCCAAGCAGAAACATTGAATAACAGCATCAGAAATTTAAAGCAAAACACAAGTCATTCAAACTGCTCTTTATTGATATTGAAACAAAGATTACAACATGGCACGAGGCCAAGATTACAATCACTCAAGCTCACACTTCTCATAATTACAAGTCACTCAGCTCTCTCTCATCTCTCAATACAATTTGAGTAGTCCAGCGGAAGCTTCGGATAGGCAATGTCAATACATTATGTCATGTATAAGTTATGAGTCCATGCAGCCGCATGCCTCAAAATACCAAGGAACTCCATACCTCGACGCATACAAATGAGCTCCGCACAAACAAGCTTCTACTTGTGTCTGCACATAAAAACTGTGTGGGTGTCAGTACTCAACTGTGCTGGTGGTGTGAGCTCCTCGCCCACCCATACAAAACCAACACGTTCATTTATTTTGTGCAACATAAGCCTTTTATGATTGTCTTTATATTCTTATCTTAGGGTCGATTTAGGACATAGACGCCTGGCCTATTTGTGTCTTTAGACCATCATCGTGCTATCGCAACGATAACTTACTTATCGTTTTACCTTAGAACATTCTCGTACTTGCAACATCAACGCACCGACTCGAGCTTTCCTTTTGGCCTATACTTAGCGACGTAACGACATGGTCGTGCTATACTCTATTCGTACTTCAGTATAATTGATGTAGTGCCTCTCCACTTAGTCTTTCACCTATGCTTGTGTCATAACAATGTGGTCGTGCCATGACATATAGAGGTCATGCCTCGTAACTCATGATGCCTTAACCAACTTGCCCTACGATCCTTCCTGACTTAACTTTAAAACGACTCAATTCGAACCTATGCCCTCTGTGCCAACGAACTCATTAGCCTAACGACATCTCCTGTCGAAGTACATGCCAAATCTTAGACTTATCGACTGTATTGCATACCAAGTATATAATTCGTAACCCACTCAAACCAGGCTCACACATCTTGACTCGCTTAAGGCATGCACACGGGTAGCCGCTACAATGCCGACTTATCTATATGAAAGGGTCATTAGCAATGTCAAGCTATCTTGGACCTTAATTGGATAATACAGTACGTTTATATACAATGAGGTACGATCTCGCTGAATTTCCCATACTACTCGCTCTACGGCGTACCCCTCGGGTCAAGTCGCACACCATTCGAGGGTCCCGTAGGCATGTTCCTCCTAGGCCAGACCGGTCCTGTGGCTGCATGTACCGTCTGAGGAATAAAACCATCCTTGTCGACAAGTTGTCCAATGACCATGCTAGACTCAACTCAATTTACCATGTCCTTCCTTATTCATAATCGTGCTTTCCATATTTATATCAAGACTCCCATGTGGCGGGATCGATCTCGGCGACAACCAGTCGCGTAAACTTTCTATCGAGACTCCCAAGTAGCGGGACCGATCTCGGCGACAACCAGTCGCATGAACTTTTTTTATCCTTTTAAAACCAAAGGAACGACTACTACGTAGTTTTCCAACTTAACTTGGACCAAACATGTGTTCTTTAACCGTGGCATACTTACCCTTAAACCTACCATGGCTCGTGGCTTAAACCAACTTGTTTTCTAAGTGACACTATCGCTCAAGTCATACTTTATATGACGAGCCTTGAGATCGTGGGACTATACGGTTTGACAATCACATAAAATATGGGACAGTGCTTGCTATGACTTCGATAGCACCGTAAAACTCTTGCCTAACTTAATCGTGCAACAACTTAACCAGCGGGACGAGCAAGGGCTATGCTAAGCCTTGCATTGTAAAAATGTGTCGTGCATGCGTTAGACTTGAATAACCAAGTTCTTTGGGTGCCTAGACTTATGCCACGAATCGTACAATGCAACTTAACCCGTAGGACGAGTAGAGGCTAGGCTAAGCCTTGGACGATGGGACCGTACATGCTTTATTAAGCATTTATGCGGGCGACGCCTATGACTTAGGCTAATTCATAACTTTATGGTGAATACCGACTTTCCTTCTCCCAAGCCACGGGACGAAGGACTGAATGTCATTTTGAAAGCCATCGTACAACATTTCTAAGCCGACCGTGGGACGTTTTCCATGTTCTAACTCAATCGACCCAAGTTGGGATTATTCCCTTAGCTATGTGGATGCGTCTCTTTTATTATCAGGCCTACTTATGCAGTTGAAAACTTTTATTTTATTAGTACGATGGCCAAGCTGAGGCAAGTTCACCGAAGCCACCCACCTGAGCAAGGAGTCGCCTCGACCGAGCCGGTCTTCGAGCAGCCGTTGCATGGCTAAGTCTGAACGCCATCGGCATTTTGATTCCTCCGATTGACTAAGAGGGAAGGGCATTACAGATACCGAAGAAAGCACTAAAAGCTGGCGCTGGGAGAGAGACCAGACAACCAACAACAGTAACCTGGCCTGAGACAAGCCCGGGCGACAACAAATAAAAATAAAGAGTTGAGGCAAAATCCCAAACCTAAGGACACGTCAAATCCTTAAGGGGAGCAGGAGAGGCGACATGTAGTGACCCAAGTGCTGAAAGCTACGAAGGTCTGTCGAGATTGGCCGATTTTTTCTGAAGCTGACCATTGTTGGATCCAAAATAACGAGGCTCCGTCGTCACCGATTCCTTCGCAAGTTTGGATGCCAGGTACGCCTCTCTTGGTCAAAATAAGCACAGTTCTGTATACCTTGTGCGGCGTCGATAGCCTTTTCTATCTCCAGCATTCTGGCCGGCATTATTTTACAGTAATTTGGTTGCCCAACAAGGGTTCTAATGACTTCGTACTCCTTGACAGCCTCCTCCGAAGAGCGATCAGTAGCAATCCATTTAAAGTAATCTCGCAGAAAAGATGGAGTAACCCTAATCTTAGCTAAAATAGCCGAGGTACGAGTAGCGTCTAGTGTACTGTCGGAATCAGAAAGGAGAGGCTCCAGCTGCCGGGGGGACAAGTGAAAGACGTCTTCGGCAACTGGATCCTCCTCAACATCTTCATCTTCAGCTTCTTCTTAATCTACTTCATCTTCGACTTCTATAAGGCATCGGTATTATCGACATCTTCCACCTCCTCCTCAGCATCAGAAGCAACCGAGAGGGAATGATGGGTCTCCTGGGTGTCATCGGGGAGTTCCACGGCAAGTATATCAAATTTTTTGGCTGGATTTATGGCGTCATATTTCTTGGTGACGGCGGTTCTTCCCTGGGACGAAGATTATTGGGGTTGTTCTAGAGGAAGGGAGCATCCGGTACCAGCTTTAAATCGGGTATGAGAGTTAGGTAAAGGGAGGAGCGGTGATTGATGGATTTGACTAGTCGTTTGACCAGGGGCAGACGTACGAATCACTTTCTTCATCATCTCCGGGTGCACTCTGAAGCAGAGACCAGAAGAGTATCCTCTCATGTGGCAATGTTTGCAGAAGAGAATGTTGTTATCATAGATTACTTATTGAGTGTGCGTCTTATTCCCGAGCAAGATTTGAATGGAGTTCGGTAGTTCCTTCGAAATATCAAGCTCCATGCAAAGTTTAGTGTAGTTGGCTTTAGTTAAATTGCGAGTTTCCTCTGCAATGCCTACGGAGGTCCCAAAAGAGTTGTCTATTCTCTTCATCGCAGCCGAGGAAAAACAAATGAGCGGTGGGTTGGAGAGTGTGACCCATATGAAAACAATTGGCGAGTCTTCCTTAGGGCTGAAGTCTTAGGTCCACTTGGCAATTTTTATGTCATGGGATTCAATTCTACCAGATCCCCTGGTCTTGACTTTCGTGTGATAATCTTCGGAGGAGAGGTGTAGGAGGATTTGTTTAGGGTCCATCGGAGCCACCCAATAATCATCTATGAGGCCCCAGGTGGCAACCACCTCTTGAACCCGCAAAAATTTAGGACAACCATTAGGGAATTTAAGGACATAGGTGAACGGGAATAAATTTGCCAGCAAGGATAATTCTGCGGTGGAGAACGACACCCTAATGTCTTGGGCCTCTGTCAAGGAGAATTCGATATCAGGGAGGTCCATATCAGGGACCATCGGGGAGACCATCAATTTTCTGACAGGCCTAACCAAGTCAGCGTAGGAGGGGATGGGTTGTTTATTGGAAGTCGCAGCCAACACCTGTTATGCGCTAAGCATCTTGCCGAGAATCTCTATGACAGGCGCAACAAAGACAAACTCAGATATTGCTGGGAGCGGGGTCCCGGTGGGAGCTACCTGGCAGCTGAAACTGACTGCAAGGAAGAGGGTTGCGCTGGGGCCAAACTTGTGGTACATTGCGCCAACGAGGAATCGGCTGCAGGCTGGCTCAGGCTTGGCAGAAAAATCTGAGAAGGGCGATGTAGTGTCCCGCTCCGCGAAGGCACTAGATAAATAGAGAAATCAGATTGCTGGCTCTGCAACAGAAGACGATTGATCTGGGTGAGTGGATAAAGTCTCATTTTATGATTCGCTTACGCCTAATAAGAATCTGAGTTTTTTGATTGAATGCTACTACTAATAACAAGATGGTAAATCATTAAGTATGCTTATAAGAGAATCCACATGCTGTCATGCTAAGAACAAGAAAAGAGATAACCTGTTTGCTAAGAAGAATTATTGTCTGCTAATAAGAAACGAACTGATGCCTGTATGCTAAAGAAAGATTGTTGCCTGATAAAAAGTAATGAACGTTTGCTATGTTAAATGAAATGATATGTTGCCATGCTAATATAGATCTTTGTTCTGAATATGACTCATTGTCATGCTTGATAAGAAAATAGAGAAGCTGTTGGCTATATGATCCGAAAAGAAGAAAGGCACGAAATGAACGTGTCATACATCTGTTAAGGCACGAAATGAATGTGTCGTATATCTGCTAAGGCACAAAATGAATGTGTCATATATCTGAAAGACCTGATCAAAATCTGTTTCATCTGATAGAAATGATAGAGCATGCATTGGTCTCGAACAACTTGTGCACAAGTAAAATTTGTCTCTCGGGTGGTATCTGGCGGCGCCTGGAACCACT
This sequence comes from Iris pallida, assembly GCA_029216955.1. Classification (NCBI taxonomy): domain Eukaryota; kingdom Viridiplantae; phylum Streptophyta; class Magnoliopsida; order Asparagales; family Iridaceae; genus Iris; species Iris pallida. The sequence goes on from JANAVB010005796.1 coordinate 9,998,894, forward strand.
CGGCCTATGAGAGATTAAGAGCACCCTGAGGTAAAAAAGACCTTATGTTAAAAGGGTAGCTGATATCTGAGTCCTTAGCGACGAGCTAAACCAAAGAGTCACAGCGGCTAATCGTAGGATTTTCCATGGACCATCATATAGAAAAGTGTTGATTGGTGCAGAGATGAACCAGAGAGTCACAGTTGCCAATCGAGTCTGCATGTGTCAAGAATGTTTTGCTAAGAGTTAACGATGCAGAGACGAATAGGAAATAAGAATGTTGCTATATTATGCTCATGTTAATCCTTGTCTTATGCAGGGATGGATCGTCGGCTATGGTAAGAATTACTGAAAAAGTGATACATTCGTTGCTAAGTTTTCTGAACATGAGTTGCTTAAAGAATAAATTGTTGTAAATAATTGCTATATTCCGTCCAAAGAAGTTATGATAATCATGCTTGTAATCTGACAATGAGAATGTCTTGAATAAGAGAAAAAATGCTAATGCTGTTGTCCCTAATGAAATGATATGGCTCATGAAACACGCTGCGCACTGCATATGAAATGAATAGTCATCGTGTTTGAATTGAATAGTCCCTTGTATGCTTCAAATGAAATAAAATGAATTGTGAATTTTCAAAAATGTTTTCAAAGAACGTAAACTGACTCTGTATGCATGAAATGAATATAGGTAAAAGTAGTAAGACCACATCACAAGAAATGTTATCTCACTAAATGAACAGTGATCATTTCAGATAAATATAGCTCTTTGTTCACAATCACCAGTATGCTGATATACTGACCCACCATCAATCTGTATGCAGGTGCAATATGCATCGAGAAGGATAGTCCGAAGCGATAGCCCGAGCCTCATCCTCAGGAGTCAGAAATCAGAAGAGATGCCAAGAGAAGGACATCTGTTGCCAAGAGTTGGTTTTCTATATAAAAGGATGTAATGTATGGGAACGGGATCATTATAATCTGTAAAGTCCTGAGAGAATGTAAGCATTGAATCAGAGAAAATTGAGAGCTTATAATCTGTTCAAAGAATATCAATAAAGGGAGTTATTCTTGTTACCATTGTGTTCAACTCATATATCTGTAAAATGTTCGCTGCTGTTTCAAACATCTGCAATATGTTCCGTTGCGTATTGTCAACCTCGTCTATTTTGTCTTATTACAGGTCTTGGCCTTATGCAAGCGCAACTTAGGCTTGCACGGCATTACGCCCAAGCGAGGACGAACGGTCTCACAGAGTCCGAAATGAGAACGAAAGGACTCTGCGGGATCGGTGCGTGACAAACTAGTATCAGAGCAACACGATCCTCTGACCAATTATTGATTCGATTGAGTTTGATGATGTTCTTCTGATCAAAATTCCTTTGCCTATTCGATATCAATAATGAGATGAACGTTCCAACGTTCCATACAATGAGTCCGTAAATATTTTTATGATGCTGACATATATTTTATCAATTTGATTGCTTGAAATTGAGATATTTACTGAACATAAGTTTTGACATGATCTGGACAAAGAGTTTTATGGATTGATGATGGCGAAGGATGAGGACTATCGCTGCTATGTATATCGTAACTTTCTCCTTAAGTTTCGAGGACGAAACTTCTTCTCGGTGGGTAATTATATAGTGTCCCACTCCGCGAAGGCACTAGATAAACAGAGAAATCGTATTGCTGGCTCTGCAATAGAAGATGATTGATCTGGATGAGTGGACAAATTCTCATTTTATGATTCGCTTACACCTAATAAGAATCTGAGTTTTTTGATTGAATGCTATTGCTAATAACAAGATGGTAAATCATTGAGTATGCTTATAAGAGAATCCACATGCTGTCATACGAAAAACAAGAAAAGAGATAACCTCTATGCTAAGAAGAATTATTGTCTGCTAATAAGAAACGAACTGATGCCTGTATGCTAAAGAAAGATTGTTGCCTGATAAAAAGAAATGAACGTTTGCTATATTAAATCAAATAAGATGTTTCCATGCTAATATAGATCTTTGTTCTGAATATGACTCGTTGTCATGCTTGATAAGAAAAGAGAGAAGCTGTTGGCTATGTGATCCGAAAAGAAGAAATACATGAAATGACCGTGTCGTACATTTGTTAAGGCACGAAATGAACGTGTCATATATTTGATAAGTCACGAAATGAACGTGTCATATATCTGAAAGACCTGATCAAAATTTGTTTCATCTGATAGAAATGATAGAGCATACATTGGTCTCGGACAACTTGTGCACAAGTAAATTTGTCTCTCGGGTGGTATTTGGCGGCGCCTGGAACCACTCGGCCTAGGAGAGATTAAGAGCACCCTGAGGTAAAAGTGACCTCATGTTAAAAGGGTTGCCGATATCTGAGTCCTTATAACGAGCTGAACCAAAGAGTCACAGCGGCTAGTCATGGGATTTTCTATGGACCATCATATAGATAAGTATTGATTGGTGCAGAGCTGAACCGGAGAGTCACAACTGCCAATCGAGTCTGCATGTATCAAGAATATTTTGCTAAGAGCTAACGATGCAGAGACGAACATGAAATAAGAATGTTGCTATATTATGCTCATGCTAATCCTTGTCTTATGCAGGGATGGACCGTCGACTATGGTAAGAATCACTGAAAAAGTGATACATTCGTTTCTAAGTTTTCTGAACATGAGTTGCTTAAAGAGTAAATTATTGTAAAGAATTACTATGTTCCGTCCAAAGAAGTTATGATAATCATGTTTGTAATCTGACCCTAAAAATGTCTTGAATAAGAGAAAAGAATGCTAATGTAGTTGTCCCTAAGAAAATGATATAGCTCATGAAACACGATGTATACTGCATATGAAACGAATAGTCATCATGCTTGAATTGAATAGTCCCTTGCATGTTTCAAATAAAATGAAATGAATTATGGCTTTTCAAAGATGTTTTCAAAGAACGTAAACTGATTTTGTATGCATAAAATGAATATATGTAAAAGTAGTAAGACCACATCACAAGAAATATTTTTTTACTAAATGAACAGTGATCATTTCAGACACAGCTCTTTGTTCACAATCACCAGTATGCTGATATATTGACCCACCATCAGTCTGTATGCAGGTGCAATATGCATTAAGAAGGATAGTCCGAAGCGATAACCCGAGTCTCATCCTCAGGAGCCAGAAATAAGAAGAGATGCCAAGAGAAGGACATCTGTTGCCAAGAGTTGGTTTTGTATATAAAGGGATGTAATATATGGGAACGAGATTATTATAATCTGTAAAGTCCTGAGAGAATGTAAGCATTATATCAAAGAAAATTGAGAGCTTGTAATCTATTCAAAGAATATCAATAAAGGGAAATGTTCTTGTTACCAATGTGTTGAACTCATATATCTGTAAAATGTTCGTTGCTGTTTCAAACATCTGTAATATGTTTCGCTGCATATTATCAACCTCGTCTGTCTTGTCTTGTTACAAGTCATGGCCTTGTGCAAGCAAAAATTAGGCTTGCACGGCATCACGCCCAAGCGAGGATGAATGGTCTCACAGAGTCCGAAGCGAGGACGAAAAGACTCTGTAGGATCGGGCCATGACAGGCGATGTGCAATAGAAGTTACAGGGTGCGCAGGGGCGGCAATCCCTACTCCATTCGAAGGCAGGGCTTGGGAGACGAATGGCACATAGTCAGGAGAAGCCGACCCGTGCAAAGACGAGGGTGCGCTGCCAAGACACGCGGAGGAAAATAGCACACCATAGGAGGACAGTAGGAGGAATAGCGCAGTAGCCCCTGTGCCAATTGAAGCAGGTTGAAGAGAGAGTGGACAATTCAAATTTGAAACTAGGGATAGGAGCAGGAAGAAGTTGTCACAACCCGCACCCTGTTTAGAGTCACGATCACGTGGGTACGTCCAGCCTATGCCGTAGTGTCGGTGGTAAAATGCTGTATAGGCCATCTATAAAATCTAAAATCAACAATATATATATGTACCTATCATCTCCGCATGAAAGAATATATATATATAACTCAATCACATGAATCTAAGGAAGATACGCACGAAAGATAAAGATATGATGGAAATAGGAAAGCTGGAAATAGATGCAAGTTACAACGTCCAACCAGAGATAGAGAGTATATCACAATGTACATATCCCAAAATAATAATATACTACAAGCCAAAATGATAAGCTAGAACGCAGTCCAGTCAAACCTACTAGTCTAGATCCCTACCGGTGCGTCCTCTAAATGCACCGGCTCCACTAAATCCAAGTGGTAATCTGCGTCTATGCCAAACTCGTAGAAGGTCGGCCAGTCTGTATCTG